>VZRX01015536.1:115088-141502 GCA_013398075.1 Notiomystis cincta | reverse complement strand
TATATTTGAGCCATGTGTTTACATTTCTTTGCCTCCTGGTGAATTTTTTCTTTTGTTGTTGGTTAAGTTGACATAACAGCTACAGATTAAACAATGCCATTTTTTGTAAAAGTCACACACAAGGCCACTTCTACAGCTGTGGTCTAATTTTTGTTTTTGCATGTCCATTTCCCTTGGTATCCCCTCACACCTGCCCAAAGTTCCACACTTTTCTGTTGTAACCTTTACCTGAAGAGTACATAAAGAAAGGTGAAAAGTCCTATTTTAGATATATTTATGGTATGTTCACTGCTTTGTGATCACAGAATCACCTCTGGAGACCATACAGTCCAATCCCTTGCCAAGGTAGGGTCACCCAGAGCAGGTGACACAGGAACTCATCCAAGTGGGTTTGGAAAGTCTCCAAAGAGGGAGACTCCACAACCTCCATGGGCAACCTGTTCCAGGGCTCTTCCTCCCTCAGTGTAAAGAAGTCCTCCCTCATGTTGAGGTGTGAGGTGTAATTTCTTGTGTTTAAGTTTATGGCCATTGTTCCTTGCCCTGTTGCTGGGCACTGCTGAAGAGTCTGGTGCAATCCCCTTGCCACTTTGAGATATTTATGTGTGTGAATGCCTTCTCCAGACAAAACAGACCCAGCTCCTGCGGTATCTCCTCGTAAGAGAGATGTTCCAGGTTCCTAATTGACTTGTGGCCCTCCACTGGACCTGCTCCAGTAGCTCCTTGTCTTTCTTGAACTGTGGAGACCAGAAGTGAACACAATACTTCAGATGTGGCCTCACTAGGGCAGCACAGAGGGCCAGGATCACCACCCCAGACTTGCTGGCCACAATTTTCCCTGGTACTTGGGGTTGTTCCTCCCCAGGTGCCAGACCCTTCACTGCCCTCATTGAACCTCATTATTCCCTTTGCCCAACTCTCAAGCCTGCCCAGGTCTGGTGAAATGGCAGCAGAGCCTTCAAGTGTATCAGTCACTCACCCCAGTTTCATATCACCAACACACTTCCTCAGAGTGCATTCTATCCCTTCTTCCAGGTAATTGATGTTGAACAAGTTGAATAAGACTGAAACAAATTGAATGAGACTGGATGATGATCAATTAGAGCTTTAGTTTGAATGGATCAAAGTTTCTGCAACCACAGAAGAGATTTTTCTTTGTAGCATTATTTGCACAGAAGGCAAGGATCCCAGATCCCCCCTGCCTGCATGTATGTGTCTGTGTCTTTGTGCTCCCTTCAAAAACTTCTAAACTTGGTTCATTTTAGCTGAATGTGACAGAAGCAGAGGAGTCTAATTAATTAAATAATTAGATTTCCACAGATTTATAGATGTTTCAGTTGGACATCAAGGTCAATCACACAAGGCACTTCTATAAGGAATTATTTTTTATTAGTTCCAGTGATGTCAGATCTTACTGTTGTCTTTCATTAACCTTCAATTGCTTTGGTGCTAGAGATGTATAAACACCCACGATAGATGTAGGTGGCTGTGCAATCCATGACTTTTGAGCAGTTCAGATTTTCAAACATATTTAAAAGCAGTTGTGGTGGTGTTTGAGCATCCAATAAAATGTCAAACACCTAACAGGGTTTCATGTATGGAAACCTTGGGTGTTAAGTAACTAAGCATTTTTAAAAGTCCCCGTGTATCTTTGCAAGCATAAGAGAGAACATTTGTTGTACTTGTGTAACTGTGAGCAACAAAGGTTCTCTTTCCATCCACTGATGTGCTCATTTTTAGGAAACACTGACACTCTGAGTTCCAAATTCCTCTCTGATTCCCTAAAATATACATATGGAAAAGGAAACTAAAAAAAAATCAAACAAACAAACAAAAAAATGGACAAAGAATTAAAACCAAAAATACTTCAGGTTTTTCAGTCAATTATCTGCAGACATCTTTCTTTCCTGAGGTGCATTAAAAATGTTCACAAGTAAGGTGCAGTAATCTGCTAAGCATGTAAACCTGAGGTAGTTGCCTAGGAATTCCTAACAAAGAGATAGGTGATGCTGGAGGCTAATTCCCCTTAGATAAGTACTAAAGGTAAGTGGAAAACATTGCCCTGTGGATGTTCTCCATGCCTCCTTTTGTAAGGCAGACTAGATGATTAGGTTATATTTGACATCTATCATTTCTGTTGCTAAAATTAGCCAAAATTATAGCCCCATCTAGTCTGCAAATTGATACATCGATTTCTGTGAAGTAAAAGTGTTCCTCAATGTGAAACAGGTAAGATCTACCCCTCAATAATTCTTTAAATTGTCTGTTCTATTTCATGACATTCATCAATATAGTTTTGTCATCATATTTAAAACTTAAAAAATTAGGGCCAGTATTCAAAAATGAGTATAAGTTCTGAATTCTTACCTTTTCAGAGACTAAAGCAACTTCAAAACTGCCTTAATCTGATTTAGAGTCCAGAGACTGGTCCTGATCATGCAAGCATTTTTCCTACTGATTCCCACTGTTTGCAGTTAAAGTCTTGTTAATTCAGAGCTATTTGCCTTGACCAGTCTAAAATCATGTTCATGCCATCTCAGAGTCTCTGAAATGTTTATCTTTGTCATTGATAGATAAACTGTGAATAATCAGATCAACATTCTGGGTGAAAGCTGAGCTGAAAGGTTTTTGCAAGTATTAAGAAATACTAAAGATGGCAATTTATCTATGTTCTCTGTAAATATATTCTGAAATTCTGCTAGGAAGAATTCAGTCCTAGAATCACTTAGATTGTTTGTGAGGAGTTAATCCATGACAAAACAACATGCCCTCTTCAGGGAAGTGTGCAATTCATTATCTCCACTCATAAAGTAGTATCAGGCATGAGAAAACGGGCACATTTAATTTTTTTTTTAAATGTATTAAATTTCCTTTTAAAATCTCTCAGTACAAAAGATCCCAGTAGCAATGAGCCTCCAAGCAGCTTACATGCTGCTTCTAAATAAAGCTTTTATTCCAGGCTCCCTTTTTTCTCACCTTACACACACAGGCACACAAGGGACTCGCTCTTGGCAGTTTCTGCTGCTTTGTCTCTAAAAACAGACAATAGTCTGTCATCCTCATTGTAAGCTCTTGATGTCCTATTACACCAGTGACAATTCAAGCAAAGAGAGCTTCCAAGCTTGGCAAAGGGTAAAGTCTCCTCTCCTGCTTCCCATTCATTCACCAGAAGTTTGTTGGAAGCATGAGAAAAGAGGGATGCAGCTCACACAGCATCATGAATGTCATTCATAGCCACCACCATGCCGTGTAGCAGCAGACCTGGCAATACCACCCTGGCCACATTTTAAGAGACAGAGCTGTAAACCTGTCAGATGTTCCTTTTTCTCCCCTGTACCATCAATCTTATGCTCATTATCAAGGCATTTTCAAGGACTAACACAACCAGTTTCTTCCGTGACTGGTATTTCTGGATGACAGGACAGGAAGGGCCATCTTCAGATTCTGCTAAACAGGAGGTGGGTTTGCCTTGGTCTTAGAGATCATTGCAGTATCTTGCAAAGCAGCAAAAGTAGAAATGGGTCCCATATGTCACTGGAAAACTACTTTAAAAATTGTTATTTACCCAATTTTTTTTTTCTTTTTGACTGTAATGTGTAAGAACAGAAATAAATGCCTTCTGTTTGTGAAGTCTAAATCTATTGTAAAAGTATTTTATACTGCTAATTCACATTGGCTGAATTTAGTAAGGAGAACAGTATTCATTTTGGAGGATTGTTTTGGCTTTTATAAAAACTGTTCCAAGATCCACAGAGATGTTGCAGATATGAGAAAGGGAACTGGATCCTGTTCTTTTTTTGTGCAACAACGAGACCATAAGTCAGTGTCCCTTGGTCAGTCCAGCAAAGGATTGCACAAACATGGGGGGAAAAGCATGGATGCAGACACTTCACTGGAATTGGTAGAAATCCTGAGCGCATTTGCTGTGGGAACCATGGAGAAACACAGTGGAAGTTGGTACCCAAAGCAATGCAGCAGACAGAGCAGAGGTGCATTGCTCCCTGCAGAGTTACATCTCTCCTGCTGACACATGCTGTTACTGCTTATCAGTCCCCAGCAATTTAATTTCTCCTAACAGTGTACATCACATTTTAAAGGGTGCTTAAAGAGGAGTATTAGTGGTATCCAGAAATATAGCAAGCAAGGGGTTTAAGACAGTTAAGTTGCAAACACCAGTGCATACTCAGTCTACCAACTGTGCTTTCAGAAATGTCTTTTCTTTTCCTTTATGTGATGTAGTATTGTTGGGAAATCAGATGCAAATAAACATTACTTTGGAAAAGATGGAGAAAGAGGACATTATCACATTCATTTAAATAAAAAGAAGTGAGCACAACTGACAAGATTTTTTTCCTTCACTGCTCGATGTGGTATAATAAATCATCCTTGATGTTTCCCCATTTTATTATCATTATCTGTGAACAAGCTAGAAGTAAGTTGATTCTTTATCAGCTATGACATTCATCTGAAAAACAAGACTAAAAATTCAGTCTCTAGAGGAAAAAATTAAAACCATTAGGGAAATATGGAACAGAATGCCTAATCAAATGATTATATTCGATGAAGGAAAACCATGATTTGGCAATGAGGCATTTCACTTTGTAGTCAGAATTAACTTGGTAATTATAATGAGTTATAAATTTTGCAATTATTATTTTTTTGAAATGTGTAACTGTCCAAGACAGCGGATTTCAAAATGACAGTGTTTTCAACATCAGGAAAAAAGTTGTACTAAAGTACTAAATAGAATTGAAGTTTATATACACACACAAAATATGACTGTAACTCTGCAAATAACCTTAGGTTGCACCAAAACCAGTATTTACTGGTGAAAGCAGGGACAGGTGATCTGGGAGGAATATTTAAACACTGTACAGACCTGCAGGAACAGAGTTAGAAATGTCAAAGCTCTTCTGGATTTGAGTCCAGTAGGTGACATGATGGGCAATAAAAAGGCTTCTGCAGGTACATCTGTAGCAAAAGCAAAAACAGGGCAAATGTGTTCCTGCTGCTGAACTGTGCAGAGTACCTGGTGATGAAGGATGTGGAAAAGGATGAGGTGCCTGGTGTCTTCCTTGCTTTGGTCTTTACTGGTAAGACTGGCTTTCAGCAATTCCAGGTCCCTGAAACCAGTAGGAAGAATTACCCTTAGGGAAGAAGGACCAGGTAAGGGAACATTCAAACAGGGAGGGCAGGATAGGACATGCAGGAGTTTGAGTGCATCCCTGAAGGGTTTTACTCATTAGTGCTGAGGGAGCTGACCAGTCACCACACGGCCACTGCTGGTTGTGTTTGAAAGGTCACAGCTGTCTAGAAAAGTTCCTGAGGCCTAGAAAAAAGCAAATATTACTCCTATATCTAAGAAGATAAAGGAGGAGGATCCAGGGAACTGCAGGCCTGCCTGCCTTGCTTTCGTCCTTGAGAAGGGGTTGGAGCGAAAAATCTTGGCAGCCATTACTAAATGCACTAAGGACAAGAAGGTGATTGGAAATAATCAGAGTGAATTTATGGAGCAGAAATCAGGCCTGATCATGTCTTTATGAAGTAAAATAACTAGCTTGGTGAATGAGAGGAGAGCAGGAGATGATGTACATCTTGACTTTAGCAAGGCTTTTAGCACTCCCATATTATCCTCATAGACTAACTGATAAAGTATGGATTAGAGAAATAGACTGTGAGGTGGATTGAACACTGCTTGAACTGCTGGTGCAAAGGTAAGCCACCCTAAGTCCAGCCTTTGAGGTAAATCTGTAATATGCAGTGTAATAATGAAGCAACAAAACATCCTGCTTAGCAGGTGTCTGTGAAGGTCAAAGCACACTTTATGGACAGGCTGCTGCAGTACAGGATAGACTTTTTGGGGAGGTAGATGAACCAACTGTGCTTAAGTTCAGAGCAGTCAGATCTTAAGGAGCACCTACTCCTTTGTGCTGGCATGGGGATTGTAAACCAGCTTGGGAACTGGCTGGGGACAGGATTTTTCCTGTAGAAGAACCTTGGTCAGCTTTGGGACAGATCAGCATCTTGAACTGGCATAATGAATGGAGAAAGAAGGAGAGGTGAAGCCATGGCAAGTTTCCTCTGTGCTGATATAAACTGCTGTCCCTTTCTCAATGTGAAACAATAGGAATAAATCAAAGAGCAAGATCTCAGGAACTAGACCAGTATGTGGGCACAGTTGAAAAGAAGATTTTTTCCTGTTGCAAACACATCCTCAATTATCTTTCATGTATTTATAGAGTGGTTATCTTTCACTGTATAAATCACTTGACATGATACAATAATGTTGGAAGGAATAGCAGTTTAGGCAAAGTCACACTTCTCACATGGAAACAGGACTGCTTTGAAATGTTCCCATTAGCTTGACTTTTTGCATATCTGTTTTAAATTTTACTGAGTAGAGGAATACTTCCTTTGAAGTAGTGTGTCTAGATCTATATTTTGTTACAAACAAGGTTAGAAATATTTCATTATTGATTGTGTGATTAATTAGAATGGTAGCTAGAAGGAAACCTATATTAATGTTCAAGTGAATTTGGTTAGTTTTTCTTTTATGGGAAAAGTACTAACTATATCAAGGGATATTTCTTTGGAATGGATCAGCTGACTTAAAAGAGTTAACTGCATTTCTGGAAGGGCAAACCTATTTATTTCCTTATCTGTCTTGTACCAGAGAAAAGCAACTGGCATGGAAAGTATTTTATAACTGGCTATGCTGTTAATTAGAACACTTCTCAGAAACAATGGCTTCTCTGAACAAAATGAAACAAATCTTTGATGGAAGAGAGCAATTCAGAGCAGTTAGGTATTACTTTTGCTTACAATTTCCTGCATACTATAATTTAAGAGATTCTGGTTTTTAAAATACATATTTTTTAAACTTGTAGATATGTATTAAAATATGTATTTTTACAATTTTTGTCTTAGTTAGAAAAATACACAAATCTCAAAGCATAGCAATAAAACTGTAAGAGCACAAAATCTTTTTGCTTTCTTCTTTTTCACTTAAATGTGCACATCTATAACACAAGGCAATGTAAAGGCAGTGATAGTAATAGGCTTAGCTATTGGTGACTTTTTTTCTGAATAATAGTATGTTTCCTGAAAAATGCAGTTCAGGGATTAAACTCCACGTGATCTTTGCTTTAAGCTCTTAGATGAATTACAGAGAGGGAAGGGAAATATCTCCTTTCAACTTTTTTGAAACTAAATATTGCAGCTTTTTTATTCCAAGTTAAAACATTTAGAAAGAACATTTAGTGAGAATTTTTTTTGTTGTTAAATACACTGGAGGAAAAATACTTGTTTTTTGAGGGGACCTCAGACTTGGTGGTGATATTACATGAATGAAAAGGAACACATAACTCTATTAATTATCACCAAAAGTAAGAATTATTCATGCTAGGAGAAAAACAGATGTCCAGAATTTGCCCAACTTTGCCATATAGTACATTCTGTATGAAAGCTAAATTGGAATGCAGGTATTTCTACCTGAAATATGCCTCAGGTATTATTTAAGTAGCAGGATATTTGGTTTAGCCATTCAGTTGCATTCTAGAAATTGGTCTTTTTTGGAGCTAGGTAGATAAAAATATATCAAAGTCCAGATCCCCTAAAAAACTGGAAGAGTAATGTGGATAGAGTCATCATATTGTAATTTACTATAATTACTGCAGTGCTTTTTCTTTAAAGATGTCAGTGTCTGTAAACCTTATCCACTTATTTTTCTAGCAAAATTTGCTTAAAGGGGAGACTTCTGCATTTGTTAACAAAAATATCAGAGCACAAATGAACTCTCAATTCTTTATTCTCTATTATTACTCTTAAATTAAAATCATGCAAGATAATCAGTCATTGTCACTCATGTGAATTCTCAATATGAGGAGATGGTGAACTTTGTAGACTTGATGTGGAAGCTGAGGTGCACTTCCACTTTATGTCAAGCAGTGCTTCTCCATCAGATAGGAGCCAGGCTGGGGGAGCTTTGTGGGGCACTGTGCAAATGTTTTGGGTTTTAGTCAGTATGAGATGGTATGAATTACAAGGCACATTTGCAAGGAGAAACAAAACAAAAAGCCCAAAACAAACAAAGAATCAAAAAGGCAGTGAATGCTTAATTTTGCTTTTGTAAAGCAAAACTGAGCATCTAAAGTGTCAGCTAAGGTCAGTGGAAAGCATTGTTGTTCAACCCCTCAGGAAGCAGCTGAAGAGATGTTGATCAGGCAGTGGGTGAGAGAGCCTCACTCGGTGACCTCCTAGGTTTTAAAAAAACAACAAAATCTAAGACCTGACTCCTTCCTCCAATGAACCACACATCCAAGGTGACCTATGAAGAATGGAAATTAGATATAAGCAGGTAGGTTTTAAAGCACTTTATAAAAAAATACAGGAAATCTTATGTAAATTCCCAAAAATAATTAATGTGAAAAAAAGCAACCTGCAAGAAAGAGAAATAATTTTGTGATGTGAAACATAGTAAAGGAGAACTTTCAAAATCAGTCCTTTAGTTAACTCACAAGTACCTATATTTTTGCATTTGAATGTACAATTGTTTAAAACATTTTACATTTGCTAGAATCAAAAGAAATGTGATTTTTCATTTTTTTCATATCACAAACGAGGCTTATTGCAAATATAAACATAAGTAAAGTACCTGCCCCTGATGAGTTTAACCAGTAAAACCCACTGCTTGTTACTGGCTGGCTACTTGCCATGAAAACTACAGACTGACAAAAGAAAGGAAAAAAGTTTCTTTAGTGAACAAGAAAGATTTTACAAATATTGAGATTAAATTCATGTTGTATTGTCTGTGTACCACATGTATGCATCTAAGAATTTTCATCTCCCTTTTGATGCAGACACTGCAAATAACAACCTCTCATATACAGGGTGAGAAAGAAAGCAAATACTGAATTTTATTCAGACTGAATAAAATAGCTGAAGAAAATGATACAGAAAGACAATCATGGGGCATGAATTTTAATTTTAATATATATATGACTTTATTAGAGTTTAGCTAGAGAAATAAAATGCTTCTAGAGGTGCTTAGAGAGTAAGAAAACCAAGCATTATTCCTTCTTCAGAAATAACACTATATTATATGTTACACTACTTTTGAAGCACCAAACCTCTCAGCGAATTGATTCTATTAAAGAAAAGTGCATGTCCCCAATATATACACCTGTTTTTACACCACTCTTGATGGCAGTATCTTTAATTAAAATAGATGCTGAGTTTTAATTTGTGTATCCATCAAATTATGACTGTAGGCTGTGGCAATCTGAATTTGCTTTAAACAGAATTATCTCAAAATCTGCAAATCACCTTACATGTGGGAGCTGCCTCTGGAACCAGCATTATGCTACATCCCAACTGGTGTATTTTTGCTATCAAATGAGAATCAGGATTTTTTCCCTGTGCTCTTACTGTCCTGCCAGCACATTGGTAGAAGATGAGGAACACCTTGAGATGTACATGACCAGTAAAAGTGTGATTTTGGTACTCACAGTTGGTGACTGAAATGCACTGTTGGTTTGGGGTTTTTTTTTTATTTTCCTTAACTTTAGCATTGCCTCAAACATTAACTGCTACACTCAATTTTGCATCATTTGTTCCTACTGATTTTAATGGATCCTGAAGGTGCCTGATTTTAAATGGTATCTCAAGTACTTAAATAGGGAATTTTTCACTTTTTGTTACAGTGGGTAGGTAACAGAGGATCTCAGAGGTTGGCTTCCTGTGGAATTTGCCTTCCTAGTTATGGAAGTACCTTAGAAAATCCTGTTTCCAATGTTGATGGCATTGACTTTTCCTTCTTCATGGGCACTGTGAGTCCTCCAGTGATAAATTTGAAAATGTGACACATTATATTGTTTGACAATCTTCCTTTCTACCAGATCAACTATTAAATGAATAAATTTACTTTATAGTAACTTCAGCAACTTATTCAATCATCCTCAGCAATCAGTAATCTGCTGATATCATACCTGGACTGCTAGTTCACCTCACCTCCCAAACTACAATCAGTTGATCATTCTTATCAGGACTTGTATTTGTTAACTTACTCAGTGTCCTTACCTATCACCTCTGTCTTTACAGAAAGAAACACAGAGATTTCTGTTTGTCCTTTGGTCTCCTGCCCTGGAATGAAAATTAAATGCACTCCTTTCCTTTCTTACCTTTTCTCATGGTTGGTGTGTTCACTTTTGCTGAATGAGCAAACTTTTTTCCATATAGCCAGTTTCTTCCTTCAAATCTAAATGTTTTGTTTTGCTCTTCAGAAAACTGATGTGTTTGCATGAAATTTTACACAGTAGTTTGTCAGCACTTGAAATAAGAAATACTGTACAACAAATTGTCCATACTGGAGTAATGCAGTTACAGTATAATTAATGCAGCTTTCAGGGCTCTTCTGCTTTCATTAGTGTGTAAGAATATTTTCCATTCATAATTCTCTCCATGACAACTCATAAAATGAACAGTTTGTGCTCATTTTGTGCTAGTACTCGTTTTGTTTCTCAGTCATCCAAGACCATCTGCACACTCCTTTTACTCTAAAGATATGTATTTCCATTTCAAATCACTTGCAGTTTGCTGAATATAGCAACCCAAATACTGTGATTGAAGACCTCTTTAGAAAAACTCAAATACTTTAATTTCTTCTTCTAAAATTCCTGTGCACTAGGTACTTATTCCAATAGTATGCTCTCTCTTGAGTATGTATAGACATCTAATTTTGTCTTTAATTCAGGAGGCCCATAATGATTTTTTCACCTTAAGTTGAATGGGTTTTAAAGCATAGATCCCGTGTTTCACTTTGCAAAATGTTATTTATTCTAAATAACAAATCCAGAAGAAGTTGGGAGAAAATTAACTTGGAGCTGACTTTCTAAAAGGCAACCCTTAACCAGTTGTTATTATGATAAAACCAATTTTCTTAGAAAAACTGTCTCCTCATGAGTTTGCCCCATTTCCTTTCACAACAGCAGAAACTGACAATAGTGAGAACACATCTGTTCCCCCCAACACACTCTTCTGTAGTTTTTATCTCTTTCAAGAGTGAAGTATTGCTGCATTATCTCTCTTTAGGTAAAAGACTAATAAGACGAAGCATTTTGAGATAGTGCTCATAAAATATAAGTGTAGGAATATAAAATACAGGAATTTTTTGCTACTTAAGCATTTTGCTCATTTATTTTAAATTTTGTCCAAAACTTTCTTGTCCATACTCTGTCTATATTATGTCTGATGAGGTATTTTTTATTTGGTTTTTTTTTTTTTTTAGCTGCAATTTAAAACTTAAGTTCAATGATTTAGGGATGGCCAGGGGCAGGCATATAAAATCAGGTACAAAACCCCTAAGCATTTCAGTCATGAACACAGGGGGTAGGGGGAAATCAGGTAACATATATATGTTTCACTGCTCCAAAACATCCAGCTCAGGTTACAACTTAAATAATAAGCAGTTCACTCTTCCATGTTCAGGGACCAGGCACGTTCTTTCACAAAGAATCAGCAACCCAGCACACTCCTTCAGCATCCAGGCTTCATGCTGGTCCTTAAGAGTCCCCTGCAAGGAGCCTGAGGTCAGGAAATTTTGGCCCTGTACATATTCTTTCAAAACTAGAGAGCTGTAAAACATCTGCCTTCTTTTTTTTTGCCCTTAGAAGCAGTGTAACACACAGAGATTGATGCTATTTAGGTTTGATGAAAACTAACAATACATCTTTCTTAGTATCTTAGTTACTTCAGCATCCACTGATGGGAATTATAGGAATAATGGGAACAATGATTACTCTTCTGCTGTAGTAATGTAGTCAGGAGTGGAAAAAAACCAACTTCCTTCTGCCTAATTGCAACACTACCTCAGCTTTCAACTTCTGCAATAGCTATATCCACCTAAATTAGCTTCAAGTCTTGTCTAAAAAAGGGTTTGCTTTTACATTTTAGCATGCACAGATCTTCACAAAAACAAAATTAATGTTTATGGAAAGTAGTCCAATGTATTAATTGAAACATATAAGTTACCTACACATCTATAAATTTCCTTTTCTAGCCTGATCCACAAGCTAACCACCACTGCTTTGACCTGTCAAATTTAAGCTGTGAGAAATGAGGAAAGGTAAAATTAACCTCAGCTCTGCCCTTGCTAATCCATGGCCTGCCATATATATTTTGCATTCTGTTTTTGCAGATAATATAAAAGAATCATGGAAAAAGCACTTCACTTACTTCACAGAAACACTTTTTTCCCCTATAACTCACTCTATATTTTAGCACTCTGCCCTGTCATGCACTGCTTTTGGAGATGGGCTGTCACAGATATTCCCAGTGGCTTTTGCAGAGGTAAAATTGGAGTGAGTTAGACTGAACTGTCATGTACTGTAATTTGGTTTTTTTATGCTTTTCAGAAGGTTTAATTTTTCTGAAGTGATGCTCTGTAAGAGATACTAGGGAGAGTATTAAATATGTGTTAACAAAGTTGGGGGTTTTTGTCAGAGAATGTAATTTCTTAATGTAGGAGGATATAGATTTATATCTGATTTCTACCATACAGGAATATTGTTTTATGATTGAAAGGCAAACTGAAACATAGAATCCTCCTACAGCAAGAGCACCAAAACAAAGAAAAACTCTACCAAAAAAACCCACAAAAACCCACAAACCAAAAACCCAAAACAAACAAAAAATCCCCCCACAAAACAAACCCTGCAAAGTAACCAAAGTAATCCAAACTAAAAGAAAAAAGAAAAAAGAGAGAGATACTGGAATTGAATTGGGACTGTTTGGTAAGTCAAAGGCACCCCACATGCAAATTTCTCACTACATGAAGAGGCAAGGACACGTAGAAAGGTGCTGAGGATGCACTTGCCTCTTCAGCAAGATGGTATCCAGAGAAGGATAAATCTAAGAATGTTTTGAAGTTTTGATGGTAAATAGTGAAATAGTTTGCTGAACTGTTTTGTCCTGATGGTAATGTAAATGCCATAATTAAAGCTGTCATTTGGCATAGGAACAAAGATCCAGTCACAGTTTGTGTGTGTGGCCCCAGTATGAGCTATGGACTTTTAGATTTTTATGCATAACCTTGACTATCTTCCAGATAAATATCAGAAAAATGTCCTAAAGGGTTGTAGATTTTTGCATGTGGGATGATGAGTGTTGGATTCTCAGCACAATTATAAAGTTGTCCCATTTTGTCTTAGTTTTGCTTTTTCTAATTATGTGTAATTTACTATACAATGATGAAAAAAAGCACGATCTTTACACCTCAAATCCTGCAGATTTCATGTCTTTTGTTATTCAAAGAAGTGTTGACACAGATGTTATGCTCATAAAAATCCACATGCATGTTTCTTACGATGATCCCCTGTAACTTATGAGCATAATTAAGCCCTGCAGAACAGTTAAATGCCATTTTAGTTTCATAAACAGGTAAACTGAGGCACTGCAGTCATGCCTGGCTTAGAATTACACCATTTTAATGATAATATTATTGGTGCAAGCCAGGGCCTCTGACTAGCAATTGTTTGATCCAAATTGTAAGAACAGACATTGTCCATTAATCCAGACCAACTTCAACTACAGCCATGCTTCTTTATAACTTTGTATTACAAACGTTTCACTTGCATTAAGCGATAATGGTTGTTGACATTTATATTTCATCAGCTACCTCAGTTCCAAGAGCCTCTTTCAGAAGGTTCAGCTTTCTAAAGCCACATCATAAATCCCTTTTTATTCACTCACATTTTTCCCTTATTTCATTCCATTGAGTTTCCACCCTGCTCTACAAAACCTCGTCACTCTGACCCTGCAGTGTGCTAAGCACACTTTAAAATTCTCTCTCCTTTCCTGATGATTTGTTTCATTAGTGACATTCTTCAAATCAAATGTACCTAATCCATGGTTCAGTCTACTAACAGGAAATCGGTTCAGTGAACAGGGTTTTATATAACAAAAGAAGTGCTCACTTAGAGAGTACTTTTAATACTTTGTTCATTGAAAAAAATGCTGACCTTTGGATTTTTCTGGCTTTAATGCTCTGGTGTTTCAGTTTGGATTTAACTGTAAATGAAAGCCTTCAAAAGCCGTATAATCCATCGATCTCATACTTGCTGAAGCATAAGTTCCATGGTACATGAATGGTTTTTATTTCTTTAATTTTTTTTTCTGTTTTAATTATGTCAGCTATGTTATTTCCTGGCATGCCTAATGCTGTTGTCTGTTCTGCTGTACATTTTCTAACCAAGGTCCAAATGTCAATTCAATTTTAAATTGTTTAATTTTGGAATTAATAATTGCAATCCCAGCATCTGAAGTAATTTGATGGGAGGATGGGGTGTCCTCTTTTTTATGCTATCAGTACTTCAGTTATTGGCCTGTTGGGGCTTAGAGATTTGGGTATCTAAAGATACAGTCATCTTACTTGATAGAGTTGTTGTTGTTGTTGTTGTTGTTGTTGTTGTTGTTGTTGTTGTTGTTGTTGTTGTTGTTGTTGTTGTTGTTGTTGTTTAGACAGACTTTTAACTATTTCCTGACACATTTCCTGAGACTATTTTATGTATTTTGACAAGAATATGTTTTTATTTCTCTTTGCTTTTAGAGAGGGTATAGATATAAGAAACTAAAAGAGAGTACAGCTCATTAGATTATTTTATCACCTTTCAAATCAGTTTAACTAGCTGCACAATTCAGTGCTCTGAGGAAATACCAAAATTTACTGTCACCACCACGAGTGTTAGCTTGGCTGGATTTCAAAATTATGAATCTATTGGTAATTCTCCAGAAAGGGAGAAAGATTGACATTAAGGTCAAGGAATGAAAACAAGAAAGACCAATTATGCCAAAGAAATTCTGTCTTGAAATTGTAACAGTCTAAGGAATTATTATGCCAGTTAAATACATTTATTTATTAATTTGTTTCTTTCCTCAGGGAACAAAGATTCCACAGTGTTATTGATTAGAATATTTAGGTCCTAAAGTAAAAAAGCCTTTTTACTGAGTCATATCATGCTTCTTTTATTCCTTCATTTTTAAATATAGTAAAATAACCTCTACCTCAGAGAACACAAATGACCTTGTGCGGCTCAGCTATCATTAAATTATTAATATAAATACATTTTATAGTAGAAGCATGCATGGTGATCAGATTTCAAGGAAAAGAAGTGAGAAGAACCCATCCAGAATGTGAGCAAGAATTATATAACATGATTTTTTACTCTTAGTTTGTAGGTGAAGATCTTTTTCCTTATGATTTGTGTCATGGACTTTCCATTGCTCTTCAGTGGGATACAAGTATTCTTTGAAAATCCTAACCACAGCATCATGATGCCTATTTTCTATGTACAGATTCATAGTTTTCAAAAAGGACTTGTTGTGATATGTTCTGTCACTACTCCTAGAAGTGATGGTCCAGCTCATCACTCATCTCTGATTATTCTCTTCCTTCCCTCTGGAATATGTATCTCATGAAATGAGATGCATGGGTGGCAGTTTTAACCATGCCCTAAATAGGAAGGAATTTCCTCCTGAGATATCCTGCTCTACCTTTTAAAAGAGAGGACAAAAGCAATCTAGCCATTCATTATCTAGTTTTTAATTCATACAGCCCTTTATCTGACTGTATCCTGGTTTAAAAGAAGTGAGTTCTCCCCATTTCAGTCATCTGTTTTTGCTGTTGTGATGAAATGCCAATAAGCACTCAATAGCCTGTGCTACTGGCAATAAGATCATTGTACTGATTAACGAATTCATTCTTATCTAGGACTACCTGTAAAATAATATTTTGCTATGACATGAAAAAGTTGAATAGCAGAAAAAGAATTCCTAAAACTCAGTGTAGCATCTGCAGTACACCCCAGTACTGATGAATTCTTCTTTATTCACAGATGAAAATACCCTTAATATTCTGTATATGGAAAGTGTTGCCTGTACTATCTGGAATCAGATGCAAGGCAAAAATCCATAAGTCCTCTTATGACTCCTCTAGGGAACATGAGGCCAGCAGTAAAGATCTATAATCTAGTCAAAGCTTCAGCTCTCATTTTGGAGTAGCCATGTATAAGTTCTACTCTTCCGATGAAATGAAAAATCCATCTGTATCATATTTTAATGGAGTAGCAAGCTAGAGATATTTGCAATGCAGGATTCAGTTGTATTTTTTGCTTGCTAGGCTACAAGATTTTGACAATACTCAAAAGTTAGTTCTTATTTTATCAAATTCCATATAAGAAACTGGAAGGGTTGAATGAATATGCGCTGAATTTTGGTATGTGTAATCTTCGTTCACAAGAATTTTTTTGTCAGTGGAGAACAATGAGGTAAACTGTGATATCAGAAATCTTGACATGTATGTCAAAAGTGGGTTTCTCTTCGTTTGTGAAGGTGTTACACAGAATAAGGAAAGATACAGTAGAAGAAAAAGTAAGATTAGGCTCTTGGTGTTGAGTCTGACAACTGGATACAGGCCTGACACTCTGGAAAATGAGTAGTTGCAGCTACCTACCTTCTGAGGAGAGTGTAAGCCATGTGCTTGGGATGCCAACTCATAATTGTAAATCATAACATTTCCACCTAAAGTATCATTAAAGATTGGGTATTTAGTATTTGGTTTTGACTTTCACATATAGCAACTGTTCCTCTGTATTTTAACTGTTTCTAATATTCCTGCTGCATAGGATATAAGACTTAGGAAACCTTAATTTTCTGTAGTTGTGCATTAGGAATTTCTATTGATAACAGTCAGTACCTATTGCCAGTTCTAACTTCTAGCTCACATTTGAATTCACAGATTTCCTTTAAAATCTTTACTTATCAACTTTCTTTTGCCAAATATAGAACTTCTTAATTCCAGAATCCTTATACAAAAAAGCACTTCTTTAGGAGGTTAAGTAAGTTGTGATTTCCATCAGAGTCAACTTATCAAAAATTCTTCTAGAGAAAAGATTATTATTTGTGCTAGGAAAAGAAAGACCTATAGAAATGAATTATTATTTATTAGGAGTATACTGTACCAGTTTTGGTTTCCATTTGACATTCACTCAGTGCCTACAGAGTGAGTGGCATTATTTGCTCTGCTTTTGAATTTGAAGGCATGGGATCTCAGTAATAATAACAGCTCCTGCCTTGCAATGAGGATGATTTGCCTTCCTCTTTCACTGCATGTGGAAGTAGGACCTGTGATTTTGTGCTGAAGAAAGAGCTTCTTCAGCCCAATAGGCTTTGTAGAGTCTAAAATTCACCTCAGACCTACGAAGTTTGTCTGCCAGACACACTGTTCTTTACCCTCAGTTGCCAGGTTATTTAATGATCTTTGTGTTAGTCAAATTGAGTTCTGAGTGATCCAGAGCAAGGCTCTGATTCATTGATAGTGTTTGAATGGGACTGCATTTGTGGGCACCTTCGACTTATTCTTGTCTAAAGGATACATGTCCCTATTCTTGCAAATATGTTGGGCTTACCCTTCAGACCTCCCACTTTCTATTGCCTGATTTTCCTACTGTGTATTGATAAGTGCTTTGAATGAAAGTGGATCTTTGGTAGAAGGTGCCTTGGAGCCACTATAAACAGTCCATCACAGCATTTCAACAGTTTGACTGTTTTGTTTTGAGGACTTTTTTCCACATGTCTGAATCTTCCAAAGCACATTGCATGAGTGTTTTGTTTATTGTGAAGAAAGAGAGGCTATTTCTTATTCTGATGGAGGGACCAGTGCTGAGGATGCACTCTGAATTCCATAGACCAGAGTAAACCTACAAAGGCACATACTGAAAGAGAGACGTGAAATATGCTTTCTGAACTCTCATGGCTTTTAGAAAGAAAGAATGCTTCCATGATGCCAAATCCACAAAAAGGAATCTTGTGGTTGATCTCCAGAATGTGCTCTTTATTCAGGCCTTCCTGATTCCCCTAACCACTTCATATCTTCACAAAAATTCTAAAAGCTTGATATGTTGAAGATGCTTACTGCATTATAAAAATCATTTTAAATTGGCCACATCCTCCTTTTCTCCCTTCTTGCCATTACAGAAATTTGATTCTCCTTAAGAAACCAGAATAAAAAAAATTCACTGAGTTACACGAGTGAGTCTGTACTGACTTTTGGGAATCACTCTTGATTTATATCTGTCTGAGAGTTAATTAAACTCTGAGGCTTAGAGTGATCATTTAGGAACAGATCTGCAAGGACATACCATGTGGCTTTGTGCAGGCGAATAGGTCTGGTGAATGGACTGGGATTATTCGCCCTTGTAAGTTTTTGCAGAATCAGGTTTTTAGTTATAATTTTAAATTTTAGCTGTTCTTTCAAGTTTTGAAGAGAATCTAAAATATTAAAATGTGTTTAATACATGCAAGAAGATTAGTAACTAGAACCTCATTGTTATGGCTGTACTGAACTACTTTAGGTGACTACAAACACAGTAATTTCTGATTCAGGATTTCTATAAAGTAAGTTTTCTAACACTACACAGTGTAAAAGAATGCAGTGTATCCAGTCAGGTCCATATTAAAACAACAAAACTGTAATGCTTGATGCAGTAATTATATTGAATGTTCCATGATGATATAGTCAACATTAAAGATATGCAGCCTCACAAAGAGAAAAAAAATGAACAAAACCAACACACTTTCAAGAATGAAAGGGAGAGGATTTTGTTTCAGACAAAAAGTTGCTGCAACAGTAAATGTCACTATGAGAGAAGAAGACAGTTTGAGGACCAGGACGGGAAATGCAGAGCAGTCGCAAGAGACGCAGGGTAAGAGAGGCTGGTAATGAATGGAACATGAGAGGGCAGGGCTGTGCGTGTTTCTGTGCGAGCCGCTGCCAGCGGGGCTCGGGGCGCTGCTGCTCTCCAGGGTCCTGAACGCTGAGAGCCGCCAGGCGGGTCGGGGAGGAACAGGGAGACAGGAGTCGTTTAAATAGGAAATTTGAAGTGAATGGAGCCAAAATTACCGAAAAAATTTTAAATCTTGGATTGAATTGTTTGTGTAAGTAAGAACATGCAGCAATTTTATTTATTAATTTATTTATTTATCTACTTATTCATTTATTTACTTATTGCAGTAGGGATTTGTTTTGTACATCCTGTGCATTTTACAATGGTTCTTATAGGGAATGTGCATGTTTTTGCATACCCGTGCACAATATTTAGAAAAGAGTTTGATGTGTTCTGCTGACACAAGCTTCCCATTGTTGCATTCCTTGTGCATTAGATCTAATCAGAGATATGCTTCCATTCTGCTTTTCATACTGAGTTAATTCCCTCTTCCAGTGGGCAAGCACACCACAGAGTGTTTCATTTACTTGTCATGGTGAGATCAAGAAATCTATTGTTAATTATTATGGTTTCAATTCCCAACTCAGCTGCCTATGTCAAATGTGCCATTGTGTGAGTGCTTGACTATTAATGACTAGATAGAGTATTACTATGTACACTATGAATATGAGGCTTTCTTTTTTTTTTTTTTTAGGCATACTCTTCTAGAAAGAAAAAAATCAAAATGGTACCAGAAAAGTCTCCTACACAATTGTGCAGTAATTGATTTAAATGCAAAACTATCAGTTTTATGTGTGCACATAGGAATTAAGTGATACAATTCTTTGGACTTTTAAAATGCACATAACATGCAAACATAACATGCAAACATTTAAAACACTGCATGAATACAGAGATGGATACTATTGATAAAAAGAGCAGATACTTATTAATTAGAAAATATCACAGCTAGTTAAAATACTTTCAGTACAAGCAAGAATAAATAAAATAATTACAATAGTAGCTATCATGCCTCATACTTTCATGTAAATACGGTTATTTTATATTTATTCTGAGTAATTTAAGTATTGTCTTTTGTTAATAGGAACTACTGAGTCAAAGAAACAAAATATACAGAATAGGAGTTTAAACTCCTAGCCTATAGAAGTCCACATGAGTTCCCCCTATTAAGAGTTTCAGAGTGGAAGAGTAATAGTGTGAAAAATGCTTAGCTCCTCTTTCCACATGACATGGTGGGAAGGGGGAGAAAGGAAGAATGTTTAATAATTTCCTAATGTGTTCTGGTTTCCCCAGAAGAATCCTATATGAAATTTAAAATCAGCCATTTCCCAATAAAATATTGTTGGCTTTGGTGGAGTATTATAGTCTTTGGTCAGTAACCATTAGGGGTTACAATAGTGAATGTGTTCCCATCCTGTAAGTACCAAGCTGTGGAGTATAGAACTTCCATTTTCTTTTGCAAAGCTATTATAGCAACCCCACAAAAACATGACTTATTTTAAACAAGGTATCATGATAGAGTATATACAAGCAGAATACCAAAATGTGGCTTGCTTTCTGTTGTGAGTTCCTTTGTTTTAATATGACATTAAATAAATAACGTTTTTAGAGTTAAAATTAATAGGAAGATAATAAATTAATAGACTCAATGCTTTAAATATTTGATTTCTTACTTTTTTATTAGCATTATCTTAATCCAAAACTTGCATTGGAAACTTTGAGAACTGTTTTAAAAAGAGCTTGGACCATATATAGGGAGTAGTGAGGACTGAGCAAACATGCTGTTGAGCAAATAATCTCTAGCAAGTAATAACTTGGAAGCACAGCGCAGTAATACTATTTTGAGAAGGCTCAGTCAAGAGTCCTGTTATTTTGTAATATTACATCCATTCCTCCTGTAAACTTAAATTTTCTTACTCTTCCTGTTTCATTCCTACTAGTAATAGGATCAGCCTTCCACACAGGATTAAAGAATGTTTGCTAAAGTGTAATTTAGCTCTTCTTAAATCATGGTGAAATAACATTTGACTAAAAATATAGTCATGTCATACTAATGTTGATACAACCACAGTGATTTTTCAAATTTACACTTTCATTGACATATACAGATCAAGAAATTATATTTCTACATGAAAAAGTTTCGCAAATCAAAACTTCTGCTTAGCTATTTAACAGAGGAAAAAAACAAACTTGCAAAAATATTATTTTCATTTAAAATTGTATTTAATCAAAATATAATTTACATAAAAGGAGAATTGGCAAAATCTTTGACCACTTTTCATGGATTTAGGTAATTATCTTTGCAACATACTAAGTGCTTTTAGTAAAAACATTTGGTGTCTTTATGGTTTCAGGTCTTAAATTGGGTGAAAGAGCACTAGGGAGCAGTCAGATTCTTTCACGTAACTTAAACACTTGAAATCTAAGAAGATTCTTTCCAAATTGTTCTATTTTTGCAAAAGAACAAAGAAAATTTATTTTCTTTTCTATCAGACAAAAGATAGTTTTGCATAATTCAAAAAATGGTAACTTCCCAGTTCCAGAGAGGGAAACTATCAACAGATGGGCAAAGTCATAGGTGCAGGAAGACATTCCAACTCTAGCTTCAAATAAAGTGGGTCACATGCTATAAGCTCAGACCAGGTAGGGCTTTAATTTTTGCAGTCAGTGCCACAAGAGTTGTGTGATTATGCTGCTGTTTAATAAAGAATGTGGCATCTTGGTACAATACTTATTCTCTGGGAAGAGGGGAAGGGGTCCTGTAATAAGAGAAGTGTGCTGAGTGAGTCAATCAAGTGCCATTGGAAGAAGAATGAGCACTGTGAATAAACCAGTAATTGACATCTTGTGGTTACCCCTATTGTATTTCAATTAAACTGAATTGAATTCCAACAGGGGAAAGCAGTAGGGGCACAGATCCTCACTGCCATGCTACCATAGACCATCCTACTGGCAGGCACTGGAAACCAATTAAAAAACTTACTTATCCAAAATAACACACTTAATGAACACACTGTCTGAAGAGGACTATAATTATCTTCTCCTTCTCATCATGAGCCTGAACAGGCAATATTACAAGCTCAAGGAGAAACAGTTCAACTATCCCAAGAAAGTTAAATTAATATCCTCAAAAAAATAATGAGACATTTTTATGGGACTTTTTTCCCTATCACTACCCACTGGCTTCTGCCGAAGTTATTAAGGCTACTGTGTTTAGTTGTTAGATGAAGACACTCAGTCTTCTCTGAAGCACAAGTCTCATAACTGGTTGGCAAAGTAGTTTTGTAAAAGTTTTGCTGGAAGCTGTATATTCCATTCCCCAAACCCTCCACAAATTGAGTTTTATGGAACTTAATTGAACCCTGCACAAATTTTGTGCAAGGGAATAAGTTTCCTCTCCACTGAGCCCTGGTGTGCTGTCTCTGGGCTCCTTAGTACAGGACAGACCTGGTGCTCCTGGAGAGGGTCCACTGGCGTCCTGTGAAGATGGCTGGGGGACTGGAGCATCTCTCTTACAAGGAAAGTAAAGGCTGAGGGAGCTGGGCCTGTTCAGTCTTGAGAAGAGATGACTGAGAAGAGACCTTGACAATGCCTGTAAGTATCTGAAGGGAGGATGGACCAGGCTCTTTTCAGTGGTGCCAAGCAGCTGGAAAAGAGCAACAGGCAGAAACTGATTCACAGGAACCTGAACACAAGGAAGAGCCTTCTCCACTGTGTAGGTGGCCAAACACTGGAACAGATTGCCCAGAGAGGTTGTGGAGTCTCCCTCACTGGAAATAATCAAGAAAAATCTAGATGCAATCCTGTGCAATGTGCAACGTGCCCACAAGTGAAAAAAAGCATGGACATGCCAGCAGACTTGATGGTGAATTTCCTTCTCACTGTCAAAGGAATTTTGTTACTTCTATTTTTGTCATTCACTTGCTTTTTAAATAAGGGAAAGTTTCCATAATTTCTTCTTGTGGCTTCCCATAATTTGACAAGGAAAGGTCATGAATTCCAAAGGATATTTGTATTAACGTAGCTAATCATCTCTCAGTTCTTTCTGTCTGTTTTAAAGTCAAAGATAAGGACTAATCCATTCCATGGAAAGGCCTTCAACAGAGGCTTTCTCTAGCATGAGTCACAGACCACACGTCCAATGACTTATTTATAATGTAACTGGATTCAGAGTACATCTCTATCTCAGCCTTCTTTTGCTTTCTTCCTTGTAATCTTTAACCTGTGATGACAAAAGACCACAGATACAGCCAAAACCCAAATCAAATCTACCTGAAAATTGTTAAATTTCCTGATTATTCTTTACAGTTTTTCTAAGGGTTGAAGATACTTAAAATATTGTAAATGCCATTTTTGTTGTGGTTTGCCCCATTGTACAAATTATGGGTGTAACTTGTATGCAGTTGGATATTTTCACTCATCAGTAATATTGATGTAAAGGATCTGAAGTCAATAGCTGTTTTGTTCCTTTAGCACTAATTTTGAAACCTAGACTTGCAAATTCTACATCTGAAGAGTAATGGTAAAAGAAGCCATTTGTGCGTTTGCTGCACAAATTCAGAAAGACTTCATAAATACATGACATACACATTTTCTTACTGATTTAATATAGTTTCATTTTTAAGGATATACCTTTTTGACTTGCATATAAATGAACTGTAAAAAAGATGCAACTTATTTCTATGCCTTCTTTTAGGAATAAATCCAGCCTTAAGGCTGATATTATTATAACTAAAATAGGGATTTTTATTGTTATTTTATGTAGATATATGCAATTTTTTTACTGTTTTGAAATTAACATTGCAAATATTGAGACTATTTCTATCACAAAGTAGACCATTAATTTATTTTTGTCATGCCTCAATAATTTGATTATGTTTGAGTTGTTGTTTGAATTAAAGCTCTAATTTTTAAAAGAGTAAGATTTAAAACTAGTGATTCTTCTGGGAAACTCTCAAATTCCTCTCTAAAGATTACAGGAGATAAACTTAATTATTAAAAAACTCTGTATTTATTTCTTGAGTAAAGTATCAGTTTGTACTGATTTTTATTTTGATAAATATTACTGCACACATTTTCCAAAACATAATTGTTACCTGCATAGTTGAGACAGATTTTCATCCATATTTATTACATGGTTTAATTATGTATTATTAATTATGTATATATGTCTGTAGACATTATTTACATACCTACCTGCATGTATACATACAGCCTTTAGATGGAAGATAAGCCTCCAGTTTCTTCCAGGGGATTAGACCTGTGCTTTTTATGGCATCAACATGTAAAGTTTGAATGTCTTGTTCCTGTCAATGCATATGGCAGCCCAGACATTATAAAAGGCTTTTTCTGGAGGCCTGAAATCTTTGCTCTCTTTCCTAGAAAAGAAATTACTTTCTTTTGAGAGTTGTAAACTATACTTTGCAATAGATAGGTGACCACAGCATTTCATTGTGGAAAGGCTCTACTGTACTCAGCTTTGCTAAAGTGAACATTTTGATGACTGTAGTAAGTGCATAAGATGTGATCCTCTTGCTCCTCAAGAAACTCACCACATTCAGTCACAGTCCTGTGCAGAATGACACATTCTAATAGTTGACTACATTGGAAATTTTGTTGAGCTGTCCCATGATTTACACACTATTGTAACTACTCTTAAGTACCAGGCAGGGTAATTTGTGTCTATTTGCCTTTTCAGCAATGCTAGTTTAGGCCTATTTTTTTTACTAAAAACAAGTTTTATGTTGACTTGACAGCAATAATAAATAGGTTGACAATCCCCAAGTTTGAAAACACCAATATATGTGCAATTCTGAGTTCTGAAGACGTAGCTCGGCTGGCCCTGCTGGCCTCTCCAGGTGACTTAACTCAGCTGGCTCTCTCATGTTTGACCCATTGCAGCCAGTAAACATCACTACTCTGCTTGCACTGTTGTGGCTTCAGGGGGGTGAAAGGAAAAAACTATTCATAGAGTAACTACATGTGGCTACACAGAGTGCCCAAAAAGAACTGCAGAATTCCACTTGCAACCAGAATTAGACAGCTGAGAGGAAGTTCGTTTGCTCTTGTGTTGGTTCCTATGGCCTTCATTGTTGGGATCATCTTAAACATGTTCTAGTGTTTCTAGAAGGAGATCTCTTCTTCAGTCCCCAGGATATCTTTCTTCAAGGATATGCTTACCTGGGCATGACAAGTGTCCCATTTCTGATTTTTTTTTTTTCAATATATAATTAAATGAAATATAACAAAGCAAAAGTCCAGTGATTTTTTTTTTCCCATGAAGATTGATTTGAAATAATGTCTCATATGTATGTGTATATATATAGTAGTTATTGGAATTTTACCAGCCCCTTGGAGTCAGTCTTGGCTTCTGCCAAAAGCTCATGAATTATGGCAAAAATTTTGGCTATGATAGGAAAGATGTGAAGCACTTGTACAAGTACTAGGGCATTACTCAAAAGGATGTGTCAGGGTTAAAAACCTTAAGTCTCTGAAAGTCAGAGCAAGACAGAGTTGTTAGTATCAATCTAGTAGACATAATAATAACCTAATAATATGGTATGATCCATAAGATTAATTCATGATCTCTCATATAACTCTTTTCTCTCAGTATCCTAAGAGAAATCCAGGTTGCTCCTTTGTGTACTTATCAGAAGAATTACCTTACATCATAGGAGTGATAGCATGGAAAGTAAAAGGTGGAAATCTGCATTCTGTGTGTAGTGCCAGAGGAACTGAGGTGTCTGTGGACAGATCCACAGTTAATACAAGATGAGTAAATGGTTATTTGTTATACTGTTGGAAACACTGGGATGCATTAGAAGTGCCTGTGTTGGGTGGTAGATGGATGAGTAGGCTTTCTGGTGTTAACCTGAGTCTTTAAGAACATGGTCACAGTAAAATGGGTTTAGATTACATCTACACATTTAGTTTCTCAGAAAGACTGGTTAAATGTGGATGCCTATTTTACCCTTTGTGTCTAGCTTTGCATGTTTCCTGTTTGTTACCATTTTATAATGAATGCATAGGAATATTTTGGGTGAAACTGTGGTCTCATTAAACATAATAGAATATTTTTAATGGAAACTGGGGGTTAAAAATGCAGTATTTTAACAGGACTCGGTCTGTTTCCTCTAGGATTTTCTTGCAACATATTGTTTGCAAGTAATTCTGACTTTTGCAGCAATATTTGGGTATTTCTTATTACTTGGCAAAAATTAGGATTCTCACAGAATCTCAATTCTTTCAATCTGTCAGAGCCTAAATTCCGAAGTCCTGCACCGTATGGTAGCTTTAATCAGAGTAATCCCAGGGAGCAGGGCCATTGGATAACCTACAATTCAGAGAATCAGTTTTAAATATAATGGTCCTTACATCAAAGATACTTTGAATTGCTATATAATAATGTGAATAAAGAACTAATAATTGGTTTTAGTTGAGTACGGTCCATTTGCTAGTGAGAAATTAAATATGGCTTCAGCATAAATATTTAAAGATTGTATTGTAAAAAATGTACAATTGGGAGAAATCTGTAAAGGGATACAGAACCAGCACAGCATCTAAAAAAAAAAAAACCCCAACCCAAACCTATGTTTATTTAGGAATAAGCCCCTAATTTAAAATATTTAGGAGTGTTATGGT
>VZRX01015536.1:0-112226 GCA_013398075.1 Notiomystis cincta | reverse complement strand
CGGGAAGGTAATTTTCGTCCCCAGAATGGGCTGGATCCAGTACAGGTGGTTTGCAGATCATGCGAAGACAGACGGGCTGAGAGCCATGGAAAGGTGGGATAAGGCGCTGCCTTCTCTTTCTTGCCTTTTTTCCCCTTCTCTCTCTCTGGATTTGGAAAGCAGTATAGCTGGAACCTGAGTTAGGGTCACTTAAAGAGATTAGATGGGGTTTAATCCCACAGAACAAATCCAAAATGGGAGGCACTACTGTGTTCAGACAGATGTTGAACCCAAACTTGGGCTGAGTTGGACTTGCTGTGAGCGATCCTTGTGTAGCTTTTGATGTTGCCTTTGTTTAGAATAGTTCCTTCACGAAACACAAGGCTTTAGGATGAGCTGCATGCTTCTGTAACAAATTGT
Source organism: Notiomystis cincta (assembly GCA_013398075.1). Classification (NCBI taxonomy): domain Eukaryota; kingdom Metazoa; phylum Chordata; class Aves; order Passeriformes; family Notiomystidae; genus Notiomystis; species Notiomystis cincta. The sequence goes on along the minus strand of VZRX01015536.1, from coordinate 111,827 downwards.
CAGATGACTGTTCCGATGCTAGCAGATTTTTGCCAGAGAAGCTGCAAATGAAGGCTTTGGAGGTGAGTTTATGGAAATAGGAAGAGCTGTTGACTTTGAATTCCTTGTGATGCGGGCATGGTTAGAAGTTGAGCTGTGCTTGTTGTCGTACATTGTCTGAATTGTAACAATGGGCAGTTCAAGTAGAGCAAGTTTGAATGGTGTTTCTTCAGCAATTCCAAATGCATTTCACTCGTATGATCTTTGGCTTTTCACAGAAGGCAAGGAATTTCTTCTTGTTTTTGAGGAAAAAGCCAACAGATTTTTTTTAAATATCAAAGAACAGAAGCAGATTAGCATTTTTCTTTGAATGGTTGTTGTTAACACTAGCATGCCTAAACATCTAAAATATATCCCAGCAATTTCTCATTTCTTTTGCTGGGCAGATGCATTTCTTTTGTTCCTGAAATTTTTTCCCTGCCTCTTTAGAACAAAAGGCATTTCCTTTTATTCTTTTTTTTTCTTTTTTTTAAAGGCAGCAAGAGAGTTATATACAAATTAGCAATTTTATACAGGTTAATGCTCTGCTTCATTCTGAAGTAAACTGCCTTAAGGTATTAGGAGGGGAGGGGGTGGGCAAACCGGGGGAGGCTTGACCGATGCCCAAGAAATACTGAATTCAGATGGATTTAGATCATACAGAGAAGCAGACATTTATCTGTAACTGGATTTCAGCTCCATGTCATGCAAAATCTGCAGACTATAGCAGGAAGACTCTTAGCAACCAATAAATCAGATTTGTAATGGGCCTTTAAAAATGTCTGTGAGGGGTGACTGCCTGGGTCCCCTTTGGCCAAATTAAGATGCAATCTGACAGTACAGTAGCATCTGTGTGCTGACATTTTCTCATGAACCTAGTGAAAAATGGCTCCAGATCTCTTCTTCAGTCCCCAAAAGACAGTTTCTGAATAGCCATGCGTTTTCCCCTTGTATTGTTGTTTGTTATAATCACCATTCTCTCCAATAATGTCTGACTGGCTTGTTCTGCTTTGCTTTCTTTGACTGTTTGACTGGCTGAGGGGCTGTAGTGGGCAGTGGTTGTTTTACCTGAAATCAGAACCTCATGCCAATGCTTACAAAAAAGAAATAATTTTTAGAAGTGTGTATTGAAAATATGTTGTATAAATACTGCTAATAAAGCAGCTTCTGCCAGTTCTGCTGGAATTAGGTAAGTGGGTTGAAAAACATGTGTCTTAAATAATGTGCTGCCCACGATACAGGTGAAAAAGAAATGCCAGCCAGTGGTGAGTGCAACTGACAGGTAAAACTAAAAATCCTAAAAAAGGCACTGGAACAAAGTCCTTAAAGGCCAGAAGTGTACATATGGGTACAAGTGTTTGTTTATCCAAGGGAGAAGTTCACATTCAGATACTACAAGAGCGAGGGGGGAGGAGGAGGAGGGAGGCACTCCTTTAATTGTACTACAAGCGTGCTGGCTGGAAGGAGCCCCGCGTGGAATGGCCATTGAGTCTGATTCCGCAGCTCTGCTCCAGGGTTCCTGAGCAGCAGCTGCAGCCCAGAGCTGGGAGAAGCCTCTGGCTGCCCACATGTGGGGTGACTGCAGGGGAGTGAGCAAGGGGACTGTGTTTGTCCAGAGGGATCTGTGCCAGGGATTTGTGGGGCGACTGGGAATTTCACTCCAGTGAAAACCACTTCTTTAAATGTTCCTGAGATAGGGTGGCTCCACAGCACAAAAGTAGGGCAAGTAGGAGGCAGAAGGGTAGCTGTGAGAAGTTGTCAGTAGTATGGATCCTCTCCAGAAAATATGGCCAGTGTTTTTTGTGACTGCTTAATAGTGCCTACTATTTTAGTTGGTGCTTAGAAAGCATGTTGTGTGCAGTACTTATAAAACCCCCAAATGTTTCTTGCCAGACTTGTTACAGTCTTTTGAGATTCATTTTCATAGACCTAAACGCTTGAAGTTATGGTATCAAATTCCAGTACCACTGGAAAGGAGGAAGTAATGAACTTTAACACTGCGTGCAGATCCCATTGCTCCTTCTGTACAGGTAGATAATTTGACAGTAGTAAACACTTGCTTCATGGAAAGTGACACAGTTGCACAGTGGGATTGTGAAAAAGAAAACAAACATCTTGCAAACCATCAGACAAGCAGAAATGTCAATGAGAGATGTTAAAATAAATAGAGTTAAAAAGCTTTGAGTGACAGAAAGATTCCAGGTGCCTAATTCACACTGACCATAGTTACAAAGCACAGGAATGCAGCTGTAGTTTTGGAAGATAAACCAAACCAGGCTGATTTTCAGGTGTGTATGTACATAATCAGAACAAAATCCTAGTCTAATACTGAACAGGAACAAATTAGATTTCAGAACTTTAAACATTAGGAAAAACCGGATTGAAGATCACCACAGGCAGAAAAGTTTCCAGAAGAAATTAAATGAGCAAATTTAACCCAAAAGAAACTCACACATCCAACTAGAAGCATTGTCTATTGATTGTGATTATTAACTACAACCTCATTTAAAGTGGAATTTAACAGTGAAAATCTGATTTAAGAAATTAAGCATGACTTTTGACTTTTATTGTCATTACAAAATGAAAACTGCCCAGGGACTTTGCTTAGAAATGCACATGTTCTCATGATGCAGCACTGACACACTGGACTTCTGTAAAGGGGGAGGGGAAACATAGATAGAAATAAAATGGTGGCCGTAGGAAAATTTCTCACCATCACTTTCTGCAAGCTGTGTAAATACATCCTGTGGATAAACATAAAGGTCAAGATTGTCTTCTGTTTATGATGAAAATAAATAATAACAAGAATTAGACAGATTAGTATATACTAACAGGAAAAAAAGACCCAGAGTATTGAAGTCTGAGAAAATTATATTTATATTGAATCAGTCCAAGTAGCAATTGCCAGTGTTCCAGCTGACAGACTCATCAAACAGCCCACCTATTTCCCATTTCAGTAGCAAATGCCTATACAGAAACCAACATGCTCTCACTGCAAAATAAGCTTAAGAACATTAAAGGCCATATAGTATTCCCAGTTGCCCTAATGCAACCAGTTTAAATCAAGTTTGTTGTAAATGATGTCACTATAACAGAGCTGATTGTAGCCCATAGGGCCAAGAAAAGAGTATGGTCAGCATGATTTACTCTTTTTTTCCCACATAAGAATATCCCAGCTATTCTTATTCCTCTGTCATTGCTTCCTCATGTATATAGCATGCCCCAGATCCACATGTCTCTGATAAAAGCACCAGACAGGAATTTCAGACAGATCTCTCTGATCACTCTTGCAACTGTTTTCTGACTACATTGTGCTGTGGGGTAAAGAGGGTGATGGTTCTTTTGGTGACCTTTGGTGTTTGTGTACAAAGCATACCTGTGTTTGCACTGCCCACTATTTTGTAGAAAATGAAACATCAATAGTAGTGTTAGCTGAAAACTGTACACTGAAAGTTGGCTGGGTTTGTTCTTTCTCTAAGCATGGAAGGTTATGTTGACTTTTTCAACTAAATAAACATGGAAACATGCAAGATGCTTCTAACCTGACATTACCATCTTTTCCCTGTCACTCTTCTAATATTTTGTTTTTCTCCTTTCATACTTTTCTTCTGACTCTCCACAAACTTCTTTATTTATGTAAACCTTCTTTGATTTAACCTTAACAACCATCTATGAGTTCTTCCTTCTGCCCCAGCTCCACGTTCTGGGGCAGTGAGAAGCAATTTCTGCCATCAGGCCTTTCTTTATTCCAGGTGAAGTCAGAATTTGGCGCTAGGGAACCAGGTTGTAGAGAGATGCATGTCCAGATGCCTACAGAACACAACACTCTCGATCTCATCAGTCTTTCTATGACAAAAAAGAAATTATTTTTCATCCCAACATCAGCCAAATATACCATAAAGAATTTAGCCAATATTTCCCATGGTTCAAACTGCTGAAGGGAGTAATGAAAGCCAGTGGCTTTCTTGGGACAATTTTATAATCTGAATCTGTATCCTGAATACATGTATGATCATATGAATGGTACTAAAGGAGAGTGGGGGTTATGGCTCAGTTCTGCCTCTGCTGAAATTGATGCCAAGTTTCACTCTAGAGATGAGACGAGAACATTTAGTAGAGAAAATCTGATCTTGCAGAGGGGCTCAGGTTAAATATATTTTATCAGCTTCCTGGTAAAGAAAACAAGCAAATAGGATTGACAGTGGGTGATCACGGAACTTCTAAACCCCCTAACTCTTATCCCTTATGAAAATATGAACAACAAAAAAAAGTGCCTGGGAAAAATTCTTTAATCTGAAGGTATTAGGAGTTAAGTCTTTACAGCCATGACAATCCCCATTGACAGAATTGCTCATAACCCAGAGGTGATGGAATACAAATGGGCATGGATGTGGGAAGCATTGCAATAGAGAGCACATCACAATAAAAGCTCTCTTTCTCAGTTATCCTTTCCTTTCCAGTCAAATAAATAAATTGCAGTGAAGTATAGTGTGAAGAATTACTGCCACTAGAGTGCTTTTCTGATGACAGAGATGATGTAAGCTATAAAAGTCTGTCCTAGATAACAGAAATTAAAGATTTCTAGAAGTTTGTAAAGATTTAGGAACTCTTAGGGTCTGGATTGATTCAGGCAGACTAATTGGAGATGGATTGTGTAACTTCAGACTTGGTCATCTGCTGAGAAACCTGCTCTGATGGGAGCACAAAGCCTTGGCACTCCTGTGCTGCTCCTGCTCTCCATCTGTCTCCTTTCCCAAGGTCCTGGCTTAAATCTTCAGGATTGCTCATGACGTTGGCCAAAGTTATTGGAGTGATTGTTCTCATCTCTGTGACGGCAGAAGCCCTGATGAGTCCAGGAGGTGATAATACTTCTAATGAAACACTGGTGAGCAGAGCCTCTGCAGGGACGGGACCTTCAGGGAAGAATTCCCTTTCTCTAAAGGATTTTTCACCTTCAGAATCAGCTTCTTGGAAGAAATTCTGCAAGGTAACTTGGCATCACCCTGTAATGCTATGCAGTCAGATAAACTCCAGCATTTTGTATTTTAACAGTGCACATAACCCAAAGAGCTGTGAGGAACAGTGCCTTTGTCAGTAATTAACGTTCCCTAGGACATGGTTGGGATCAAGAACATCTAAAAGCAAAGCTTGATTATGACACCAGCCACTGGAATATGCCATAAATCTAGAACATCTGGGAAGAATTGCAGATGGCTGAATAAAGGAGCTTGAACAGATCATAATTGTTCACTGTCTTCTAGGACTGGGGAGACTGGAAGCGTGTGTGCCTCTGTCCTCAGAGCTCTGTAGCTCCTGACTGTCAGAAGGAGACTGCAGTTTTGGTGTTCCTTGTTCAGATGATGTAACAGAAAGAGGTTCTGGAAAACACAAGCGAAGAGTTTGTGGAAATGCGAGCATCGTTGCACCCCAGAAATCCTTATGGGATGAGTGGTAGCTATCCCTCAGACAGCACTAGGAGGAATTTGCTGCACAAAAGGAAAGGGTAATTCCAAACTTTTCTAGCTTTTGCATGGCTGGATTTTAAAACCTGAAATAACTGAGGGGATATTCTGTTCCCATTCTGTCATTGCAGCTGTCAAATGCTGTTGTCAAACCAACTGCAGTGACATAACCATCAAAAAACACCTGCCTGCATGCCTATTGGAAAGTCCTTCTGAAAAAGGAGGAGTGTGCCAGTAGGGAGCTCTTTATTGTGTTAGGTTTTTTCCTTCTGCAGATTCAGCAGGTGCTATATATTATCCTTTACAACCTTCAGCCATTTGCAGCTAGGACACTGTAATTATGTTCCCTGTCCATGGAAGTTACTGACTATTACTGTGTGAAATACGAGCTCTGCTCAGAATTCAAAACTAAACTGAGGAAGCATGTTTGCTGCTGTTTTCATACCAACAGAATAATGGCAGTGTTCATTTATAGTGCTGTTCATTTACACTAGTAAATACTCTCTTAAATGGTGGGACCTTATAGAAAATAATAAATTTAAATCCTTATAAAAATACCTTATTGCTGATATGTAAAGAAGTCAGATTCCTAGTGTTTACAGTTCTCTCCTAAAAGTAGTAATTTACATTTGTGTAGTTCATTTTATCAAAAGATTCATAGGGGTTCACTCCTTTGTAAGTCTGAAAATAAACTAGGAGGCTGTGACAGAGAAAGTACACAACCATTTTTAAGCAGAAGTAGCTTTCAGTCATCTTCGTAGAGACAGTCAGGGTCTCAGGGCCCTTCCCAATAGGTTGCCTTAATTACACATTGCTCTTGCATTTGTAGGGTTGGTCTGTAAGCACCTGCACCTGGCTCCCTCAATGACTCAGTAATACAGGAGAAAACAAAATTGGGTTTTCTATCTCCTGCTTCTCCTACTTTTGCAACCTCATCCACATGAGAATTATCTTCTGTGAGGTTTCATCACTTTCTGACTAAAAAAATGTAGCTTGTTTTTATCTTGCTCTGTTCTCTCCTGAAGTTATTCAGGGGAAGTGAGATATGGTGGGTGCCTTGCACACTATTCCATTAGGATAAATAATGTATGCTGTCTATTGTGTTTAGAAGAATGCTTCAAAGAAAACTCTCCATGACAGAGTTGTGATAACAAGCAGGAAAGAAATAAAAGGAGAGAGAGCACAAGAAAATGTGGGTGCTTTGGTATTATCTGCTAGTTCAGCATTACAGTGCTTGATCGTAGTGTGCTGCTTTTGCCACAGCTCTTGGTGATAGCCACAGCAGTCCATGGAGAAAGATGTGTAGCCTACAGCTGCCCTAAGGAAAAGGAGGAAGTTTTTGTTGCTCTATACCTCCAGGAGATAATGTGCAGACTGTCCTAGGCAGAGGTACACTGCACTGTGACCAGCTTTTGAACATTTTCTTATCCTGTCTTCTTCCCACTTTCATTTTAATAGGAAAGCCCCACAGTCTCTCAGAGGGGTGACCATGGCTTTCAAGAAGCACTGATGTTCTCAGTTTGAGGTTCTTGGCCCACACCAGGTGAATGAGTCCAGGATAATTTGCCACAAATGTTGGTGCAGCACACCCACCCACTCAGGTGTGGTAACTCTGGAATGCAGAGGACACACTCTCACCTCCTACCAAGCATTATTTTTTTATTGTACTCTGTGTTTTTCAATCACTTCTGTGTATAAAGCTTAGTATATGTGAATTACTAAGAATATGTGATCAGACAGTCCAGATTCCATTTCAACATCAAATACAAAAATTACTGGCAAAATATCTTAAATGTTTGATACAGGATTTGCTTCCCCAGCTGGAGTAACAGCAGGGTATTTGGCACAGCATCCTACTTTTCATACTGGGAAAGAGTAGCAGCACAAGGCCATGTGGGGTAATACTTTCCTCTTATGCCTCCCAGTTTCCAATATAACTTGCCAAGACACTATGATATTTTCCAAGTGATATGACATTCTTGTTCTAAAGCACAAATTGATATTTATGTGGCCACACAATGCAGAAGAAATGTCATTTCCAGCGTTGGTCCCATGGATACACGCTCAGTGGTGTGTATGTAACCAGACCTTTGCACCTCAGTACAGGGTGACCCAGTCAGGGAGGAAAATTGGTTTGTTATGCCTTCACCTGAGCTTACTGCTGCCTTGGTGATGAGCCTTATATCTTCAAGCACATCAGACCTTCCTGCCATCATTAGAAATACTTTAAAACTTTAAAAGTCAAAAGCTTTAAGTTTTGGCTAAGTCAGCACGTAAATCTGAAAATGTGTTTCATTTGTGATAAAGACATTTTTGTGCATGAGTCATGCCTGGCAAAGGCAAAGTACAGTAATCCAAAAAGAAAAGAAAAGGAATCAGAATAAACTCTTTTGCAGAAAATTACTATCAAAAGAATCTATGAAAGTGTTTGACGTAGAATGTGCCTCCTCTTCTGGGATCATAGTATTCTCCATCAAATCACCTCTGTTACGGGAATATTTTCCCCCCCTTTTTTTGCAGGCATGTCTTTGAAATGCCAGTTCATCTTATCACTTTCTATATGAATTTGGTTTGCCTATTTTTTCATCCTTTTTAGGGTTCTCCCATCCTTCCCCAAAGGTGTGAGGGGAGATTGGATTGAAATAGATAGATGTTGATGAACAAATGTATTTCTGTCTTTGAATGCAGTACAGTTGTCTGTAAGGGATAGCCTCTGTTTGCCCTTAAAATTACTGACCCTCTCTCTGCAAATGGCTATCCTTGAGTCTTGGCATGAACATGTCAGACTGACAGAGAGAATTGGCCATTGTCAACAAAGGTTTGTAACCAACTATCTCTGCACCAAGAAGTCAATGGGAGGGAGAGTATTTAACAAGTTGAGTGAGTGGCACAGAGGAAGACAGGGCATGGAGAGGAGCTGAAAGCAGAGGGCTTGGAATAAAGCTCAAAAAAGGAAAGAAATCCAACTATTCATAGAGAAACAGAGAACACAACCAAAAACAAAATTAAGAGGGAATGAGAAAGAAAAATTAAAATGAATGATGGCAGAAACAGGAATCCTTCTGCACATCCTCAAGCTGCCATGGTAAAGAATATAAGCCCAACAGCTTTTCCTTCACTTCTCCATGGAAATAAAACAATTATCAAGAAACTATTCTATTTTATTTTTCAAAGTTATTTAAAAGCAGTTCCCCATTGTGGAAAGGCTTGACATCAAGAACAGTTATTGTCTCTCACAAGTCTTCCTTATGGTTACTGTTTAACTCAAATGCCAGAAAACTGACACACCATTCTACTTAACAGAAATTGATGGTTTTGCCTTATGGAAGCTGAGGAGTAAGGAGAAATATGTCTTTGAAAAGAAAAATAGTTGTGAGCTGGATTGTGTCCAAGGAGAGTTAAACCAGTGATAAAGTTTCCTTCCCCAGCTGGTAAGGTTTTCAGGGCAGTGGGGTCCTTTACTTCCATCCCAGGTTCTTCTCCTTGCTCCTGATGCTCATGCCATTCCCCTCTTGCTCTAAAACATCCATATCCCATCATCAAAATTTTCTCCCTCCAGAAGGACACAGTGTGTTGTACCAGTGTCCACCAGTGCAGTTTGGGGAGGGGTTGTTGTCAGGCAGCAGAAAGTCTTACGCAGCTTTTCAGCCTCCTGGTAACCATAGGCTGTTGAGGAAGAAGAGGGTGGAAGGGTGAAGATGGGGACACCCAGTGATTGTGGCCTCTACACAGCATCCCTGCTCATGAGAAAAGGCAGAGAGGAAGCAGTGTGAGAGAAACGACCCAAAATCCTGAGTGCTTTGTGATATATTATATGAGAGCAAGAGAAAACCATGGGTTTTGACACAAAGTCACCTTCTAGCACTTTGACACTCAGGTTCCTTGAAGCTCAGCCTGAATGAAACCTGGTTAAATAAAACTCTAAAACATGTGCTTTATCTTAAAGTCTTTGAAGGAACATCTTCACTCCTGAAACACACTGAAGTTTTATTACAAGCCATACTCTGATCTGAGGCACTGTGGTGTAAATCTGGAATTACTCGCTCAAAATCAGTGGTATTTTCCTAGCAGTGGAAGAGAGGAAGTTCACCCCTTCCTCCCAAGCAGGAGGATGAATTCCTTCTAAATCGTTGGCACTGTAAACTTTTCCTGATATAGTGCTGGCACTTACTTTCATCTGGAAGATTGGAATTAAGTATCACCTTCATTTTACAATTATACTAAATTAAGTTAAATCATTATGCTTTAAACCTTCTGTTACACTGTAGAAAACTTCAGCTAAAACTCACACTTATTATTTTACTTTAAACTCTATGCTCAGGAGCATTTCCCAAAACATGGGAATGCATAATAAAAAGAGGGAGACCTAGTTGTCTCTGAAATGTTGCTACCAATATTGCTCAGTTTTCACAGTTAGAGATGCATTAAATTTCAGAGTGGTCCAAGGTTTATCCGTTTGTAATAATGACAGAAGTGCTGGGTTTGTCAGAGAAGAGGTATAGATGGTGGTTAATGAGGAGTCAGTGTTGCAATTTATATTAAAGTGGCAAGAGACAAAGACCGAATATGCACAAGAGAGGTGAATAAATTCATTTGCTTAGACACTGTGTTCTGCATCCCAGGTGGTAGTGTCAAACTGAGAGGATATTCCAGGAAATAATCAAAAGAGTTCATTTCTAGGACCATTAGTCCTAATCCTCTCATCATTGTTTTGGATTTTTTTTACACTAATATCATGTGCTATTTTAGCCCTCTTTACTAGTTCTTCACAAATAATTCCTTTTTCTCTTCATTAAGAGGGCTATTAACTTATTAGTGATTGCCTCTGATGCAGTAGGTGCTACAGATCTTGATCAGTATCATTTGTACACATTTATAAACAGAAATTCAGTGTCTGCCTTAAAGGGGTCATGAACATGCACTTCTACATTTGACATGTTCTGTAGCTGTACAACTGTGTTCTACTGTTCAAGGATTTCAGAATTAACATAAAAGCACATTATACAAAGGTTATTTTTTAGAAGTGTAAACCATGCAATATTAAAGCATTTCAAAGAACTTATTCATCCATCCATCCATCCATAATAGAGAGAAATTAAGAGGTTCATATTCAAGATTATAGTTTTCTTATTATTTTTTGCATAAGAAGGACCAAACCTGAAGCCTTTCTGCCTACAAATTAGATTGACAATTTCCTGCTAATGAGAAGCAAAATTGTGACCACCTATTGAAATTACTAGAGTTATAACACTGTATCAGAGATTGCATATTTTCTTTTTCATTAAAATACCTGTACCATTTTTTCAGAATTGTAACTGGAGGAGACCTCTGAGCCATTGAATTCAGTCCCCCTATAATCATGGGCAACTGTATCATAAGATCTTCTGGATAAGCAAATCAGTTTTCCTATACTCAAAGTGTGGAGCACCAACTACATTCTCATCTGTTATCAATGTTTTTCATTGATTTCAGTGCTGTGCTCTATTCACCAATTAACTAGGCATATCACCTTCACTGACCCAAATACAGACATTTTGCAGAATAATCTCTCATCCAGCAGCCAGATTTGCTGCTTTATACTCTTCCACCTGTCCAGCTGCATCTTGATCATGTTTTTTTCTGCTGAATTCTTTTCCTTTTTATTTGTTATTTTAAAGTCATAGTCATAATATTAACTAATGGGTGGTTTTTAGATCTGTCAGTCAATACAGGGGACAATAATTTCTAATTTATGCTTTAAAAATAAATGTATTTAAAAATTTTGTTCACAATGGAGATTGGTTTAACTTTTGTTGCCACAGTGTACATCCAGTTGTGTCAAACAAATCTAATTTAGTAACACAAACAAGCATTGTCCTTGATGCTTGAATCAAGGTGTGTACTACACAAAAGAGGAGATTATTAAGCTGTTTGAAAAGATGATAGTGGGACTTCCATTATGCCAGATCTTCTTCTGAACTCCTGGTTGTATCTGTGGTAATGATGGATGAGTGAAACAACCCTCATGAATAAACATGATTGCTGTATTTGCTGCACTCTCAGTTCTGGATGTCTGACATTTCACTAGGTATAGCCCCTTTAACTGTGATTTTTGCTGTGTTCTTAAGTCTTACATGATTTTAACTTTAAAGGAGAAATGTCACACCCTTTAATCACATCACATTTATTTATTTTATTTTTTGTGCTTCCACATTTCAACATAATCTTAAATCAATCTTCCCGTGACCTTGCTTGGTCCAGACTTTCAATAAAGAACTTAGAAAATTAATACAGGCCATTTTTTCTACACTTCTGTGTTTTAGAGATCTCAAAAAATTTGTAATTGACAATTAACATTAATATTCCATGAGACTACTAGAATAAACATTTCAGTATTGGGAAACAGCAATGAAGAAACAATTTTTGTCTATAGAGCACCCAGCTCTTTATATTAATAGTCATCCTTTGATCTCCTCCTGGAACCGACAAGATAGAAAGGAAATTGGTAATTTTCAGGGTTTATTTCTTCTAATAAAAAAAGAGAGAGAGAGATAATTGCAAAAGAATGTTTTACATCAATATGAGACTTGCCTAGCTAGAGATTCAGACAGGCAGAAAACAAAATCTGGATTTCTAAAGAGCAGTTAAGGTACTGTGCTAACACAATCCTGTGGTAAGAAAATAGTATTTCCTGCTCTTAAAATAGCAGTTTGTGTCATAAATCGTATTACATAAATAAACAATTCCAGGTCGGTGGGGTAGCTTTTGTTTCTTGAATGTTTATTTAGCTCTTTAGTGTTACTTTGGCCACTGTGAGCTGCTGTGACTCTGGGCTGTTACATTTCTAGACCCTTCTGTCAAGGAGGATTCAAACCACTTGTCCGTTTACCAGCAGCATCGCCTGCAGAGAAACTGGGGACTGAACTCAGTAGTGAAGTGGTAACTTTTAGATGTATTCACAAGTGTCTCTCAACCCTGAGATGTCACTTGAGAAAAAGCCACATTCCAGAATGCTTTGAGATTCTGCTTTTGAAGTGACAAGAGGAGACTGACAGATGGGAGAGGAGGCTGAAGTCAGGTACAACAGAAATAAGAAATGGCCACATACGGATGACTGGGTGCTCTAGCCTTTCATGAAAGAGATGAGTGACTTAGGATTTATACATAAAAGCAGATGACAAACTTTTATTTGCCACAGCACTGAAGACAATTAAAGTGAAAATTCATTTATTTCCCATTTGGTTGGTGAAGATATTTAGCTTCCTGAAACACTTTTTTTTTTTCCCTGTGAGAAATGTTGTATGACCTGTAAAGACATGACTGAGGAATGGAAGAAGTATCACCGTGACCAGTGACTTCTTCATGAGAAATACATTTTCACATAAGAATTTCAAAACAGAGCATAGCTTGATAAGTCCTGAAATGCTACTATTTTGGTAAACACACACAAAACATTATTGGGAGATTTCTGTAGCTGACATTAGAAATGGAAATTAAAAAGAAGTTTAAAAACTCTTCACACATGTAACATGTAGGAGGAGTGTGTGCCATGCTTTTTGTCCCACATAGCTTACTGACCAACACTGGTGTCCCAGGAGTGAACTTGATATTGGCTCTGGCAGGCCATGCAAAACCAATACAACAGGAAAGAAATGTGATGGAATGACAAGAAACCAAAACATAACAATCCAAGGATTGTACACCTACATTTATGAGTGCTGATTCAAAACTAACAGAAATCAAAGAGATGTAAAGTCACTCCAAGAAAAGTGTTCAGACCTGTGACACAGCTTGTGGTAAATGGAGAAATAATAAAGAAAAATGTGGTGCATTTGTTTAGAAAATAACAAAGGGACTGACATAGTAGGAAGCTGTGTAATTGTTAAAAGAAGGAATTTTTTTTTTGCATTAACCTGATGATGGGTTAGTAAAGAAATCAAATCTGAAAAGGAAATATTATTGTGAAAACAAAATCTGTAAAGGTTGTTAAGCAACTGGGGGAATGAGTAGAAATTGCTCCTCCTTGTTGAAATGTATTTCTAAACAGGCTGAAATTGGGAAAAAAACCTAAAGGTTAACTCAGTAATTTGGAAATTACGAGGAAAGGATTCAGTGGCCAGCACTTGACACTGTGCTGTCTTGATGTGATTGCCAAGCCCTTACTGGGACAGTATATTTGGGTATACGACTGTGTCGACTGAAACAGAGCTCAGCCCAAAACGAGGACGGGAAGGCACACGAGGCACTGGGATGGCTCAGCTCAAAGTGATTGCTGTTTTACACAGCAATTCTGATCTCATTAAGATTCATATAGTTAATGAAAAAAAAAAAAAAGGCATGCTTGGGAGTTTGAGAAAGACACTTTTATTTTAAACGTAATCTACATTATATAAAACTTTCTGTGTTTACACTGTGAAAGTGCTGACACAAGCTGAGAGTCACTCATAAAGCAAGTTTATTTTTCAAACACATCAAGTATAGAATACACAAAAAAGCTTACAAAAGATGGAAGCATATCTCAGAAAGACAGAAAAATATTCAAAATACATTTTATTAGCCTAGAAAAGATGCTGATTTTCATATAAATCTTTTATTTGTTTTCCTTAAAGACTTAACCATAGTTTGTGACGGAAATTTTATAACTCTAGAGATACATTGTTTTCAGATTCGTTGTGAAACATCCAATATTCCTCCTTGAACCTTTCCTATAACCTTAGCTAGAGGTTTTACTTAAGGCTAAAGCCTCTCATGAAGAATTAAGGCTGTCCCAGCTTTTCCCATTTTATTTCTTCAACCATGCAGTTGAAGAAATGAAAGCACTAATCCTTCTCAGCATGGCTTTTAGTTCCAGGCAGAACAGGAGTTCACAGAGCAGTTGGGCTATCAGATTGCGTCATCTTGGAAGCCACATCCACATTGCCATGGCAATGACATGCAACAGTTTCTGCAAGCTGAGCCTCCTCCACTGAATAGGGGCTCCCAGTAGGTGACAAGCACGGGTTGAGCACTGCATCCACTTTTGGAGTTTTTATAAACCACTTGTGGTGGAGATGGGTTGTGGAAAGTGTGTGTCCTGTGTAGTTATAGCAGTAAAAATCTCACTTAGCACGTGTTCACATAGGCTCTGTACAGCAGTAGAACTCACCAGCTTTCCATACAAATAGGTTATGCTGTGCTCAGTGTATTCTTCTGAATCTGGGAATTATTATTAATAGTATTATTATTATTATGACTGATCTTAAATATACCAATACAAACACAGATATTAATGTTTGTGGCAAAGTTGGGTATTTCAGACAGGCCCTTTTATTGTGTCCTTGGCAGATGTGACTTGGCTGAGCTCTGTTTGCTTCCTAGAAGCAAAGGAGACTAGGCTGGGATTCCAAAGAGTTCTGGATTTGTTTTGGTTCTTTTTAATAGTGGTCTAGTCTATATTCATTCCTAAGTCCCTAATGCCTTTGATATTTTGACAATGAAATACAGAGATTGATAACTATGCCAGTCTTTCTATGCAACATGCTTAAAATTAGAGATAGGGTTATGAGTGATTTTGTGTGATTATGCATTACATGTTCTTCCAAAGTGACCTTGTTTTTAAAATTATTTTTATTATCAATAATAAAAATTATAGCTTCTTATAGGTAATATTTGATGTCTATCTTATAAAAATACTGATAAACTCATTTTTAAGGGCTTGTTGCTGAATACTCTGTTGACATCTTATTTTTGTCTATATCTTTCCTGAGAATGTTGGCACTTCTGTCAGGTGCATAGCAGGTTCCATATATATCCACCTCTGGGTGTGGAAGGGAAGGGAGAAGACAGCTTACTTATAATAAAACTGCACTCAGATTTCACATATGTTGCAGCTTCTTCTGCGTTGGAAGGTATTGGAAAACGTGTAAAATGGAAGAAAAGGATTACACTTCTCAAATACACTCATCTTACAAGACTTGCTCTCCATTGATTTTTCCTCAGGACCTCTTTGACTCATGCTAACTTGTTGACAGAAATCCTTGCTCTGTAGGGAAGAAAAGACTTCATCTGTGTAGCTTTAAAACTGATGAAAGGTTTGTTTAAACACTGGGAGAATAATCAAGTCACCTTAAAATCATCTCTGTATTTGAGATGAGCATAGTGTTGTCTCAGTTTGGGAAAATGAATGCTGCTGATGTGTCTAGTACTGTTTTATAACTGCAGATACTGCGTATTTAAAAAGCAACACATCAAAGTGATTTAATGCATTAATTGGATAAAAGGAAAAACAAGTAAGTCTCTAAATGAAGGAAACTTAATAAAGCTGGCAGATCTTCTGCAAATAGAAAAGTATTTTCTTTGTATAATGCAGAATTCTTCTGAAAGCGAATTTTTTCTTTGATTTAGCCTTGATTAAGTGTTTCAGGGGTAAAAAATCCAATTATGCCTAAACTCAATGTGTTGAAAATACTCAGAAGAGAACTTAAAGCTAATTGATGTATCTGAATTCATATTCAAAGTGAAGAATTACCTAACATATGTCTGTAAAGCATTGTACCAAGGTGTTCATTTCCTTGTAGCATCTTTCTTCTTTCAAGATACTGCCCTCAAAAATTGAAATCAAAACAAGCAAATCCAGTATCACAAATGCACTGATTGCTTTTCAAACTGTCTGAAGAGTTCAAACCACATGCTGAATTAGTGGATCAGAATTCTGTAGCACTCTTTCCTTGACTCCAACTAACTTGTTTTCTGACCTTGGGGAAAGTCACTGTACATTCTTCTTGACTGTATATCAGTAATATATGGATAATGATGTTTATGAAGTGATGCTTACAGGGTTTGGGGTTTTTTTAATCAATTTATGCTGGAATACAAAAAAGTGAAGTCCTACTGTTAATAACTTTCAAATATCTTTAAACTCAAAAATCTCCAATTTGATGTTACTTTTTATGTTTCTTATTTCATGCTCCATTACTCTGTGATTATTGGGGTGTTGGTAATGTAGGTACACCTGATCAAGGGCAAAGGTTAATGTTATGTTTCAGTGGCCTAAGAGTACAGACACCAACAAGAGAAATCAGTGAGATAGTAGTGAGTTTCCAATTTCTCCCTCTAAGGAAAGAGCATACTTTGGGCCTTTTATATGAGAAAAGTGTAATTTTTCCTTTTCCTTATGAACTGAAGGATGAACTTTTCTCAAAACTGAGAAAAATTTAGGACTAGACCAGATAAGCTGGCATATTTTATTGGCAGCATTCATTTGCTTTCTTCATGCTGTGCAAGCTGACACGAATAGGTTGTAAAAAGAGGTGATAATACAATGAGAGATAGTTATAAAGAAAATTGGGGGAAATGTAACCAGCTAATTTTCCTCTAAAATGTAATTTAGTTTTTCCAAACAGCAGTAAAACATAGGTATTTAGGATAGTAAGCGGAGGTATGTCTATGTCCCAGATGGATTTTTCACTGGAATAACATCATACTAATATTGGTATCCGCTAAAAGAAATCAGCAAAGATCATTTGTATGTCACGTTAAAATACTTGGAAAATTGTATTTCCTGCCAGTTTTTACATTTATACATATGGTCAAATTTCAACAGCAAGGGAGACACTGAGGTACTTCTTTACAGAGCAAAATCATGCCATTGCTGCAGTGTGGAAGGAGTCCAGAAAAGCTTTTTCAGGGTTGGTCCAGAGCTGGACTTGTAGAACAGCACTGGCTGATAACTGTGCTGGGAGCTGGGTCCATCTGCAGCACGCTGGCACAGCCTGCAGTGAGTGCTGTCACCCCCCATGACTGGGTGTAGCATCGGAGAGGGATCCAGAGCAGGACCCAGAGCAGGATCCAGAGCGGGACCCAGAGCAGGATCCAGAGCAGGATCCAGAGCGGGACCCAGAGCAGGATCCAGAGCAGGACCCAGAGCGGGATCCAGAGCGGGATCCAGAGCGGGATCCAGAGCAGGACCCAGAGCAGGATCCAGAGCAGGATCCAGAGCAGGACCCTGAGCAGGACCCAGAGCAGGATCCAGAGCAGGATTCCAAGCAGGATCCTGTAGGGCTCCTTACAGCAGCACACGGGAAGGGAAAAATGGTGCTGTCTGTGCCCAGCCAGGTCAGGCTCAGTGCTGCCCTGGGGGATGGCTGATGTGTTCACATGCCCAAGCTGTTGTGAAACCCACTGAGGATGATTCTGTGTGTCCCTCCCAGCCCCAGGGACAGCACATACCCACCGACACAAGTGGCATGTTACTCCTCAGCCCTGGCCAATGCCACCAATGCACTATATATTTACAGTGGTCATGTAAATATAGGTACTTCAAAGGCATTATATGAAGGATGTAGCAAAGGCTCTGGGCATCTTGCCTTTGATGTTTTGAGTTGTGGATGAAGCTTACTATGCTAAAAGAATTTTTCTGTGTGAGGTCTGTTTAGTTCTCAGTTTAGCCACAAAAAAATGAAAGTTTGCTATTTTTTGACTTGGTGGTGCTATCAGTTTTTACACAAAGCCATAAAGTGGATAAGCTTAAGAATAATTTGAACAGTTATTTCTAGTGTGCTTAATTAGAATTGAGTTAAGTGAGGACAAACCCAGACTTGGGAGTGACTGTTCTACTTAACCACAGATCACTGGTCCATGAACCTTTTTTCTATTAATATAATTGCTTCTCTCAGTTTTCAGGTCATATTTCATGGATGTCTGATATGAAAGATGTACACTAATGCTTACTCTGCTTATCTTGGGGTGCATCAATTCATTTAAAAGTGCCTAAGAGGATACATGTGTATAGGCAATACATAGCAAATGCCTATTTAACTCATTGCTTTTCATTGTCATGAATACATCCTCAATGTCTCAGAGAAGGCTCAAATAAACAAATAAAAAAATATATATTGTAGAATTAGCTTTATTTGCATTATTAACTTCAGCCATTCAGCTTTTGTTCTTGGATGATTTGAGTGAACTTTTCAGCTGTTAGAGGCCCTTTTATCAGCTTTGCCAGTGACACACATGTATTTCTCAAAGGAAATGCACTTTTGTCCATGGCTTGCTTCAGAGAATAAAAGGGAAGTTTAGAAATGGTGAAATGTATTGTACAGAATGACTGTTAATTCCCTATCTGATATAGCTGGACTTTAGTCAACAGAAATCCTGTATGGCTGATAGGATTTTTTGAACTATGGAGACCGTGATTAAAAGTAATTAAATATTGAAATGCTTAAAAGATATCTATGAACCCTAATTCAATAGAGGCATTTTTAAATATTGTTCTTAGATGATATTTTCTTAGTACCTGATAACTTTACTGATTTCAAGTCCTGTACCAGTATTAAAATTACATCAGACAGTTCAGTTATAGAGCAGGTTCTGTCATCTTTATGTGTAGCAGTCTGCCTGTGTAAACTGTATGAAAATGTGTTTCAGGAAGAGTACTCCATAAGTTAGAGCATCCCTCCCTGAGGGTCTTTGCAATGCATTGCACAAGGGTGAACTGGCAAACTGTTGATGTATTTTCACTTTCCCGTAATCTCTGGTAGTTGTTGCTTCATCTTAGTAGGCAAATGAGTTCATTGTGTACTTTGAAAAATAGTTCACAACTGAGAAAATATAATTCTGCCCCCTGGAAATCAGTAGCAAAACTTGATATGATTTCTGTAGAGCTGGGGCTGACATACTCTAACACATATGAAATGGGACCAGCAGAAGCTGCAGCATCATTTAGCTTTAGGAATATCCAGAAGCAGTTATACTTTGCCCACACCTAACCTTTGTTGTCCAGCAGGAATTGCATTGGCTTTTCCCATTAGAAAACAGGCATGGTTTAGCCTTTGTCAGTTAGCACATGTTAGTGATGAGCTTTGTGTGTGTGTGGATAAACTGATCCATGCAAGTATCCAGAAATGCCAAGCAGGCAGGCCAGGGACGCTGCTCACTGCTGCACTGCAGCCACAGGCTTCTCTCCTCACCAGTAAACATACACTCCTTTTTTTTTTAGTTTCTCTACAGCTCAAGAACTGCAACAGCCAGAAAGAATACTCTCTGCTCCCACTTATTTTCAGTCTGCTGCTAATTGAGACATAGCACTAACTGTGATGCTGGTGTATGTGACAACTCACACCCATTTACTGTCTATTAGTGTTATTCTTCTGACTTTAGAAACTAAATCTGGCATCACATTTTACAGCTTGGGAAAAGATCCTATGAGGAACAAAGCACTAAGATGCAGTCAGAAGTGTCTAGTCACTAATACCAATCACCTTCTCAGCACACAGAAGTGCCTGGCTTAGTGTTTGACAGGAGCCTATTTGTTAAAAAAAGGAAAAGGTTTGTTTTAAAAGAGAACATCTTGGTAGGATGCCTATTAAAATAACAATTACAACCTATAGAAATGGCAGTTCTGGAGGAACCCCGGAACTGTTCTGCTTTTCTTCTACCCATCCAGTACAAAAAACTTGTGGAGATAATGATGTTTTGAGTTCATTAAAGGGACTTTTGCCAAGCTGACAGACCAGGAATCTGAACTCCTAAAAACACACAAGCCAACCCTACCATTTTTTTCCCCATATGAAAATATTGCAATCATAGCAAACATTTCAAAGACTAGGCATTTTAAAATTGCAGCAAGCAGGGGATCACTTGAAGTATTGTTCATGAACCAGAGTTCCTTCTTTACTAGGGATGCTGCTTCAAATTAGGTAGTAATTTAGAAAATATCTGTGCTGCAGAGATAAATCATTGTATCCCTTCAGTGTTGCCACAAACAAAATATGCACAAAAATGCCTTCTTTGAGTGTGCTGGCATGTGAAACCTGCCCTTGCTGGCTCCTTGCTGCACTAAAGAGGGTTGCAATGGAGATAAGCAGGTGGTCAGCCTTCCCTAGCTTGCTACTTCCCAAACCTCCCAGGCTCACTTTGGAGTCTCTAGTTGTTTATTTGTGTTCTGGTATGGAAATGTCCTTCAGCTTTAATAAATTGTAAATAATTTTTGGCCCAACTGTGTTCTAGCAGAATTTATATATGTCTTCTATAAAACATTTCCATCCTTCAGCCAGCTGTCTGCAAGGCAGCTGTGATCCACTGTGCTGGTCTGGTCTCGGTGATTAGGGAACTTCTTCCCTCTCTGTGAAGTCTGCTAAGTCAGATAGTCCCACACTCAGGGATCCACATGAGGCCCTGCCACAGTTTGCTGCTATCTGAAATTAATATTTAAGCCTGACAACATATTCAAGGACCTGTGGTGTAGGATTAGGAAGATTCCGGCTTCAGAGCCAAACCCAAAACTTCTCCAGCATTTTCTCTAATGTTAGCTGGAAAAAAATCCCACAAAATTTCTGTATTAACCATCAACATTGGAAAAGAGAAAATCCACAATTCCTAATGCAGCACTTATCTTAGAATATACTTGCTTTAGGAGGAGGCTGAACCTTTGCCTGAAGCTCCTCTGCCTGACTCAGAAAACTGCATCTGGAGAAGACAGTAGCACTCACTACCTCAGTGTACCTGTAAAAAGCTGATTAGGGAGAAAGAAACCATAAAGATGAGGGGGGAAAAATGAGTCGAGAAAGGGGGAGAGTAATATTTTTTAAAGACAGGACAGTATGAGAGCATTGAAAGGTCAACACTGTCTGTTTAGGGCCAGGCTCTTAATTTAGTGCACTGAGGGATGCTTCATGCTAGAGGGGAGGCTTTTCAAGCAGTGTCAGTTTACATTTGGCCAGGGGAAGAAGGATTACCATCTCTTCTCCAGCAATGTGGAAAGGAGGCCACCATCCCACTCATCCTCAGGCATGTGGAAACAGTGGGGTAAATTAAACTCCCAACAGCTCACACTGTTTCATGTGTGCGAGTCGGAGATGGGGATATCCAAAGCAAACACTGCTTCCCATATATTGGCTGCAGGGACTCTGACAGACTGCAGTGAGACTCAAATCTGTGCTAACTGACAGCATTTTTACAGGTATTCAAACATTAAAGAGGGACAAATGGCTGAGGAAATCGGTCTGTAGCCCTTGCAAAATCTTCCAACTATTTTTTTTAGTATCTTTGGGAGCTCAGTTTCCTCAGGCTGGCCAGATACAGCTGCAAAAGCTCACAGAGCCATCAGCACACTTTCTTTGGATGCCTCAAATCCACCCTACCCGTCCAGATACCCCAAACTAATTTATGAACTCAGCAAGCTTCACACACCCCATCCATGCTGCTTACTGGTGCAGTGTGTCCACAGGACTGCCCAGTGGGCCTTACACCATTTTCAGCCCATGTCCCAGTCTTCACACTGCTTCATGGCTTCACACAGAGCAGTCCCACAGCTGATATAGATATCTTGTGGCTGCACAAAGGACTTCACCCTCAGGATTGTCTATTGATCATCATTTGTGAGCCCTGTAATTCCCACTATTGCTCTCCTGTGAATCATTCCAAGCTACTTTGAGAAATTTGCTGCCCTTGCTGCTCTCCTGATAAGTCACCACCTCGTTCTCATGAGCTGGCAGCTGATTGAAACAGATATGAGATTTTCAAAGCATTGAAATAATATTTAGCATCCTAATTGTATTTTTGTAGGTACTAGTAATAATAATGTAGTATTGATTTATCAGATCCCAGGCTGGAAAACTCAGCAAGTTAGCAATATTGGAAAATGCAAAATGATTTTTAAAGGCACTCTGTAATGAAATACTGACTTAAAAATGGTAATTGTGAAAAAATAGTGAATATTTCTGCACACTCTTCCCTGAGTGAAAACTTTAAATTGCAAGATACAGATTTTTATATGACAGAATTATACTAGAGCAACGGAAAAAACAAGGAGTTAAAACAATTCATACTAGGTTAGGATAAAAGAAGAGCTGAAAGAAGTCCCACAGCATCATACAATAAGCTGAGTTGGAAGAGACCCATCAGGATCATCAAGTCCAGCTCCTGGCCCTGCACAGCACCATTCCCAAGAGTCACACCATGCTCCCAAGAGAATTGTCCAAGTGCTTCTTGAGCTCTGTCAGGCTGGTGCTGTGACCACTGCCCTGGGGAGCCTGTTCAGTGCCCAGCCACCCTCTGCAGGAAGAAACTTTTCCTAATATTGAACCTAAACCTCCCCAGCACAACTTCAGGCCACTCCCTCAGGTCCTGTCACTGTCACCAGAGAATCTGATCAGTGCTTGACCCTCATGAGGAAATTGTAACTGCAGTGAGGTCTCCCCTCAGTCTCCTCCAGGCTGAACAGACCCAGTACCCTCAGCTGCTCATTCAGCTTCCTCTCAAGGCCCTTCACCATCTTTGTTGCCCTCCTTTGCACACTCTAACAGCTCAGTATCTGTTTTATATTGTGGCACTCAAAAATACCCCAGCAGTCAAGGTGAGGTTGCCCCAGTGCAGAGCAGAGCAGGACAATCCCCTCCCCTGCCTGGCTGGTGCTGCTGTGCCTGATGCCCCTCAGGACAGGGATGTCCCTCCTGGCTGCCAGGGCACTGCCAGCAGGATAGTGGGGTAAACTCAGGATGAGCATGCAGTGCTGGAAAACAGAAGATTGAGGTGTGAATTTCTGTCTTGTTGACTGTATTTATTTCTTTGGAACCCTTGCTAGTGTTTACATTAGTTCATCTTTCTTTGGCTGCTCCTGTGAAATACATTAGCTATTCATAGGCATGGAGATGTATCAGGCAGGAAGGGCACTGGGCAAGAGGAAATTTGCATTAGCCAGAGTGGCTGAGGTTCATGTAAACTGAGATTATGGCTCTTGTTCAGTAAGCAAAGTATTCCTGAGGCTGCAAAACCTCAGAAATTGCTTGGTATTCTATCCATTGTGCACACATCTACCCCTCCCTGAGTTCTTCCACTGAAATGCAGCTGCCAGCATAAGAGATGCTTTGGAGATCCCAAGGACAGCTTAGCTTTAGGTTTAAGACATAATCAAGGGGAAGAGGACCCGTGGAACAAGAATGCCAAAAGGTCACAGAGAGAAAGGCCATTTCTTCCCTGTTTTAACAGCTGCCAGCTGCATGGGCATGATGAAGAGATGCTCAATGTCTGGAGATGTGTGTGAAGCTGCACACAGGGCACGGGGAGCTCAGTTAAATGAATGCTCCTCACCTGAGGCAGCTCTGTAATTGCCACTGCCAGTCTGCAGCTGAACAGGTCTGGCTGCCTGCGGACTTAATATTCCCCAGGCTTCCACAGATCTCTTCCTTAATGTTCTCTAATGGATAAATGCCAGCACAATGCAGTAGATAAATATGTGCTCCTAGTACTATTGACACTGCAGATCAGGCATTCGTACTTAAGGCTTATTTTCCTCATTTGTTACTTGCTTAAATAGAGAAAGAAAAGGGAAAAGGTGCAAGAGGCTTTTTTTGGAGGAATAGCAGCAGTAATAACAAATCAGTTTAGGTATTGAACTGCTCAGAGCTGTCAGAAGGTAAAAATTTCCTGTTCATTTTTGATGGCAAATGGGGAAGGCAATCTATTCCCCCTTCTAGCCTCTTGTTCTTGAGAGAGCTAGTCCTTTCAGCAGAGAATTTGAGTGATAGAATTCATATAGACTTCAAAAAGATCAGATGCAGATGCCAATGGCATCATAGAGATGGCATCCTCAAGCTGGGGTGGTCATTGTGTCTATTTAATGGAAAATCATGCAGCCATCGGGCAAGCTTTAAGCAGCTGCCTCAATTGCCTTTTCCTAAAAGAGGGGCCATAGTACATTACATCTAAAAGCTGCTCACTGGGTTCAGGAATCTAACAAGCAGTTTGCAGAAATAGCATGAGCTTGATTTTAGATAGATTTATGGTTTATTTGTTTTTTTTCAAATTTCTAGTTACTGCAGAAAACTGCTTGACTCCTTTAATGACAATAAGTGCATGCACATAAGCAGTTTTTCTCCCTTGCTGCCCTGTACTTTTGTTACTGCAGGCAGACAGCTAAGTGGGATATGCAAAAATCCTACAGTCATGTTCTGTGAAGTTCTCACAAAGACAGAATGTTTCACCTCATCACCATAATAAGAAAACAGAGCAGACAAATATGGTTGGGGAGAGCATGATGTGTACATAAATCCCAGTCTAAAACACAACTGCTTGGTCAGATCTTCTGAGAGAAATGGCTTCAGCTCAGTATCTCTGGTAACAGCATTCATCTCTGCACACAGCTCCCAGCCTGTAGATGAGAATGGGTTTGGATGAATAAATGTTTCCTGCTTTTATACCAGATACACCAGAACAAGTTTGAATTGAATAATTATAGAGCAAACTCGGTGGGCCAATAGAATAACATGAAATAACATCACTTCAGAAACTCTGCATATTCTTAGTAAAAATTTCAGAATTTGTCTTCTCTCATTAGACAAAATGTCAACAAAAGTTTGGAGGCCTTCAACTTTGGAATTTTATTATGGTTCATACTGAACTAAGAAACTTGCTGAAGTTGTGATCTGAGTTTAAAGGGAGGAAGGGACACAGATGGCTCCTGTAAAGTTGGTTTTTCTCCAGAAGTTTTGTTTCTACACTAACTTTACAAATGTAGCTAGGATTTTATAAATAGGTGTCATATGAAATGCAACATGGCCTGTGAAATTGAAGCAGCTCTTGGCCTAACCTCCAAAAGACTGATTTGCTTTAGCTAAACTCTGCCAAGTCAGGAGTGGATTTGAAGGCAATTACCAAGCCATATGTTGTCCTTATCTTAACACAAACAAACCCCCTTTTTATAGCACAGCTCCTGCACTGTCACGTGTTCCTTCACAGGACACAGCCCAGTCTCACACCAGTGGCTGTTTCCCTTTTGACTGTGCCCACCTGTGCCTGCAGACCCCAGTGTGCTGCCTGGCTCCACTGCCCTCCTCTCAGATATGTTTTGGGGCTTGGCAGGCACAGCAGCCTCCCCACTCATCCAGCTCCCTGAGCAAGACGCTGTGTGAGCCATTGCCCATGCACAGGAAAGGGGAAGCAGGAAGGTGTGATCATTAAAGTCAGCAGCCACTGTGTGTGCCCATACAGGGTGCAGTTAAAAAATTCCAATAATGGCTAAGGGGAGATGGAAACTGGCTATAACCTGGAATAACCCAACAGGTGAACATGGCTTTGATTATGCTGCATGCTGAGCTTTAGGGACCATATATTGTTAAGGTTGTATTAATAAGAGAGATGTCATGATAGTTTTATTAACATATTATGTGCTGAGAGTTCAGTAGATTCTGGATAAATCTTGGGAAATAGGCAGGGAGTGTGTTTTATGGGGAGAAAAGAAAAGAAAAAAGAAAAGAAAAGAAAAGAAAAGAAAAGAAAAGAAAAGAAAAGAAAAGAAAAGAAAAGAAAAGAAAAGAGAAAAGGAAAAGAAAAGAGAAAACCCTTTCCCTAGGGAATAAATGAGGTATTGTTCTTTTCAACTACTTTGTAAAGCTGAGCTTTCATTGTTCATTCATTTGCAAGGAGACATGTACTTTCCCACGAGACCAGAAAAAAAAATCCATTAAGTCCCTCATTAAATACACCTTACAAAAAAGCCTATGCTACCATGATATTGCAAGACCTCAGCAGAAACACTGTAGTATCGTGCAAAATTCAGAATAGTATTTAGCACAGGAGATTGTTCCACTACAATGTATTTCTAGATATCAACCTGTTGAGAATAGGGACACAGGTGCAGAACTTGGAAGACTATGCTCAGCCTGTAGTATTGCCCAAATTTTCTGTCGGACCAGGAGTAAATTCCAATCTTAAGATTTTACATTTTTAAATTGGGATGATGATAGTGCTGAAAGTCCTGTATGTGCCCAGCATCAAATGACAGAAATGGGCACAAATTGTTAGCATCTCTTATCAGTTCCATTTCTAACCTAACCTATCCATCTTATCCAGCCCTACCTTACCCTATTTGCAAAACCATTCTTCCTTTTCAGATGGCTGCATAGATCAACGCACAGTTTAATATCAGTAAACATTACATTTTCTTTAGTACTGCAGAAGGTACAATTCCTTTCAAGTTATGGTAGGAGTCCCTTAGAAAGCCTCTGCCATGACTGCCAAATTGGGATGTTAGCATGAAATTAACTTCTAATGCCAGATGAATAATTCATTCCAAATATTATGTTATATTCTTTGGGTGCTTTTTATAATATCTTCTCTACTTTGAGGACTTCAAGCAACAATCTTCAATATACATTGTCCTATTGATTTTAAAATTGGATGCTTTCTAATATCTTCATTATTTTTCAAAGACTCTAAATAATTTCTGTTTGAAAATTTTTATCAATTAATCTTAATTAAAAAAATGCATTATTGGTCTTTATGCTCTAGATGGATTAGCTGCATAGATATTTACAGCTAGGAAGGACCATTCTGATCAAGTAGTCCAACTTTATGCATTCCTCTAAACATAGAATTTCACCTGATAATCCCTGAAGCAGAGGGAATTATTTTTCCTTATTATATTAGCAAACCTTACTAGCCCTAAGAACCTCTGGTAGAATGTGAGCACATCTTTATGAAAGGCTTTGTATCTTGACTTAAAGATGATTTAAAGATGAGGATGCATACCTAGTGCCAGCCCATCCCAGTTGTGCAGGTAGCAGAACAGTGGACACATAGGATAATTAGCAGAAAATAAAATTGTCCTTTCTCTTCTGCCACATCTTTAAGTGGAGGAGCCTCTTCTGGAAGCTCAAAACTGGGCAGAAATATGCCCTTTTCTTTGTTTATCTTGTCTGTTTCCTTTCTCTAAAATGTCATTAATATGAAAACACAATTTTTCCTTGCTCATTGCACTTGAAATGCCAGTTGTGTCATAGCCCTCTTGCTACTCCATGCTCTTCACTAAAATCCCCCCATTGTTCCTTCTTTCCACCGCTCAGCACCTGGAGGAATACATCCAGGTGTATGGATACCCAGGCCATGGCAGGGTCCTCTGCCACTCCCTGACCTTGCTGCTGTGCAGAGGACTGGACACAGAAACATTTTTGTGCACCACTGATGCTGTGTTAGGCCACATCTGGAGTGCCAGTGGGAGCCTGTGACCCCAGGGCCAGGCTGGGGGCACCTCACAGGCAGAGGTTTGCTCAGTGGCAGATGATGAGCTAATGAAGCTTCAGTGATGCTAAATTAGACTTTGGGGCATTTAAAACAAGGAAATAAGGTGTGACACAGTCATGCTTGGGGAGGAGAGGAAAAAAAAAATCTTTAAATTATCCCAGATTAGCAAAAGAAATTGCTGATTTAAAAGTGTGGCTTTAAAATGCCACTTTGTGTGTTGCAGGCAGGAAGCTGCATCCTGCTGTCCCATCCATTTTATAGTACAATAATCCCATTGACTTTGCTGTAGTTTTTCCTGATTTACACTCATCTGAGACAAACACAAAGCCCAGTGTCTTTGCAAGCCATCCATCTTTGTTTGTGGAGAAGTACCAGTGAGAGGAACAGCTCAGCCATGCGTAAGGAGAAGTCATAATCTGCCTGTACGATCTGCAGTGGCACACTGTACTATTAGCTCCTGAGTACTCAGTTTTATAGCACAAATGGGCTGAAACATGCCTCTTTTCCCCCAGCTTCAGAGAAACTATTTTTTAATGCTGATCCAACCACGTCAGTAATCTAGCATACTAGTTTTTCTATTTTGTTCATATTTTCACTGTATGAAAACTTGTGCTGCCCTGGTGTATTTTCTGCAGTGAATTTGAGCTTGTTAAAATTGGAAAATACATTCTGAAGATGTGAAGCTCTCTTTCCAGAGACCTTGATTTTTATTCCTTTCCCAAGATCCTGTGGTAGATTATAGCCTTCACTGCATTCAAGACCCACTGTATAAGTTGTGAGCTCTTTAAGACCAGCATCTGGTTTTAGTGAATCACATTTTCTTCTTTGGTGTGTTTCTTTTACTTCCCTTTGCAAACACAGGAGGAATATAAAACTATACATCCTATGAATGTGCTATTCTAAAATGATGCTGGTTTAGGACACATTCAAAAAATAGTGGTTTTTCTGCTGTACAGAATGAGTGTACAGAGCTGTGTGTACACACAAAAAGAGCAAGATTACAATAATGTAGATTTCTTCTTTGTTATCCTAGTGTGCTTTAGGTGGTGATCACATAAGGAGCTGAAAAAGATATTACCTATTATTTATTCAAATTCAAATGATTTCCTGTACATATGTCCTCAGAAAAGGTAGAAAAATAGGAAAATTCAAGTGTCCTTTGAAAATTTTTTAGATCATTTTTTTCTTTACAGGGACATTTCATGTTAAAGGGGGTGATCTACATATTGTACACTGTAATTGCACAGTCGTTCCTAATTCCTGGAATCAGGATCTTTTCAGATTGCTCCACACTTGCTGCAGAGAGCAAACTGGAAACAGTGTTGACCACATATTTTCTCATGGACCTCTGATCTGTGTGATGTATCCTCCCACTGTGTTCCTGTTGTCCTTTTCCTCACTCTGTAGTCATGCCAGATTCATAACTGGGAGTACTCCAAGGCAGTGACTTCTTCTCTCGCCTTGTCCGTGCTTTGGTACAGTTCTTCTGTGTTACCATCATCATAAGCAAAGTGGAATATATGTAGCTATGTGTAGAAAGTAAACAATACTAACTAATTAACTAAGGTAATTTATCCTTACACACTCATTTCCCTCTCTGAAGGAGCCTTCATGCCACTGCTTGTAGCAGTTTTGTTGGTAAGCTGTACTAACAGCAGTGGTATCCACCTTCTGACTAATTGATCTGTGTTATGGATTTAAAACAATGTCAGCTCTATTTTCATAAAGTTATTCCTTTCATCAAGAACCTTTGGTAATATCTATAACTTTGGGGATTTGTTTTGTAATTATTTTCTGTCACAAAATAAAAGTCAAGCTATATACCTGAGAAACTGAGCAAAATGATGCCTCAAAGTAGGTAACACTGCAGTGAAATACAGGGTACAGCTCACCTTCCATGATATTATTGGAGATGTTAATTTATGCTGTACACATTTTTATTTCCAGAAATTTCTGTTCTTTAAAAAAGAAAAATCTAAAGTGAAACATACTGAAACATTCTGATTATTCAATAGGTATTTTGAAATATTCAGTAGTCCTTCCTGAATGAACCCCTCATTTTTACATATACTAAATTTCTTCAGATTCTGCATTTGGAAAATGCTCAGAATTCTAGAAAAACGTGAATACAGACTAAGATGCATTTCTTTAGGTGCTTACTTTTGAAAATTATGACCACCATGTATAAATACTGGTCATTGATGTGGTACAGAAAACATATCAGCATTGTTATATTTCCTTTACTGGCTTTAGATCAGGCTCTACATCTCTCTTTCTGTGCCAGTGCTGGTATGTTGTAATGGTAAGGCTAATTATAATAATAGATGCAGTAGTGACTTTTCAGCACTGGATGGATTTTTCAGTAACTTATTGAGGTCACTAATTCCTTTCATGCAGGCTATGAATAGAAGTGATTTTCCAGCACTAACCTAGAAGAAAAATACTCTGTGATCTGTTATCAATTCATAAATCTATGTCTCCTAGTTCTCACAAAGTGGCAGATAGACTATTAAAAAAATTAATGTAAAAAGTGATGTACTGCATACAGTATCAAAGGTGTAGGTTATATTTATACTTCATAATAGAACATTTTGTACACTAAAAGTAGTACTAATGATTCCCCTGTTATAATTTCCAGCTGCAGAAACTGCAAAGATACGTGTTTTATTTAAAACATATTATGCACAGAAGAAGACTCTAATCAGAGTGCATTCGCCTTTGAAAAACTAAAATTAGTGGTAGTACAGACTTCTGAAATACACAATTCTGAAAGCTTCTCAGATGGTTCAGTGCCAGCCTGTAGCTGATTTTGGTGCAGCTGGAGCTGTGTGTGTTTGAGTAGGTGCTGCTGTGAGTGTGCTAGAGGACAGGAGTACATGTGCACCACTTTGGAATGTGTGTGACAGTCAGTGTTTGGTTTCCTAGAGGGACCAGAAGCCGTATGACATGAGGATTTCACAAAAAAGCAAATGCCTGTCACAGCCTGTGGGACTATTCCTGGAAGCACAACCTCAAGATTTAGGAGAAGTAACTGGCAGGGTACCAGTTTGACACCTGCACTTTGTCTATGTTTTCTGTGCTCTGCACTTTTCAGTGAGAAATCATAAGATACCTGAGAGGAGATGTATTTCATGTGCTATGGTAGTGATGACAGACTAGGCAGAGCATTCCAAGCCAAAGGACATTATGGCTAAGAAAAGGTCTTTCTTGTAAATATAAGCAAGTGTGACCGTACATATTTGATTTCAGAGATTTCACTGAAAGCTGCCTTAGACAGAAGAGAAAAAGTGAGAGAAATAAAAGCATTAGGAAGCATATCTATGTAGTCCTTTTTCACAGGAATCTCTACAGTCTGTTAAAGGTAGGATTTTATCTGTGGGAAAGGACATTCTTCCTCCTCCCTGTGCTGTCTGGTGACCACTGTTCTTCATTCACTACCAACTCTGACTAAAGGGAAGAAGGACCATTTTAGTAATATTACTGCTTTTTTATTAGTAAGGACTATATAAACAGGGAATATGGGCTACTACCATATGCCTGAACTGTCTTTTGGAGGGCACATTAAGACTTTGGTTAAAACTGGTTTTGCTGTCCATCCACATAGCCAGGTAGATTCTTGATACAGTTACAGATTATCTGCAGAAGAAAATGTGCTTGGTCATCACCAGCAGGAAAATGTGGCAGCAGGACACGATTTAGCTGGCTTAGTATGTGTATGCAGGTGGAGCAGTAAATGACATTGCAATCCTCTTGTCTTTCTCTTCATCTAAGTTCTTGAAATTTTGAGTAATAAAGATGCAATATATTCACTGAATGACAATTTAAATGCTAGTTTTAAAAGGCAACCTGTGTTTTCTTAATATAAAGAAACCAAGGGCAATTCATTTTCAGTAAGAAATAAATATAAAATTCAAGTTTAACATTTGCAATGCACATATTATTGTACTGCTTGTCTTCTGAACAAAGTCGTAATTCCTTTTTACTGAGACACTAAAAATAGCTGTGGCTGTAATATATGGCATGAGTCATAAATCAATAAGAATGTCCTGCAAGACAGTCTATTGATTTAGTGCAATTAAAGTAAAACATCTATTTTGGACTTCCTGGGTGCGTGAAAAGGGTAGTGCTTTTATCAATGGATTGTCTTTTGGATAAAAGGTTTGTTCAGTTCTAGGCTGGTATTATTAAAGAAGGATATTTGTTATTTTTTATGTTTGCCTATCTTAGGAAATAAGGAGATTTGGTTAAGAGGAAGGCACTAAAGAGAAGTGCTTTAGGCACTGAAGGGAAGTGTTTAGTCAAACTCATAATAATAAATTCTTCATTTAAAGTGCAAACATAACAATTTTTAAGGTGCATGGCATCAGTGATAAAAGTATTACCTGAGTAGTATTTACACAATCAATGTACACTTGAAAATGTGACACCATAGATGAATTTGGAAATATGTTAATCTTACTTCTTTTCAAAAAAGTGAGAGGAGCCACTGACACCATGTGGAAAACTTGGAAAGTGCCTGTGACAAAATAATTTCCAACTTGGTAGCCTGTTCTATCTTTCTTTCTGACTCATCCACTGTTAATAAGACAGGGTGAAGAAGAAATGGTTTTCTACAAGTCTGCAGTCTTTTAAAGGTGAAAATGTCATTCCTTGTGTTTAAGGCCACGTCCATCACCAAAACCCATGGAGCAGGGATGACTGAGTTGGATTAAAAGAATTCATGTCAACCAAATCATACTGTGTGGTTTGCAAACCTGAGAGTCAGGGGAGGCTGTTAACAGCAGAAAACACAGTGCTTTGAGGATAAAGGTGGGCAGAGTGTGTCTGCCTGCATTCTGTGTCTGATCATAACAGCTAATGTGTCTCTTTGTGGGCCAGGGTCCCCACTGTAGAGCCAAAGCCCTGTAAATACAGACAAAAGTGTTCCTTATCTTTTGGGGAGTCAGGAAAAAAAATTAGTATTATCTTCTTTCTCAATATATATTTTTCTGTCTAATGATAATGTTTCTGAGAATAAATCTTCCTCCTCACCAAATTTCACAGCAGTATTTAGATCATCACATTACATAAAACAGAATTTAGTATTACCTTCAGAAAGAGAATCTTATCAGATGGGAAATGAACTACAGGCAAGCTACAGGAGAGAAAGACACTCTTTCAGAATCAAACCTTTTTCATTCAATATTTCTAGAGATAAAAATGTCCCAAATAATGTACTAGGAGAGGCAAGAACCATAAATACACAGGGAAAATTACTCAGACATTGTTTTGTCTAAATAGAATGGTTTTGAAAGCACAGAAACACTATCAGCTTTCTAATGGTACAGTTTCTCAAGAAAGATATTCACCATAGTCATCATAAATGAAACTTTTGTTCCTTCTCTTTCTGAAGGATATATTTAACAGAATTATGATGTACCATTCCTATTTGTGACAAAAACATTTGAATGGATATTTGAAAGATTTGTGAAGACATTCAATCAGCTGCAAAAGGAAAAGCTGTATTAAAAATTCTTTGACTTCATTCAACTTTTTCTTCAGTAAAGTGCTTCTGTTTTGCTCAGATGTGCATGGTGTGTGCTTTAAAATCAGGATTTCATTAATTTTCTGTATAATTATTTAAATTGTCTCCTTTCATTATTGAACTCATTCATAATTAAGTGAGACCCATTAGGGTCTTCTACAGTTCTGTCATTAGTGAATGTGGATTGCTGGATCCCTTTTCGGCAATTAATTGCTTATTATATTTTTTGGTGTCCTATGTTTTATTTGGATTTAGTAGTAGTAGTAGTAGTAGTAGTATTTTACTTGAAAAAAATGTTTAATTAATAAAATATATTATGAAGCACCAAACATTCCCACAGATGTATTGACCCATTGTCATAATTTCCAGTTTATTTTTCAATAAATTTTTTTTATAGGAAATCTATTTATTACATCACAGAATTATTTAAATAAAAATGCTGATTAATGAAGGAACCTGATAACTTTTATGAAGAAAGACTGAGAAATAAATTTGATGTTTAGGTCAACATTTCTCAAGTAGGTCAGCAGAAACTAATAATGAAAAGTGCTTATATACTTAAAATATGCAATCACACATAGAATAATGGCACACAGATGTTCAGGAGCTAAAGTGAGATGATTCAACATCTCTGTGTAGACTTAAGGTCTAATAATTCTCAGTGATTTTGGTGTTTATTGCCATTCAGTGTATCTATTGCTTCTTTAAAATGTGTTCTATCTGGCTGTTTGTGCTCAGGTACATGTAGAATAAGATCATAGTGATTGAAGGAGCTGTGTAATAAAATAGTATCTTGGGGTTTAGAGTGTATTTTTGTGTAGCAGCAATAGCAGTACTGATGGAGTAATCTTACAGCATCGTGACATTCACACTATTTTCAGTGGTCATGTTTTGTTCCCATTTGGGCTCCAGTCTTCCAAGGGATGGTTATTTGGAAGGGCACTTACACCTAATCAGATCCCTGTTTAAAGACTTAAGAAGTCCTCACAGGTCCAGAAGCCTGTCCAGTTCTGGGGAAATGCAGAACCAGGGCCTTGTTGAACAAACCCAGGACTTAAATGAACACCAATAATTTAATTGTATTTACTTTAACAATTTGATAATTTCCTAACTGCATGTATTTGTGGCACTTGGAGTTGAGGACACTAAGGAAGAGATTGTCTTCATTTTGCTGCACACAATTGTTATTTATAATTGTTTTGGTATATTATCTACTCTACATTCCCTCTCTTTAGTAAGTTGGTTTTTTCAAGAATATTACCTATTCCTGACCTGATCTTCAAAACATCACCTACTTTTCATTTTCCCAGTAGGTTTTAACTTACATATTGTGTTTATATCTCTGTTAAAAGACAACTTCATAGTAAGTTGGAAAATGATACTGCAGTCCTTATTGAGTCCTTGTGGCATTAGAAGCATTTCCTCTGTAACCTGTAAGATATTAAAATTCTAACGACCTGGATAAGCACTGCAGTAATACCACCATTAAAGGATTCTAAAGATCTGAAGGTCTACTTGGAGACTTACCATTTATGTCTCCTTATTACTGCTACATAAGAAGTTACTCCTTGCTCCTCATAAGTAACTTAGGGAACTTGGGCTTTTATTACAGATAAACAACTAAAATGCGAGCAGGCAGCCAAATCCTACAACTACACAGAGAATTCCATGTGTTGGTATGAAAAAATTTATGCTGAATTACTCAGGATCATAACTCCTATACCATAACATAATATTTAAGATGTTTTACTTGTATATGAGAAAGTTATATAGTATCAACTATTAAAAAAACCCACACAAACCAGACTTTTTTTCTTCTTCCTACATCAGTTGAAGCAGCATGTTTTGACACATTAAGTGACTTTAAGAAAACCGCTGGCAAAGGGTATGAAAGTGGTTCCACATACCACCAATATTATTTCCAGCTAAAAATACCTGATTAAATGGTAGTCACATAGGAAAAGTCTGGCAATTTTTGTGTCGGTTGCATGAGTTAGAGTTAGAAGATTCATGTACCTTTGTATAGGAGACAGGGCACTACAAAACAGTGACATAAAGTCTCTCTGTGCCCTTTGACCAGTTACTTTTCAACTTTCCAGCATAAACCATTTCCCACATCCCCACTGCAAGCTCCACGCTCCATTGTCCTGTTCTTCAGGTGTTTATAAAGCAAAATGTTGGTATTTTCTTCCTTGTGTTAGCTCCCTGAGTTGGACAGAAAAGGAAGAGCAACTACTTTGTTCCTTTTTACCCCACAGATCCCATTCTTCAGCAGCTGTGCTGGGTTGACTTTGCCTGGATGCCAGATGCTCATGAAAGCTGCCCCATCACTGCCCTCCTCAGCTGGGCAGCAGTGAGGAAAATAAAGTGAAAGGCTTTTGGGTCAAGACCAGGACAGGGAGAGATCACTCAGAAATTACCATCATGGGCAAAACAGACTCACCTTGGAGAAAAAAATAAATTTATTACTTGTCAAATCAGAATAGGATAATGAGAAATAATGCCAAATTTTTTCCCCTACCATTTCTTTCTCCCTAGGCTTATTCCTGAATTTTCTACCTCCTCCCACACACCAGTGCAGCAGAAGGGGGAATGGAGTTGTGGTCAGTTCATCACACATTGTCTCTGTTGCTTCCTCCTCTTCAGGGGGAGGACTCCTCACACTCTTTCCCTGCTGTAGTGTGGGATCCCTCACATGGGAGACAGTTTTCCATGAACTTCTCCATTATGAGTCCTTCCCACCGACTGAAATTCTACATGAACTGCTCCAGCGGGGGTCCTTTCATGGGGTGCAGTCCTCAGGCACAGCCTGCTCCCATGGGTGCCTCATGGGGCCACAGGTCCTGCAGGAGCCTGCTGCAGCATGGGCTCCTCTTTCCATGGGGCCACAGGTCCTGCCAGGAGCCTGCTGCAGCACAGGCTCCTCTTTCCATGGGGCCACAGGTCCTGCAGGAGCCTGCTGCAGCACAGGCTCCTCTTTCCATGGGGCCACAGGTCCTGCCAGGGACCTGCTCCAGCATGGGCTCCTCTTTCCATGGGGCCACAGGTCCTGCAGGAGCCTGCTGCAGCAAAGGCTCCTCTTTCCATGGGGCCACAGGTTCTGCCAGGAGCCTGCTCCAGCATGGGCTCCTCTTTCCATGGGGCCACAGGTCCTGCAGGAGCCTGCTGCAGCAAAGGCTTCCCACAGGGTCACAGCCTCCCCTGGACATCCACCTGCTCTGGCGTGGGGTCCTCCCCAGGCTGCTCCTCTGCGGGCCCCATGGGCTGCAGGGGCACAGCTGCCTCGCCATAGTCATCATCATGGGCTGCAGGGGAACCTCTGCTCCAGCCCCTGGAACACCTCCTGCCCCTCCTGCACTGGCCTGAGTGACTGCAGGGCTGTTTCTCTCACACGTTTCCACTCCTCTCTTCGCTGGCTGCAATTCCTCCTGTACAGAAACTTTTTCTCCCTTCTCACAGAAGCCACCCCTTTATACCCTGCTACCAAAACCCTGCCACTCAAACAAATACAGCAGCTCTAATCATGACCTGTAGGAGCATCTCCCCCTTCACTTCTCCTTGAACTGGGCAGACCAATTTTCCATCCCACTTCCCCACAGGGTGTACTCTAAGACATAAATGAAAAGAGCAGGTACTTGGGTATTGCAGCAGCAGGATATATCACTATACTGAGGAATCCCGGGTAGCCCACCTTCCCTCTAAATCCATTACAAACTGTGATTGTTCATAAAGAAACAACCTGGTGGTTGTTCAGACAAGGCCAAAGTTTGATGCCTGGAGTGGCTGTGTGTCTTGGTGGCTGTGAGGCTTGTGTTACACAGATCTCAAACATTCTTCCAAAGCTTTCTGCATCTGTGTGGATGTGCACAGAATTATATCCTTATCCAGGCTTTAGGCACACCCTGGGTTTAGGTGGGTCTGGGTTTTAATACACTGTTCTGTATGTCAGCCCTGATAGACCACTTCCAAAGAACAACAGATAGCTTCTGCAGCCCAAAAGAGTTCTTTGAAGATTTTTAAGGGATGTGAAAAACATCTGAGGAAGGAGATAACTTCATGTCATGCTACTATTTGACCTGGACATTGGTATCAAGTTACTATTCTTCATATTGAATCTAAAAAAGACATTTACAAATAAAAAAAAATTTCATTAGAAAAATATGCTTAAAAGGTTTCTGCACATCTGCTTTCACTAGTGACTGATTTCTATAATTAGCAGCTAACATACAGATCCATATTTGTGCCTTCAGATTTCCATGTTTAACCAAGTATTAATTAATTAAAAATTAACATAATTTATCGTTTTGATTTTCAACCATATTCTCTTCATTGCATTGGTATCAAATGAATAAAATTTGAAATGGGAATGGAAACTCCATTATAAAAAAGACTTTTTTATTCTAATGAACAATTTTAAAATTGCTAGTAGCAAAATTTTGAGACATTGGAAAAACTGAGTTATGATAAACACACTGAAATCAAGGCTCAATTTAGTATTCCTGCATACAGGTTTAGGTGTCTGAAAACCTATGTTTATATTTAAATATGGCCAAATCTGTTATAATCTGATACAGTTTCCAAATACCATGTTTTGCCAATCATGCAGAATTTTTTGAGAAAAATGGCTTAAATTATTGAAAACTACTTTGGGATCCTTTTAAGGCTGGGCATTGTTCATGGAGTGAGACCTCAGCCTGGCGGTACTTGGTATCAGTAACTCAGTGGAGATGACTGGGATAGCTCAAATTCACAGTTTAAGCTGGTTCAAGAGGGGTTTCAAGGGAGAGCCTCCTGCTTCCTACTGTCAGATTTGTGCTTTTTCAGGTCATTTGACAAGTCATATTTGATCCAAAGGAGGTACACAACTGCATTTATGCTGATTTAGCAAGAGTAAGCATTACCATGTTTATGCTGCTTTTAATACAGGTTGCAGAAATATTTTAATACAGACTTGCAGAAAAATACCTGGACTGCCAATGCCTAACCTGGGGAGAAAAAAAGAGCCTCCCGTTATAATTAAGCTATCAAAAATATTTTTACATGTTTGAAATGAAAATGTGTGTTAGAACAGGATCAGCACTTTGTGTCATATGGTTATGGCATCTTTGATCTGGTACTAGGAACCCTAAAGCTGGATTTACTTTATCATTGATCCTCATCTGGGAGTCAGCAGAATGAACCACATGGGAGTTTTCTGTTTGAAAACCTAGACAAAGACACTGACATCTGGGTTTTTTCCACTTGTAATGCCACCAACTTTTATTTTTTAATAGCTGACTTTAACATATTTACACAGTAAGTAAAGAAATTTACAGAACCTATATTAATCATATATTAAACTGAACTCCTTAAGATTCAACAGACTACAATTGCTACAATCATTCCAGTCCATTGGATAAGTACATAATTACTTACATTATTTAAGAGACAAACATATAGTAGGGGTTTCAGTGAGGAAAGTCTTTAGCTGCTGTAATTTGTTACAAATTTATTTTGAGAACATTTATAGTAGCTTAAGTTTTAATCAATATTATGCATGTATTTATGGTCTAGACTGTCGTACTACTTATGTTAAATGAATAATAATGCAATTAAGGCAAATACTAAAGAGGAAATTACCTTTAATTTTATTGTGTGAAGAGCAGATCTTTACCTGTGCTTAATACTATTGATTTTAGTGAGAATATGTATGAATTCAGTTATTCTTTTCCTTTAATGTTTGTCAGAACTGCTTTTGTTGGGTGCAACCTAAAGGAGAGATTGTGTAGGCTGTATGAAAGGCAATTTTTTTTGTCAAGTTTTGTTGCAATTCTGACATTTTTGAGTTTCAACACTTAGAAATCAGCATTCTTTCCTCCTGGAGCATATTTATTATACAAAAATAATGGGATTCAGCTAATCTTATTCATTCTCAATAGAGTTAAGAGGACTTAGTAAGTCAAGTTACTCATTCTTTAATATGATGCTCATTAAACATGAAATCCAACAAAGTTAAAATAGACGTTGCTGGCCATGGGTGAGATATACCCATGAACCATAGTCTTGCAAATTCTTTTTCTCCTTCTGGATTCTTTTTCTGGGATCTTGAGGCAGCTTGTGTTAGCTACCATGACATGCAGTTGCTAGAATCTGAAATGAGATGAGTTAATGGCATTGCATTATCTCCTGATGACAAATCCATTAGCATATGTCACTGCTCTCAGTTATAATTCTAGTCTCTGCTTGTTTGGTGCTCATTGCAAAGGAAAATATGCAAGTTTTTTATACTTCCATTTCTTTACAAATGTTTTGCATAGCTTTATAAGGCTGAGCAATGCATTCAAATGAAGGGCTAATTTGTGTGTTCTAATGGCTATACATAGATTTGTTGTCTTAAATTATTTAAAATCTTCTTTGTCAACTGGAATAACCTACCATATATAATTCATATTTGTATTAATTATGAATCCATGGGTTATTTTACTCTACTAAAATGAAATATTTAGGTAACTATTCTATAATCGTCTTGAATAATCTGCTTTGCAGCAACTGTCTGCAGCATACATATGCATTGTCCTTTACTCTGTGTTTAAAGATTTGGGATGGCAGAAAGATGCTTTCTTGGTCTCCAGCTCTACTGACCCTCCCAGGACAGGGTCAAGGCAGGGCAGCACTGCAGAGCCCGGGGACAGTTGTGCGTTCCCCAGCGTGTGATGAGTTAGATTAAGCTGGCCCTTTGGGGTGGTCTCACTTTTGGAAATCACTGTTCAAACACAGGGCAGCACTGAGCTGGGAAGTAGCACAACAGTTGGCAGACACCATAACCTGTCTAGCTGTTGGGTTTTAATTCTGTTCTTTGCCTCCTGAATTCAGTGCAATAGGCATGAAAGATTTGCACTGAGAATTAGGAAAGAGATTTGTCAGACTTTGGTGAGACAAGGGCCAGCAGTGAGGGAGGGCAGGAAATGTGTTCAATGCATAATAGTTGGAAAAAAGCAAAGAGAAGATAAAGTGGGAGAAATGAAGTCAGAAATGGATAGATAATTGTCCTGGGTGGAGGCAATAATGAAACATTGATCTTTTGAAGTGAAGATCAGGAATCTGTAAGAAGCCATAGGTGGGGAAGAAGTTATTATGGTCAGAGAGTCAGTTAAACTAGTCAGTTAAACTGCATCAACTTAAGAGCCAGGGTGTAATTGCCTTGTCAGAATACCAGTCAGTGAAAATAACTATATAATATTGCATTAAATTTATAAAATCAATTGCTGAATAGCAGACTTAAGTAGTATCTTTAAACTAACTACATCAGTGGACAAGGGAGGAGCTGTCTGTTCTGTCTGGACTTCTGTAAGGCCTTTGACACAGTCCTCCACATTGTTCTCTCTAAATTAGAGGATTATGGACTTGATAAATTCAGTGGAAATGGTTGGATGGTTGTATCCAGGGAGTAGTGGTCAGTGGCTCTGTGTCCCAGTGGACGTCAGTGACAAGTGGTGTGCCTCAGGAGTCCATACTGGGACCAGTGCATTTAATATCTTCATCAGTGAAACAGACATTTGCAAATGACACCAACCTGAGTGGTACAGTAGACAAGCCTGAAGGAAGGGATGCCACTCAGAGGGACCTGGACAAGCTTCAGGAGTGGCCCAAGGGATCTTTGTGGTGTTGAACAAGGCTGAGTACTGGTGCTGCACGTGGGTCAGGGCAACCACCCAATACAGGGTGGGGGATGAAGGGATTGAGAGAAGCCCTATGGAGAAGGACTTGGGGGTGCTGGTGGATTGAAAGGTGAACATGAGGCAGCAATGTGAACTCACATCCCAGAAAGCCAACCCTGTCCCGGGCTGCATCAAAAACAGCGTGGGCAGCAGGTGGAGAGAGGGGATTCTGCCCCTCTGCTCCTCCCTGGTACAGCTCTGCCTGGAGTGCTGCACCAGCTCTGGAGGCCTCAGCACAGAAAAGACCTGTTGGAATGGCTCCAGAGAAAGGGCACAGGAATGATCAGGGTCTGGAGCACCTCTCCTGTTAGGACAGGCTGACACTGTTGTGGCTGATTGCCCTGGAGAAGAGAAGGCTCCAGGGAGACCTTATTGCGCATTTAAACACTGCGAGTCTTCATTTTGGGTGGAATAGTTTATTTTCTGCCTAGTAGCTGTTCCACTGCTGGTTTTTACATTTAGTATGAGAATAATTTTGATAACACACTGATGGTTTAGTTGTTGCTCAGTACTGTTTGTTCTAAGCCAAGGACTTTTCAGTTTCCAGGGCTGTGCCAGTGAGCAGGTACACAAGAAGCCCAGAGGGAGCATGGCCAGGACAGCTGACCCCAGATGGCTGCAGGGATATTCCAGCCACAGAGCTACACTATCCCTTACCATGCCCAATATATAAACTGTGTGGAGCTGGCTGGAAGGGCAGGATCACATCTGCGTGTCACTTGTTTTTCTTAGGTTTTATTCTTCTCTCCTTTCTGGTTATCTCCCATTTCATTACTATTATTATTGACACCTTTATTATTATATTTTAATTTATTTCAGTTATTAAATTGTTCTTATCTCACCCCCATCCCACTGTGGGGAGTGAATGAATAGCTCTGTGGTACTTAGCTGCCAGCTGGGGCTAAACCATGACAAGGAGGCCTACTAGAAGGATGGGGATAGATGTTTTAGCAGACCCTGTTGTGATAGGACAAGGGTTAATGATTTTAAACTGAAAGAAGGCAGATCCAGATTTGAGAAAAGGAAGAACTGTTCTACAATGAGGGTGGTGAAATGCTTGCTCAGTTTGCCCTGAGAGGTGGTAGATGTCCCATTGCTGGGAACATTCCAGGCCAAGTTGGACTGGGCTCTGAGCAACCTGATCTAATTGAAGTTGGCCCTCGTTATTGTGCAGAGGACTATATAACCTTTAAACTTTCTTTCTGACCCAAACTATTGTATGATTCTATGAAGATAAATGGTCTTTTTATAACAATATATTTATTATTTATTTTCAACTTAACATGTTTTGAAATCTGAAGTAATATGGCCTATATTCACCCTTTGAGCATTTAACTGATGCATTAAGTTAGGTCAAATACCAAAGTTACATAATGAATTGGTGTTTAGTAAAGCAATCATATTCCAGGAAGTGCCTAAACTCCTTAAAAGTATCTAAGAAATTAATGTCTTAGCAGGAAGAATTTTCCCTCCTAGCATATGTAGTTCATTTTTATTGTCTTCCTAGGTATTCATATTCGATAAATTTGTCTTTTCATTATATGAATTCTTACTGAATGTTTCCTATTTTATAAGATTCATTGCTAAAGTTATGGCCCCATATATGTTAAATACCTACCAGCATAGAAGTTCAGCTCATTTAGCCAGCTTTAGCTGTCAAATTCCAATTTACACAGCTTCAAAATTTAGCACATGCATTTCAAGTTCTTTCCTTCTTCAGTAAAGGCCTTCAGGCAGAGAGAATACAGCAGTGGGGACATTTTATTCATTATTATTCACCCATTGTTCCTTGCATTATTCTTTTATGCTTTTCTTTTTCCACTCTAGTTCTCTTTCTCTTATTTTACAATGGGAACTGATGAGGATTCTCCATTTTAGGGAATCATGGCATGTTTTTTTCAAGGCTGACCATGCAGTGTTTAAATTAATTGGCAATGGTTTATGATCTACCTTTTCTCAGTTGGGTTAAAGCAATCAGCACTGCTCAGTGTTATAATACAGGGCAAACACAGCACCATAAAAAGTACAAAAAATGCAGAGTGGCTTTAAACTGCAGACATAAAGAAGGGAGGGTTTCTATGTGTCTACCTCAATACCTTCAAACATTTTAATCTCTCATTGTTTTATTCTGACCTTTGGGCTACAGGTTAGGTATTTTTAATTTGTTCTTGTAAGTTAAGTTTGCATTAAATTTATTATTACAGTTTTCTTCTTACAAGTTCAAGATATTAGCTGCTTAGGAAATAAATTGTTATTAAATATTCTACATTCTACAGAATGAGTATTTAGGCTTCCCTGAAAGTACTTAACAAAGGAAAAAAGCCTTCACTGCCACCATTTTATGTAGAGAATGACCAAGGCAGAAAAGTGAATACATTATCTGCTACTTCCATATTACCAGGCTAGGGCCTTTTACATAGAACCTAAGTAACATTTTACTGTCTCAAATTTTCAAAATTTTCTGAAGAAATCTGGAAATCTTCTAATTCCATATAAAACAGGTTTCTGTACCCTCAGTCTTGCATGGGGGTGAGCAAACTCTTCATTCACTGACTTTGGTAGCTGAGAGCACTCAACATTTATTAGATGAAATCCTTTCTAATTATAAATGGGGAATGAGTCAGGCTGTTCCAGTCATGATAAATGAACCTGATTAAACATTTTGTGTCAAATATAGCACAGTGGAAAGGAAAGTTAGGAGTGAGTGGATTGAAGGGCTGCATAATTACCAGGAACAGAGCTCATTCATTTCAGGGAGGCAGCGCAGTGCAGCAGCGTCAATGCTGCGAGGTTTGGGGGAGAATTACAGGAAATTCAGGTTCTCACTGGAAATCAGCCTGGAAGAGGTGTATTTAGCTTTCTG
Organism: Notiomystis cincta; assembly: GCA_013398075.1. Taxonomy (NCBI): domain Eukaryota; kingdom Metazoa; phylum Chordata; class Aves; order Passeriformes; family Notiomystidae; genus Notiomystis; species Notiomystis cincta. Next base: position 68,288 of record VZRX01015536.1, on the reverse strand, counting down.
GCCTCCAGACACCCTCTGAGTTTGTGTGGGTTTGCTGTACATGCCTCAAACTTTAAAGGTGACTGGAATGACTGCCAGTGACCGGCTCAAGCCTTGACTGGAGGGTTCATGAAACTTCTGCTGGAATTGCCAATGAGGTGGTTAAGCAGGCTTCTGAGCAAAAATCAGCTGAAGCAGATAGATAAGGAAAGGAAATTATTAATAATGAAATAAATTTAAATCTGTTCTATATTATGCCATATTTACACTATATTTTAATTGATTCTGGATCTTAAATGTCTGATTTTATAATTGCTGATGGTTATTAAGGCAATTTTCAAAATCTAAATGATTTCTACTTGTATTTCTGCCTGTGAAGGGCTGGTTTATAGTGTTTGTCTTGATTAAGAAAATGAAAGTGTTTGCTTTTAAGTTTTGCAGTTCTGATATATACTGTCTAATGAGTAGAAGAGTAAAAGAAAGAACAGAAAAGTAATAGTTTAGTGTTTTGTTGAGATTTAATAACTAGAGGATTTTTTCTTACCTAGACTAAAATTTATAGAGCTGCTGGACAACATTTGCTGTACAGGTCTGGAATTTTAATTCCTTGCTGGGATTGTTTGCTGTAAGGTTTTTTGCCATAGCTACATTGCAAGTTCAAATATGCAAACTAATATTAGTATGGCCACCCTGGGAACACTGCAAAGCTGGCAATTAGCATCTCCCATGTTTCAGATGAAATATCAATAGCGCAAAAATACGCAATCCCACAAGGATCCATCCATGGGCTTGACTCTACATACACCATTAAAGTATCGAGGTTTTCAAGGGCTGCAGAATTAAGCATTTGCATCAGGCTCAAACAGGGGAGAATGCATGAGAGCCTCTGACACTTTGCCAGTCTTGGGCACTGCAGGAATCAGTGGCAGGCTTCTGTTTCAAAGCACAGCTGCATTTCTCAGAACAGGTGCAAACTTCTCATCAAATTTGTATCATGAAAATGGGGATACGGCAAATCTCACCCTGGTTTTGGTTTTCATTTTCAAAATGCCTTGTTTTGTAGTTATTTTGGTTTGCATGTGGAGTTATTGGGGTGTCCAGTAGAAATGTCTCTCTTGTGGTTTATTAAAATCTCACAAGTTCAGTAAGCTGAGAACAAATAGTACTGGAATGATGAGGAATAGTTTCTACTGAAGAAATAATTCAGTCTTAATTTTTATGAGAAGAAATGTCATACAAAGATATAGAATCTTCGATTGCTTTTTAAAATTACCCATTTCTACCTCCTGATCACATTTCAAGGACACATTTTTAATGATGCTCGTTCCACTAAATTTCAAAGACTTTGTGTACTCTTATATAGCATAGAACAATGTACTCCATTTACTTTCAGAAGGGTACTATAGGTACAAGATAAATTAAAGAGGGATCAGTTTACTGTAGAATGAAAAGCAAATACAAAACAAGAATTTGATTTTTGTCATAGAGAATAAATTCATGGATGATACTTTTGGAGAAATTAAATAATCCAATTCCATATCTCTCTGGACATGCATGAACATTTTTATTTTAGAAATACTAGCAGTAATGAAAATATGTGTCATATTCTGCCTTCTTCAAAGCTCTATGATTTAGTAATGATCTTTTTTAAGCTCTATTCATAAAACATCTTGTATGAGCAGAATCAGTGTGCTGACACAGACTTTTGCACACAAGGTGTTGTCATTATACCCCATTTAACTGCTGAATGTGTTATTAAAAACTAATTATTTCTTCTTCAGCATTAGTGATTTTTTGTTTGATTTACTGTGGATAAAGTCACCCAGAGGTTGAAAATTTAAAGATTACATTTCTTTGTAGTAGTAACTCAATTAAGATCTTTCAGTTCCTGTTGCTATCTAATCATTGTCTAAAACAATGAGAATTATCTTCTATGTATAACTCAGGACTCTGATCACGTTTGCCATGTTCCCCACCCTTCTTGGGCTTTTTCTCTTAATGCCTTCCTGAATTTAGCTCCTAAATCCTCAAAAAATGAGAGCTCATTAATAAAAGGCATGCAAAGCATAATCCTTAGAATATTCTGGACCATGGTGGTAAACTATGGTGCCATCTGAAAAAAAAGGAAGAAAAAGAAGAGTACATATTGTCATTAATGTCAAGTAACCATTGTTCAATGACAAGTCAACCTTCCAGTTTATTGACAGGAGGACATTAATAAAATTGTGCTTATAAAATTAACAGGCTGTAAAGGAGAAGACTGAGTGAATTAGGGAAGACAGATCTTATAAGTAGCAGAAAATGAACCAGGGAGTTAAGTGCATGGTATAAAATAGTATTTGGTAAATACCTATGGCATAGATTATCCTCCACTAATTAGTATGTCCTTAAAGCAAAGGAAATACTCCAGCTTTGCTCTCATGAAGATTTTTTTTCCAGGTAACTGTGTCGGAAGCATCATGCTCCTTGAATTCTTGTCTCATCTAAGCACTGATCAGGAGTTGCTGCTGACACTTACGAAGAATGAAATTTAGTCAGAGGATTAAAAAGATTAGAAGGTGGTTTTAATAATTCAAAGAATGAGGATCTAAAATGAGTTTCCAATATAAGGGTCAAGAACTTGCTAGCTTTCATTTGAAGGCTCAGTCATTGATGTTCAGGGTTATTTGGCAGGGTGAACTCCAGCAGGAGGCAACTGGATTTGAGGACATGAGCAATTTCTCTTTTGGTAGGAATTGGTCTGCCTGAAGGCCCTCTTCTCTGGAAGAAACCCTGGAGTCCTTGCATTAGGAAAGATATAGTAGAAAAATGCTGTCATGATCCTTTCCCTGTGGCTGCCTGAGAGAACCTCCCTCACACTGGCAACATAAAGCCTCAGGCTGTAGTCACATTTTGGTATAAAATTCCTGCCTCTCCCCTGGAGTTATGGTTCTGTCACCAAATCAAGAAAAGGCACCATTAATTACTGAGATTTATCTCTCTTCTTCAAACATATATCCATGACTAGTTTTGGACATCTCCAAATCTTTCCTGGTTCTTTATAAAAATCCTTTGTGATAGCAAGATTTTTCAGTCTTTTATAGTGGAGGAAATCAAGCAATGAGATTTTTCAGTAGTATTTAATGCTCTGCCTTTTATAAGAAAGGATTTTTGCTCTGGCAAATAAACCCTGTCTCCAAGAACAGCCAAAGTGGCAGAACTCTCTGCTCTGTGGTAGCTACACCACAGTAGCTCATGTCAGAGACAGTTTTGCAGAGCAGTACATTTTTTCAATGCACACACCTGGGAAATCAACCTGACTTTCTTGCCCAATTGTCATTAGCTTTTCTGAGTCTCCAGGCCACTGCCTCATTTCAGATTTGTACCTGTGCTTTGACTATATTGAGACATTTTGCAAACATATGCCCTGAAAGTAGTGGAGAAACTGCCAGTGATTACATGGCTTCCTTAGTTAGTGAAAAAATGGTGAAAAGTAACTGAGACTCCAATCAGCTGTGATTGTCAACACCTCCTTCAATGTTGGCAACCTCCTGGCAATGCTAAAACAGTCTATAATTTGGCCATGGCTCAAGAAAATATCACTCTAAACCAGTAGTCTTGCCAACTGTTATCCTAACTCTAATCTTTTCTACTTCAGTAAGGTAACTGCCTCACTTTTACCTCAAAAACTCAAGAACCTTTTGAATATGTTTTGATTAGACCAATGCATATGCTTTTAACAATCAAGGACAAATACACATAACTTTTAGGTCTCTAGCGGATTTCACCCTGGTTCATCAAGAGATGTTCATATGGTTAGAGGAGCTAACAAAGCTAAATGCAGCTGATTCTGTTATCTCTTCTTATTGAGATGAGTGGTTGTTTCCTCTTGCCAGGCATTCTCATGGCAGTGTCACTTTACCAGGTCCTATTATTCTGAAGTTTTCATCTATTGTAACAGAATCTTACACTGAAATAGAAACCCAGGCAATATTACTATAAAAAAGTTCTTTCTTCTTAAGCAGTATTCACCTGTGAATTTGGAACCATGGTTGCTAACCATTTTTTTTGTATAAATATCTGCATGAATGCATGTGTGTGTCTGAATAATGGCTGTCTCTATTTCTCTGAATCAGATGTGTGGACATAACTTCTACTTGTTTTCCTATTTTCTCCTTAGTTGTTGTCCCTCTCCACCCTCATATCTCATTACCTAAATGATTGCAACTTCCTCATAAAATCCAGTTCAGTTCTATAATTAAAATATCTCATCACTAAATGCTTTGGGTTTGTCTTCACTGATTGAAAAATGATTATTTCTGCCAGGTATATTCAAAATCTGTAACTTTCCTTCCCTCCTGGAGTCCCTCAATGGGAAAGCACGGGGAAGGATGTCTTCATTATCTCCTTTTTATCTGCCATGCACAGTCCTTCCTGCTGTTCTAATGTAAGTGTGAAGGCACCATGAAGAATCTCTACATATTCTTGATCAAAGACAATTCAGGAACATTTTGATTTATGCACATCCAAATGTCGCAGAATTTTATGGGAAATATCAGCAAAGTCAGGAAACTTGCTATCTGCTGAAAGATTCTGAGGAACTGAGGAAACCAAGCTCCTGGGGGGTGGGGAGATGTTTAAATTTAGGAGACATAAAAGAAGTTGTTTCTATCTTTGCTTTCTGCCCACAACTTTGTTAAAGGTTACAGTTCCAGCAGCAATTGAAGCAGGAGCAATATTCTTGTGCTGATTTCTGTCGCTGCTATTCACAGTCCTATACTTTGTCCTAAAGCACCTTAAGCTGAGATTTATGTTAATACCACCCTGTGAGTGGCAGTGCCTGGGAAACCAGTCTGTGTTTCTTCTGACATGACCATTTTGGAACTTGTAATTGCTTTCAGAGCACAAAGTGGACTGAAAGTACTGGTATCACCTTCCCCTGTCTCAGCTCTATTCCAGACAGACTGTCAGTGTCCAGCTGCAGTCTTTAAAATTCAAAACCAGAATTAATGGGAAATTTTGAAGTCTTCAGTTTGGATTGAATATTTTTAAACTAGCTTTAAACCTATCAGTGACTAATGTGTTGTTCTTCATAAAACAGCTTTCAATATATGTGGTCATGCTGCCTCCATATCATCAGAAAGATGATGTAACATCTCCACACTGCACAGTACAAATGTCACCCAGATTGTTTCTGATGCTTTCTGAATTGTTACAGCCACTAAGAACTTTCATACCTAGAAAAAGTAGTTCAGATTATGGGATTTTTGTTTTGTTCCTATTCAAATTGCACCAATTTGTTTTACCAGCCAGGGGTGTCACTGTGGTGTTCCCCTTAATTACCTTGCCTGGTGAAGTTGAATCACGTGCTGAAGGTCTGGTGCCTTATTGTTACATATGTGTGAACAGCTTGAAATGAATACAAATGCTAAAGGATTTCATGTAGCTCCTGTTTCCAAAGAAACCAGTTTGCTGTTGTCTGGGCATGTTCAAAGTGGGTAGGTCAATTGTAAACTAAGCATAAACCTTGCTGTGGCTTCGTGCTGAGAAAACAAACAAGTGAAAAACCCAAATTATGATAGAAAAGCTGATTGTAATAGCAAAGCATTAAGGAAAATTCTTTTAACACTTGGGTGGGTGAATGGTTGAGAAGGTGTCTCCAGGGATAAAAGCAGAAGCTTATGGGAATGTCCTCACTTTTCTGAGTTTCTTTGATTAGTTCTCTCCCTTCTTTTTTCTTTTTTCTTTTTTCCTTCCTCTACACAGCTATTTGAATTGGCCCAAGGGGAGGGGAGCTGGGGCAGGGTGAGAGATGTCTTGGGAACTTTAATGTTTACATGTAGCTCCTTTTTCCATACTTTCATTATGGGAGACAGCATTTTAAAAACCTTTTCTGGCATGTGTCTTTTTTCTCTGAGATTTAGATTTTCATTTATCAGCATTATCTTGCTTTACCCCCATACAAAGAGACCTTAACCACCTCAGATCCTGGGGTGTAGATGCCTCAGTCCTGCCATTCTGCCCCAGGTCAGCAGGATGTTTCATCCACATTCTAACAAGGATAGCAGTGACCAAGGCCACGTTTGAGCTGCACATTGGAGCAGGAGGACTGCTGAATGGCAGGGTGTGAGCAAGGGCAAACAGGTGATAAGGAAATTACTGATGGCTAAAGCTTTCCCTTTCCTTCAGTGGGTTCAGTACAAGAGTCTGTACTGCAGTATTGGCTAACAGGTGCTGTTCTTCATTTCAAGGCACAACATTCAGGAAATATTAGCTCTTATGGGGAATTAGCATGGATCAGTACATATCTCTGTTGCCTGGGAGAAAAGAAATAAACAAGCTGTTCAACTGAGAGTATAAAATTCTTATTTGATCTGGGTGTTTATCCTGCATTCCCACTCAGTCTACCCCAGATGTAAACACCCCTGTCTGCCTTAGTCCACATTCACTCTTTCAATACCATTGGTTCTTTCAGCCCTCTGCACTGGGTATCACACCCCAGTGTGATTTCCAGTGCACTGTTTCCTTTCCTGGTGATGGGAAACAAATATGAGCCTTTCTCTTTGCAGCATTTCCATTTGGGCTGAGTAATGAAATCACTTTAAATCTGTTTGTGGATTCACTGGATATCACTGACAGAGCAGAAAATTCCTGAGGAGCCTTTACAGAACCAGAATTTGGAAGGGACCTCTAGAGGTCATCTGATCCAACCTCCCTGCTCCAGCAGGGCCAGCCAAGTTGCCCAGGACCATGGCCAGATGCCTTTGACTTTCTCCAGGGATGGAGACTCCAGAGCCTCCCTGGGCCACCTGTGCTGGTGCTCAAACACTGTCTGCAGGGAGAACATCCCAGTCCAAACCAGAATTTTTAAGGTCTTATTCTGATCACAGTTAACTGTAAATCTGCTGAAGTCAAGAAAGTGACACTTCATTTGTCCTGGTGTTAGTAAGACCAAAATCTGCCCTGAGGCTCTTATTCTTACATTGGTGTCTTGCAGGGAATTATATGTTCTTTAAACAGCTGAAATACTGATATTTTTTTTTGTGGTTGTGCTTTGGTGGGGGGATAGGGTGTAGAGAAATGTAGAAGTGGGTATTAAGAATGAAATATAGTAGTAATGTACCTGGAGCACACTTCTGAGGTTTCTTTATAGCAAATATTTCTTTTCCTCATATAAAAAAAATAATCTTAGCAACAGGTTTCAGTACCCAACCTATTTTTCTTCTATTGAGAAAAATGAGTCACTAATGGAAAAACTTAAATTAATTTATCTAAATAAGAAGTCAAAAGTTGTTTTCAAGTCACTCTTTGTTATTCTTAGTTTTGCAGGGAAAAAAAAAGAAAGACCAAAAGCAACAAAAAACAGAATATCAAAGCTGCTGTTATAATTGAGTGGAAACTTTTTTATTGAAAAATAAAATAACTCTATTTGGGGAGGCATATTGTTTGCTGATTTGTTTGGGTTGCCTAGATAAATGGCCTAGCAAGTATGAAATTTTTGTACTGCTAATCAATTCCTTATCAGTACAGACTTTCCTCTTGAGAAAAATTTCATGTCTGTGGTGACATTTGCAAAGTACAAAGGAGTACACTGAAGATGAGTAACATTCAATACTAGTATGAAGAGTATAATATGCCAAATAATATTAGTTGTATATTTTATTTGGTGTAAGTGGTTTTTCAGACCTTGTTGCTTCAGGCTTTCAGAAAATTCTCCAAAATTTTTTAATGAGGTATTTGTTTTGTATCTAGATACTTTTTCAACACTAATTTGCAATTTCAAGATTCTAATTACCTTAAATAAAATACAGCATTATGGTAGATGAATGAAAGTTTATCTCACCCCTGCCATCTTTCATACTGCATTCTTCTGCAGTCCTCTACTCTGTTACTTCTGTTGATGTTTTTCATATAGTTGTCCCCCTATTATAGCGTTCAGCTCTTTATCAAGATGTGCTTTTATCAATATTCTAAACAATTTGACCAAGACAAAGCTGTATTCAGAAGAGAGCATCTTCTGAAAAAAAGCATATGGGTACTTCCATGTACCAATGTCTATCTAGAATGAAATTATTCCTGGGTTTAAGGTATATTGCATTTTTATTCTATGTTTTTATTTTTAACAATAGCAAGATACTTTTCAAAAATCTTTTAATAGATCATGCTAAGTATTTCCTATCAACTTAGTAACATAATTAAATCAGTGATCCTAATGCAGTGCATTTCAGCTAATTTTGAATTTGTCTTTTGAATGTTATCCACTAAGGATTTCTAAAACCTGTTTAAAGTAGATGTTACACCTTTTTTACAAACTTGGGTCCTTGCCAAGTTCACAGAGTTAATTGTGCCTAGTAACAAGTAATATACTATTTGCAGTTCACATCGCAAGGCTGAATGATATGAACCCATAGATTCATTTTTATCCCCCTGCATCTGTGCTGTCTGAAACAATGGAAGACATTCTGAATATATTTGCTGCATGACAGTCCCCCAAAATAAACCTTAGCTGCTTCAAGAAATGTTCCTGAAAACGTGCCATAGCTCAAATTTTCCTTATTATCCTTAAAATTAAATTCTATACTTAGCTTATTTAGATTTAATATTTAAACCACTGCATAGTGAACTGGGAAACCCAAGTTGCTCTGGAAAATCTGAAGGACTGGAGTAATTTTTTTCTAGAAAATTTATAAGTGATAGAGTAAACATTGTCAGGCACATTATTTTCCAGGACCCTTCCCTTCCTTCCTATCTTCCATTTGTCTGTATTGTGGATCAGTAGGGCCATAGGATTTCCAAGCAGATTTTGGAATATTCTCCTTGGTTCTGGAGTGGTGGGCAGGAGAACAGGTCCTTGGGGGTCTCAGCACAGAGGGCATTACTCCCCATCAGATTCCTCCAGAAAAAGCCTGAATCTTAACTTCTTCCTGAGTGGATCTCAGAGAAGTCCAGCTGGAGGGACAAGATACACAAGCACATTTGTCCCTTCCATAAACTCTTTTCTCAGCTGATTTACCTGACAAAGGTTCCATAAAGTTTTAACATTCTGTTTAATTGCAAGGTTCAGCAGCACAATCTGATGTTTATTTTTCACTACACTCCATAATAAGCCCTATCCAATTCAGGAAAGTCTTTCTTAAGAAACAACTTCTAAAAGAGAGTCAGGACAGCCTTTGTTGAAAACAAAGACATCCTGGAGTTATTTTGGCTAGATGGTTCCCTTTCAGGCTGAGGTACTGTAGGATGCAGTGTGGCAGATGACATTTCAGGGCACGGGCTTTCTGAACAGAACAAAAATAGCTTGTTTGCAGTTACTACCTATTTTTTTTCAGAAATACGCTCATTGAAAGAAAAGTTATTTGAGACTATGGTTCAAAACAGTAATTTAATATGTCCAGTTGTAACAGTCCACATTTTAATGCATTCTGTATGAGAAGAATCTAGTGAAATGACACTACAGTATCAGTAAAAATAAGATCTAAGTCCAAGTGTCACATGCTTACTTGTTCAGTTGAAATGAAGTTATCAGCAAGGATAAATTATTCTATCAAACAGCAACCTTCCTTCACTGACTTGAATGAGAGTTTAATAAGAAATCTTTTTAAAAAAAAAAAAAAAAGAGAAAAATTCGAGTTTTCTGTGAAGCTCATGATAGTTTGTAGTCACTCTGTACCATTTATTTTATATTGATTTCTTTATAACAGTCTTTGAAAAAATGTCTATTTCAGGAGTTGCTTTTTCCATCCTAAGTCAGTATTGTTTAGAGATGCCCACACACATCACAATATTATTATACTTACAGTAGTTGCTCTGAAATGTACATATATTTGGAGAGAAAATTCCTACCTTTTTTTTTAAAAAAAATGAGCACAGTCAGATAGGGACAGGGACACAGAGCAGAAGTTCTGCCATGCAATGTGGGGGTGAAAACTGCAGCAGTTTAGGTCACAGTGGAATATGGTAAATGTCCAGCTATAGCAGGTCCTTACTAACAGCAATAAGCTCCAGTTATACCCTTTTTGTCACCAAATAGTTGACAACCCATGAAGTGATTGTCTTGGAACTTATTTTAAGCAAAATATTACAGATTTTCCTATAGAAAACAGACTGAATGTTCATGAGTTTATTCAGTTTAACTTGAATGGAAGGATAAACAAAATAAGTCTGCAGTTAAACACTCTAATTTTGAATAGGGAAGACTGAGAGATTAAGAAAACTAATTAGTGAGGTCAACTGGAATGAAGAGCTAAGAATTTTAATATAGAAAAGACCTGGGATATAGAGGAAGCTGACCTGGAGAGCATGCAAAAACTATGAACAAATTTTGAAAAGAAAGAATAATTAGGGGCATAGTAGTTAAATGAGAAATGCATCATTGGTTTACTCAGGTTGATCATGCTAAGGTTGTCTTTTGCTAAGATAACTGATATTTCTGAAAAACAAAAGCAAATAACTTACTACAAACAAAGTTAAATTTAATCTGTCAGGATCTCAGAAAAGCATTTAATATGGTGTCACATAGGAAATTATTAGGTAAACCTTAGAAAATGAGGATTAATAAAAGAATTATGGGGTAGTGGACCATAAAGGAATCTAGCTAACAATAGCAGGCTTTGCAAAAAGGCAAAATTGGTCTGAAAGGGATTTTATAAATAGAACTAACATGGATCATTATGAGAACAAATTATATGTAATGATTCCTTCAGTGGTGTTAGTGTAAAATACAGAATATAGATGAATTTTCAGTACAAAGGACAAATGGACTATCATAAAAGAGTACAAGGAAAATGAAACCTAGGAATATTTTATTAAAAAATTGCATAGCTTTGCACTAAATATTTCTGCTATAATTTGGAGACTCATAAATATGAAATATTGATAAAACAGCATGGATTAAACAGCACAGACTAATTAAACTGATGTGACCATGTCTGGAATTTTATTCATAGTTGTGGCAATGAATATTTGAGAAGACAAATTGGAATTGTGTTAGGGACAGAAAAGGCTATTGTTCTACCAGTTGTAATGAGAGACTGTTCCATGACAGGAAAGAGAAAAAGCTTGATACAAAGAAAAAAATGTGTGTTGATAAATGATCGCTTTGTTCCAAGGTGCAAACACAAAGGTGGTAAAAGGTATTTTACTGAAAGTGCAATCTTGGCACAAGGATAAATGGGAATAAATTGGCCAAGAACAGATGTTAGCTGAAAATTGGAAGATGTGCCTTATTACTCAAAGGTGCTGGACCAGTTTTTCTGAAGGAAGTGCTAAGGGTAAAATCTTAGTTTGAAATGAAGCTGGTAGAATTATGAAAGTGAAAATAGGACCTGTCTTCCAGGAAGAGTGGTCTGGATTTGGTAACTCTTTCAGTCATTTCTCTTGTTTTACATATGAAACCATAAATGCATATAGATAATTTCTGTCTTGATTGTATGCCTTGCCAGTGTTTTTATCCCAAATTGCTATGAATCTGGCAAAGCAGAAACATTAAATTATTGCTAAAATTATTTATGCATATATAAATATATATGCATATATATAAAGCTTAGGGTTTCAAAGTATTCTTTGATATATCTGACATTCCAACAGTTTCCCAAACACATTAGCTTGCTCAAGGTTATGCTACAAGCCAGTGGCAAAGATCACAGTGGAGGTCCATTAGACAGAAATGGCAATTTTAGTTATAAATCCTAAAGTGCAGTGTCATTACTTTTCCAGAACAAGGTATGACTGGTTAAGAAAAAGCTTGGCATGAACTCTTTTTTTCCTAATTAAGGGTTCTTCAAAATAAGATTATTTCACTTGTAGTCCTTTTGTTGATTCTGTATCAGCATTACCCAAGCATTGCTCATTGTTATGCTTAGAAGGTAAGACTGAAGAGTCTGTGGATAGGTAAGCAGGCAACACTAATTCCAAATAGTAATAAAATTATAGGTATGTAAACCCAAGATGATCTCATTAAAGTAATAAATGCAGAAGGATATTGAAGACCAGATGGAACTTCAAATAGGAAAATCTATAATGGGACATAAGGATGCAAATTACCCAGAGCAGAGTTTTTCCACATTTGAATGTAGTTCCTTATGTCATAAAAAGATATATACATAAAATACAATCTGTTAAAGTATTTGTATTGAAATCACAATTTCTAAATAGATATACTTCGAAGGCTTCTGAATTAATGAATATGTATGGAAATGTTTTCTTTCACGCAATGATTCAGTGGAAAATGTCAAACTTTGTATGATGTGTGGAATCACAATTTCACATTTACCATGTCTGCAGCTTCTCAGAGGCTCCATACGTATTTACGTATATGCACTTTCATGTGAAGTATTTTACTGAACAGTTCATCTATAGAATATTGAAGAACTTATGGATAATTACAGGTCAACTGGAGATTTCTTGTTTAGTCAGTGTCCATTATTCTCCCTTTATCTGTCTCTATCAAGCTTTGGTAGTGGGAGCCATGCCAAAAGGATATGGTCTGGCCAGAATCTGGGCAGCGAAGTGCAGAAAGAGCTATCATACTGGTTTTAGAAATCCATCTGTTCTTCTTATGCAAATAATATTGCAGTACTGGAAAAACAGGCTACTTTGAACATCCCTTTATGACTATCATAGATCTTGCTTAATTAGTATTTTAGGATGACTATCAGAATGTTTCAGGGTTGGAAAACGTCCTGTATATCTCTCCCCAAGGCTGCTGGTGTCTTTGTGTCAAATTTGAGACTTGTGTCCTACAATCATATTGACAGTTCCTCTCCAGCAGTCCATTCTGGCTTGGTGGGGTTTTATTTGCCTTTTCTATGGAAAACACACTTGGCATGGAAACAGTGAAGACTTATAAAACATACTGGAGAATGGAGTAAGTGGACTAGGATATCTGTGCAGGAACAATTATTGCCACTGAATAAGTTTCTATCATATACAGACAGTATGGAAGAATAAGGCACAAGCAGGTGTTTGCTGAATTTTAACCCTTTGTATCACAAGAATCAATAAAAGGGTATGTGCAGGTCCACTCTTAAGTGAATCAAAGGAAATAGGAAACAAGCACTCTGAGGTGTTGTTGTTCCCTCACTGGATACTGAGTGCGTTATCATTCTGTGGAGGGCTCCAGGGGGAAAACAGACATTGTTTATATTGTGTGTTTTTTCAATAAAAGATTATTGACTTCTAACAGTGCAGAGACAGTGTTTAGCACTTGTTTCAGTTATTAGTATGACTGAAAAATGGAGCATTTAACAATGGCCCAAGTTCTTGCAGTATGGTAACACTTGCTCTGACTTTGTTTCCCAGACATGCTGGCTAGTCCTGGCCTGGAGACCAGCATCAGCAGCACCTTTGCAGCAAAAAGGGAATATATGATGCAGCATAGAAATGTCAGGAGCAAATCTTTTTTGGCTTCTTTCCCTTTTGCTACTTCTTTCCCTCAGTTACCAGTTTTAAAGAAGACTCCTATGGGGGTTTGGCACAAGGCAAAATAGAGCAGCTGGTAAACCCTAAACAGCAGAACAATGCTTGCAGTCCTTTTGCATTAATTGATCTTAAGTCATTCTTTAAACTACACTGCTTTACACTTAGGTCAGCTTGGTTTTCAGTCAATTTGTAAATCATAGTAGCAACCAGATGTTTTGGAATCAGCTTGACCTGTTGCTGTAATCTGATCCTGTTCTAGTGATAGGCAGGTGGAGGTGGGGAGCTGCTTCACAGTAACAAAATAGTGAGACCACATGAAAAGGCTTGTCAACGTATTTCTTAATTGTTTGGGGACTAGAGAGCATAATGGCAGTTGAAATTAATATTTGGGATTATTATTCTGAGTGACAAATGTTCAAAAGCACCTTTAAACCTTGGTTCAGATTTTAAGTCTGACATTACAAAGCAGCTCCATCACAAAGCTTACAGCAGACAGACAGACACTGTGTATTTTGCACTAGACACAGCTGACCATATTACAGTAGGATTACTTTTAGAAAGCAGTCAGCATGTGAGGTGGACTGCATTCAATAATGAACTGCCAGATTCTGACCTCACTCTGGTTTCACTCCAGCAGGAAACTCCAATGGAGTTAGAATAAGTCAATGGGCCTATTTGAAATTTACACCAGAGGATATTAATTTGGAATCTTGCCCATGCCTGTGTAGCATCTTCTGAAGCAATGTTTCTATTCTAGCTGCTGTCTGAAGTTGGTATTCTTCTTGTTATGGAGGTTAGACAATTAACCTAACTTTATTTGCATAAAAAGTGGAACATTGAGTAGTAATAATACTTCATCCATTTTGAGATAGATGGACTCTTCTGTTGAGCTTCAAGTTATTTTTAATCCTGTTTCAGGTTCTAAACATAGAAAAGACTGATGTCAGAATGGAGAGTGATATATAATCAGCAGCAAAACAGTTAAAAGCAATATAGAGTCTAGTTTTTGTGTAAGTATGGACTAGACAGAAACCACTAATATATACAAGTTGTTAATTCTAAAAATGCTGTAGCATTAATTTCATGAACTGCATTTTTTTTAATAAGGAATTAATAAGGAATTTCAGTGACTTTTTCCAGACTAAAGAGATGGTCAAATATATATTTCCTCCTTTTTAAATTCAAAGAATATGCTAAATAACACTTCTTTTACCCAGAATCCCAGGTCCTGTGATTCAGGGAAATGTGACTTTATCCTATTTGTCATTACTATTCATAAATTTAGATTATGAGAAAAGATTGATAATTCTCCTTGTGTTACAAAAATGGGGATTTTTAAATTTCAAAGTCTAAAAGGCAAGCAAAGGTACTATGGATTTAGTTTTTAAATGTAATTTTTTAAATGCCATTTTTTAAAAATACTTTTCACAGTTTGTGAACTCAAAATACTTTTTTTGTTGGGAGTGGTGAAGCCTGAGAAGAGGCAGGAAAGTCTGATTGTGTGAGGTCCCCAAGAAAGCTCTTCTCTGTGCAAACGTGACAGACTCTTTAGGGTATCGACTCTCCTGGGAGAGAGAACCATGCCTGACATTAAGTTGTGAGACTTAGCCACTTTTCAGAACTCAAAAAAGCGTTTTAAACACTTAAAGAGTGGAAAGTTTTTCTTAATATCTTTGTGAGCCTTTTAGAACAGAATCATAGGAGTAGGAATTCATATTTGCCATCAAGGATGTAAGTGAGTATTTTAGTCTGCATGTCATTTATTTGCAGAGTTAAACTTCCCTAAGAGTCACTGGTGAGCACTTCAAAACAGATTAGCCTTACAATGAGGTTTTAAATTCTATTTTAAGCCAGTTTCTTTATTCTCTGTTTCTTTCTCCATTTACCTTCAGAATCCATTTACAGCACATGTAGTCAAAGCTATTGTTTTCTGTCTTTAAAATATAAATAGAGCTAGGATAATTCAGCTAATTATTTGGGTTTTTTGTAATAGCTCTTGAGGGAGAAGGCATTCATCTGAATATTGTACTAGGATTTCATACTTCCTTGCTGAGCCACACAGTCCACTGGATACATGGAAAGAAACTTCTAAACAAAGTCAAGATATGGAAATATATATCTAATTTCCCTCTTATGTATCCAGTCTCCCAATTTGAGGTAGCTGTTCTAGCATCCAAAATGACCAACTCAATTACTATAGATATATGTCTTAGTTTCTACACACACCAGTGTGATGATTGTGTGTTCCCCCTGACTGAATAGTAGCAAAATGCTCACAGGGTTTTCTCTGACACCTGCCAGGTGTGATGTCAAACTTAGTGTGTGACTGGATGTAGCAGAGGTGAAGGTCCTAGTTTCCCAAAGTTTAAATGGAAGAATTTTTTCTGAAAATAAGATTTGTGGGGTGAGGACAGGCTTTCCTGAAGCAGTTCAGAAAACGTGTATCTTCTAATAATACTGTTGATATTTCTTCCCTATGTAAGATCTTTTTTTAATGTCTAAGGTCAGACTGAAGGTGGGAATAAGAATGAGGGTTCTTAGAATGTGTTGATTCAGTTTTAGTTTCTCAAATGACACCACATTTGGATCGGTAACTCTGTCCCTTTCTCCCTTCTCCAAACCATGGCAAAGTTTAATAATTGTACAGATTTTAGACTGCTTACAATGGTTGACCTTTAAGCAAGAAATTATTTTCAGTCCTAGTTAGAAAGAAGATTTTATTTTGCTGTGATAATTAAGGAAACTGGGATATTAAAGTTAGTTTAAAGTATATTCATGGGAATGAAATGCATTATTAGAATTTAATCATGATGCGAGAGTGTGATCAAGGAGCTTCATATGTGGGGAGGAAATAAATGTCACTCATCAGTGCTGAACACACCAATGGCTTGAGTTAACCCCTGTTCTTCTGACTGCAGCAGGCTGGGAACATCCAGCTGTTCAGCTATTGCATGTCATCCAAGCACTGACAGCTTTCTTCTGAAAGCTCTTAATTTCTTAAGATGAGCCAACTCTGTTGCTTGAAACCATGAAAGCAGGACCTGTTGGATAAATTGCACACAATTGCATGTTTTACCTTTGTTAATCAAGGAGAAGTGATTGCATTTTGGAAATAAGAAACAGAAGCTAGCGTGTAACATCAACTCAAAGTTAACATTAAGTAACTCAATTAGTTCCTGGAACTTTTAATTGATCTGTCTCCTGTATTTCCCTCGACACTGGCAGAAATAACTGAAGTGCTTAACAGTGCTATTGAATAGGAAAAAGATATTTTGAAAGCACAGAAAAATGGTGAGGGTGGGTTTGGTTTGGTTTGAATAGTCTGAAATATTTGACATATCTGATACCTAAGATATTTCAGACAGGCAGTGGCAGTCCTTGTCATGCATGCTTGTTGGATCCTCTGTTGGATCTTTTTCTGTGATGAAGTCCATTTGCTACAAATGTTCACAGACCCACTCTTCACTGATCTGCAAACTGGAAGTGGTCATTTTAATCATCTGTCATATCTGACTACATGACACAAAACCCTTCTACAAATGTTTCTTGCCTGAAACTCTTATCTTCTCATAGGTATTGCACCCTAATTTCACTTCATATCAGAGAAAGCCTCCAACATTAAACTTGGACTCTCTGATGTGGATTTTTAATTTTTTATCCTTGAAGTACATTTAAACTCATGCTGCACATTTACTGAATTTTGCCCATTTTGGTTATAATAAATACACTAAGCAAATTTGTCACAAAAATGCCATTAGTGGAGCAATATTGAAGTGAGTTGTTTCTTGAAGAAAAAAGTCTGTTAGAGCCTATTGAAGACAGAACTTGGTTATGTGATGCCTTCTGACTCTTTTCTTGTAATACCAGGCTATTTAAATTTTCATTCAAGTCTACTGAAATTGATGTAAAGGTGATAAATCATTGAATGAAGCTCTCAGTTATTAGTTGAAGCCCTAAAGCGAGATCTCAGGAGCCTGCAGAGTGTGAGGTACATACACCCTGTTCTATGCTGGATGAACTGGTCCTGCCTGTGCAGTTATATTTTATTAGCACCTGGCTGAACTTTCAAGCTGTTGCTTTTGGGAGTTTTTCTCCAGAATAACTGTAACCTCACCTGTCCCCAGAGTTGCTCCATGACCACAGAAGAGATTGCTGGAGTGACACTGTTTTGGATGGCAGTAACACCCAACCATGTATGTGCTCAGATCTGCAGGTTGAGCCAAAGATTCCCCCCCTTAAATTTGGCTACTTCCCTCCTTCAGTCCTTCTCTCCTCCAATCTCACCCAGAACAAACTAATGAAAGAACCAATGACCCACAAAATAAAAATCAGAGACTGTAAGAAGAGAACAGGTCCAGCAGAGGTTCTCCAAGACTTCTATAATTTTTCTTTAGCAAATAGCTTTGCTGTTTTCAGTCTGTGATTCTTGTGGTTTGAAGATTTTAATCAATAATCCTTGTGGTTTTCAGACTGGCTAAGTCAGACTAAGATAGTGCTACAGCTACCATAGACATCTCAGCTGACCCAGTTAGTGTCAGTAATACTAGATGATTTTTGCATTGCTTTGTTGATTCTGAAATTATTCATCCCTGCAGTGCACGTAGGAGGTGTATAACTTTTGATCAACTTGTGTTTAAAACTTCTTTCACATGGGATTTAATAAACCATAAAATTGCTTTTCACTTTACTTCTTAGAAAAAATATTTCAAAAAAAAAAGAAAAAAAATTTTAAATGTGCTAAGAAAATTATGTCATTTTTATAAAAAGAGAATTGCTGTCTTTGGAAATGCTGTTAACATAGTCAGAGGAATTTAGAAAGCCACACAATAAATATATTTAAAATCTGTAGATCTTCAGAGCTGCAATCAAATTTGCTCAGATGATTCTCCATAGAAAGGAGAACAAAACACATTTTTTAGTAGAGCTTCTGAAGCTGCCTTGGGCATTGCAGGTCTCGCTTTGGCAGTTCTCACACATGCTAGCAAGCACCTAGAATAAAGGTGCAGCAAACTCTGAAAAAGAGGTTGGAACAGATTTTTCTTTGTCTCCTTTCTTCTTGTTTTTCTCCTTTCTGACTTCCTTTCTTTCCTCTCCTTTCGTCTTTTACTTCTTTTTGCTTCATCCCTTCTTTTTCTTTCCATCTCTCTTACTTTTACTCTTTTGCTTTCTCTTTCTCTATGTTGATTACTTGGTTGGTTTTAACTGTCCAGTGGATTAGTTCTACATAGAAGGATTCTTTTTACCTTGAAACTAGCCATTTAAGTAATGACATGGAAAGCTTTTAGCCTAAAAGGGAAAAAAAAATCAAGCATTTTAACTGAAATGTTTGAAGGATTCTATTTCAAAATTATGCTTATACTGAAAGGAAAACAAAATCACAGTGATATTTTAAAATCTATTATAAACTTAGAAGGCAAAATTATGTATTTCATTTTGATTAACAATAACTACTTGATCCACACAATATAAAAATTTATTATTTTACATTTATTTTTCAAATTCACCAATGAAAAGTCAATTTATTTTCATAGCTCTGAGCAGAATTCTCACTATCTGTGCTTCCTTTCTCAACTTCTCATCCTTCCTTTCCTTCCTCCCAGAAAACTGTGCTACAGTTTTGTATACATCAAGTGATCTTTAAACATCTTTTGTTGCTGGCCCTGTGTGCTCTGTTATGTTTCCAATTACAAAAAAAAATACCATATTTAATCCAAAATCTGAAGGTCACTAATTAGCTCATTTCTGTTCTGTAACAAGAGAAACAATGTTAACTTCCCTTGCATCTAAGCTGAATATAAATGCCTCATTAATGTTGGACATATGAAGGCAAGTATCTGAGGATGGATGGCAGGGTAGGAAAACAGCCCTGGAGAGGAAGACACAGGAAGATCAGACAGTGTTTATTGAAGACAGTCTTATGTGCTCCATAGACTAAGTGATATCAGGGTACAATGCGAGGTTCTGAAGAAGTAAAGATGTTCTATTGAGCAAAACATTGTTTATAAGTAGAGAAGTTGATTTCAGAATTCCCACCTAAGCCATGCCAGAAGCTCTCCCAGAGCAGTACTCAGCACCTGAATAGTGTTTAAAGAAAGTGGTGGTAGTTAATGTCCTCAGCCAGCAGAGAGATTCCCTCAGGGACAGGGCACTTCCACTTTGCTGCCATATATTTTATTGCTCTCTTCTCAGGGGCTCTTTGGGAATGCATTTGGAAACCTGCTCAAAGGCCTGCTGGACTCAGAGCAAGGCCTCAATCAGAATTTGTGCAAACACCAAGCCACCTCCCATCTGGTGGGAGCAATCTGCAGGTGGTGCAGTGTTCATTGAAATGAATTAAGCTAATCAATGGATCATTTGGGTTTTACATAATCACATGTAACTTGGAGATGAAAACATATTCATTAAAATTGAGAGCTAATTATTTGTTAGTGCTAGTGCACAGCAAGTCACAGAAGTTTTCATATGTAAAATTAAATTATATTTTCATTCATTCCAGTTGGACTGAATAGTCAAAGTTGATGGGTTTGTGGGTTGTATTTGGTAATATTTCAATAGCAAATATACAATATTAAATACATAAAATAATATTATAATGCAAAATTAATACGGATTACATAGCAAAATCCTAATGCCTCATTTCCACACATTTGTTACAATTTCTTAAATTGAAGTGTTCGACAATGCACTTTGATTATTATGAAGCTGTCTTTGCAGATGAAGAATCTTCCACTGTAGTAACTAAGATTCTCTTAGTTTTCCACTTAAAGTACTGTAGAGAGTTGTTTATTCTTTCAAAGTGTTTCTTTTCAAAGAAAGATAAAACAAACCCCCAAAAATCTAACAAACAAACAAAGAAACAAAGAGAAAAGCTACAAAAACCCCACTAACAGTTCTTTTAAAAAGAGGTTTCTCTCTGTTAAATCTATCTTGGGACAAGTAATTCTTTGATGAAATCAGGATGACTTCCTAATGTCTCTCAGTAAAAAACAAAACAAAGCAAACAAACCCCCAAACAAATCACCAAAACCCCAAACAAACAAAACCAAAACATACAAACTGTTCTTGCCTTATCAAAATCCTTCCAGAAATATAATCAGAGGATGTGAGAAACTTGAGACTGGAGAGACCTGTGGTTCAGATTTTTTGAAAGAAAATTTTAAACATAATTTTAAGACCTTTATATACTTTATTCAATCATCTGGCTATAAAACAATTTGCCATTCACACACTAGCTGCTATGGCTGTGAAAATTTGCAAGCTATGATATCCTGACTTACCCTTATTCGTGTTTCTTTTCTAATAACATTTTTTTCATAACAAAGAAATACAAACATTGAAAATAGATGAAACTGAGTACCATCACTTAAACTGAAGGAACCAAACCGTATTTCCTCACTGATTTAACTGATTTTTCACCCTGTTCCCTGTTGTCTCTTCAAGAGACAACACTAACATTTTCTGTTCCCTTATTAGTGTTCCTGGGAAAATCTCACAAAGGACATTAAAATATGATTCCTGCAATATTAACAGGCAGTCCTGTGTCCCAGTGCTAGCTTTGTCATTTGTGGGAAAGTTTTATTTGACCATTGAAAGTTTAGTTTGAAGGACCATCATTTGGATTTAAAAGGACTAACCTGTTTATAGGAGATTATACTAGAATGATGCATGAGATAGCTTACAAATTAAAAGATTATTTTATTCCAGTTGTATTTTTGCTTCCACAAAAAGTGCTATAGTGTGTGAGAAGAGACGGCAGTCTCAGATTCTCCTTTATTAACGAAGCTGTAAAATGATGGTTGCCTAAATGAAATAGAGGAAATCTGAAAAAAAATAAAGAAAAAAAAAGAAGAATAAAGAGAGATCCTCTGGCTTCCTATATAAACAATAGCCTTTGTCTGTTACATCATCACATTGTAATTAGATTTATCATGGCTCTATGCTCATGGTTTGAGTAAGTGGAATATGTGATGTGAGTTTAATTGGCTTGTTTGTCGTGCTGAGTTCACTACTGCATCAGAGCCTGCCTTGTCCTGCTGCTATTAGAAACATCTCTTGTAAAAAATTCTGACATTCCACCACAATCTTTCAGAAATATTACAGTGCAACAAATGCCAACATTTTTTAAGTTAGTGTCCCCCCATCAACAAAGGAGCTGTTACCTCCTGCTCTTCGGCTCCTTCTCATCATATTTGAGAAATCTCTGTCCTTCCAGTTCCGGTGCAAAACCCGCGCATCAAAAGCACAAATTATCTTTTTATTTCTGCCACAGCTTCAGACTATTTCTAGCTGTTCAGAGAATGAACAGCACTGGGCAGCTCGTTTCATCAGTCTGTGTCTTTATATAGCAGTTCTGTGAATAGAAGGAGTCGATCTTAACCCATCTCAGAGATGCTGAATGGGGTTTAGAGTAAGAGCATGGTTTGTAATGAATGTTGTGGATACTCAGAAATAATCATATGGAGTGATGGAATAACAGAATTGCCCATATTTTAGGTCTTGTGGCCTGTACATTATTCCAACCTTATCAAGGTGAATTTTGTCTAGGGAGTTAGAATCCACAGTTGATTGGTCTGAATTTGTTTCTCTTTTCCATTTATTCATTAAAAAAAATTGTGAGGTCTGTTTTAATGTTGCTAACAGTATGGCTCAAACCTAAATGTGATTTGAATGAAAACAGGTGAAAATAGGAGTAACTTAATTTAAGCTTGATCCAAAGAAAATGTTCATTTCCAGTGCAAGATCTTATGGAGACTGAAACCAACTGAAAAATTGTATGATTGTCTTTGAGGGATCTGTTACTATTAATATCAGGTATTCATTGCATTTATGTACAGATTTTTTCCAAACTTCTGTTCATATTACATCATTAGTGCAATTTTTTTCCACAAGTAGATAGGGAAGAGTACATCATAAATGTAAAACTATAGATTTATATATTTAGTGTCTAAATTATTAGTGAAAACCAAGTTTTTTGTAAACATAGCCTTCCTCTTTAGAGAGAGAATTGATGGCAATTTTCTATTGCAGCCTCAATTGATATTGTGCATGGATTTTATTGTCTTGTTATCTTAGAGTGGAGGGTGACCCTGCATATCAATCATCTGACAATAATTAAAAATAAATAAATAAATGGCATTTGAATATTTGTCAGAATCTGTGAGTAATCTAGACTGAGCCATGGTCTGACATCCTGTCTGGTCAGATGAGATCATTTGAGTTGTCTTTGTGCATCCTGAGTTCAAATTCCCCTTTTGTTTGGAATCAGTAGGCTTGCATGGATAGTAAAGTCCTGTCTGCTCCCTTAGGACATCCATTATATTGAGGACTTTAAAAAACAAACAGAAGTTAAATCTTTGGTTTTGCCAGGTTACTTTATGATTGTGCAATGGTTTTCTTTGTTTCTTCCTCCTTTTTTTAGAAAGAGAATTCAGTTGTGGTGTTGATGAGCTCTAGACATAGTTTTAGCTGGGCTTTTTGTTGCAGGATTTATAAAAATATATACATGTGTGTGGAGCAGATAAGCTTGAAAACGCCATCCTAATCAATTATTTGAATAAGCCCACAAAGTAACATGCAGAGGTCTTTATTTTATAGACTCTCTAAAATGCACATAAATCAAGCCCTGAAATAAAATACAATAATGAGTATAACCTGTTTAAAATAATATCCTTTGGTACAACTCTTTTTATTACTATTTTGACTAAGAGTATTTGTTGGATTATTTAAAAAATATACTTCAAAAATATACTTTAAATATACTTCAAAAATATAGTTCAAATCAAAGTCTTTGGTGCAGGATGGTTTATAGTTTCCCTTTCTCTGCTTTGCAGGTGATATGGTATGATATTGTTTACTTCTAGAAATACAAAATTTAGTAATAGAAATATCCTACTCTTTGCTTTAGAAGGAGAGTCAGTTATGTAGGAAAAATGAATTGCTGCTACATGGTTTTGGGAAAAAGGTGAATTATGTTTTAAATTAAAGAGAAATGTGTGCACAAACTCTGCACATTTTTTTCGCTGAGCTCTGTGATTTTAAGGACATATTAGAAATTGGGTGTTAAAAACAAGTTATCTATGGTGCAATCAGCAATGACAAAATTTTGTTTTAAATTATTCTTTTAAGTGTTGCAAACCATGGCTTGATCCTGAACTACTGAAATCGTGGGAACTTTATCACTGTCTTCAGTCCATATAAGATAAAGGAAAAAGAAGAGGGTGAAGGAGTACAAATTAGAAAAGCATTGCATAAAAGAGTAGATTTGAAAAGTAGGAACTAACAACGATGGTTATAGATCTGGCCATGTTCACTGGAGGAAAATGCAGAGGAGAAGCATAAAAATTTTCTACCAGTATATAAAAATACCATAAAGAGAAGAGTCACCCATTATTTTTCTTAATTAATAAACACATAACTAGGAGTAACAGGCTTAGTATTTTAACATTAAATGGTAAAATAAACTTTATAGAACACAATTATACAATGAAATATTCTGCCAATGGAAATTGTGTGATTATTGGTACAGAAGGTATTTAGAGCTGAGTCTTGTAATACATGTGTAGAAGTTTCATCACGACAAGACATATCCAGCTTTGAAAATTCTGAGTAAAGGAACACAAATCTAGCCCTGGGTAACAGCTGTAAAGGGTCCCACAAACTCCAGCTGTGGCTCAGCCAACAGTCCCAGAGTCCTCGCTCACTGTGCAGCCCACTGAGCTGCTTTTGCACAGGAGGGATGATGGTATTTTCTTCCTGCCTACATTCCAGCTTTTAGACCTAGATGTTGTAAGGTTTCTTAAGTGTATAAGATAAAGAGAAAAAAATATAGAAGGACAGAGAAAAAAGGTGTGTCTCTATGCAGGCTGTGTGTTTGCACCTGTATTCATTTCCTGAATTGCTGTAATCTTAACTTTTCCTTCATGGAAGCAAATGTAAGCAAGTCCCAGCATTTGGGGCATAACAACATGTGCTGAGGTCCAAGAGGGGCATTTGTTCAGTTCTGTAAGGGAGTCATCCTTCCTGCTTTCTGTTTCCTGTGCTCTCTGCTCTGCACTCCAGGGATCTGTCCCACAGTGACCAATATCAACATACATTTCTCATTAAGAGAGTGGAAAAGGTGAAAGTATCCAGTTAAGAAATTCACAGTGCTGCCACCCTTGACTGTCACCCCACAGCTCCAACTGAAGTTCTTACTCCTTCAGAAACCTTTCCAGAGATCCTTTCCCAAACCCACACAGCCACAAGTTGCACAGACAAATGCTTGTGGGCAGAAGTGTTCCAAAGCTTTCCAGACCCAGTCACAGAACCCAGTCACAGACCACAGAGACTGGGTCACCACAGTGTCTGGGATGGGGCTCTGCATGGGAGATGGAGGAGAAGTCAGGCCTGCCCTCAAGGATTTCCGCCTTTCTTTAACACCCAGCTTGCACATGGATCTGTGGCACTGGGCTCTTCCTCTTCTGCAGTAGTTTATACACAATGTTTTTTGATCAGAAGAGCACTGGGCTTCCTTGAGAATAAAACCTAAAGATGTGCATGCACCTGTTTGGGAGAAAGTGATTTTGAAGGTTTTTGTTGTCATGTCTCCTGGTGAAGTCTGCAGATGCAGTCTGTAATTAATGTAAAATATTGTCAGGTGTTTGCAACTATATATTTCCATCTGTGAAAATCTGGCCTGCCCTGAATCTCAGTGAAAGGCAAATGTTTTTGAAAGCACTGAGCGGAATCCACAGGAGGACTTGCTGCAGTTGTTTGAAATGTGAAATGTAATTTATATTTAAGGAAAGCAGGATTCATGAACTAAATGGTTTTTGTTGTTTTGAACCAAGGGGATTTACATTAGGAGTGGATTTGGCCTTTATACATTATCATTTAGAAGCTGTCACAGCTCTCAGATTCTTCTAACAGAGCAATGGGTTCCCATAAACCATATAATCTCTTCCATACCAGACTATGAGTTTGATTTCCTGCCTCTCCAGGAAATAAAAAACTGATGTCTGCTATGTAGGATAAGGCCAATGTATGAAGGCATGAATCAGCATTTCAGTACATCTAGGAAAATACCTTTTGGTTCTGAGGGGGAAATGCCATTATTGTTACTTCCTTCTTTTTAGCAAGTAGACTAAATAGATTTGCAAATTCCTCAGTCAGTAGTAAATAAATGGAAATAGTGTCACAAGATAGGAAACCAGCTAAAGAGCTGAGCTTCTGCAAGTCTCTAAAATGGCTCTGAGACTGCCAATGTAAAGGATGCTTACTGAGAAATCTGAGCCACTGAGTGATATTTGTATTTCTCAGAGACTCTATTAAGGGATAAGAGACAGCAATACAAGTGATGCAGCTGAATATGTGCCTGCTCAGTAATTTTGATGTAAATGTTCTAGGTACTGCTCTTAGCAGTATCATATTAGCCTTTACTGAGTTGTTATTCTACAGTAATCCATCAATGTTTTGCAATTATTGATCCCCTGAAGACTGTTTATGAAATGTTTGTGTGCTTTTTAAACGTACAGAATGAGTGTTTCAAAATGACTGTGCAAATTTTGTAAGAACTGCGCTCATGTAGGTGTAAAACAAAACAAAGTTGTTGATGGTCTTTATTGCACATGATTTCCTGAGATGCTTTACAAATTAAAACAATAAGGCTGTAAGAATTAAGTGAGAAAGAAGAAAGAGGAAGGGGGTTTGTGAAGAAATGGGGTAAGCAGTGGTGAAGGGGATTTTCAGTTGGGATTGTGATAAGTAAAAGAGAGTTGCTGAATCAGAGACTTAACAGGAGACTAACCCAGACAACATGATTTGCAGGGACTTAGTTGTCCATCACTATTTAGGGAGGAATTTTGTGTGTTGCTATTTCTTTAGTGCTGTTTGCCCAAGTGTATTATAACAGGTAGCACAAATATTTAGGACCAAGGCAGTTGTAACAGTCTCTGGATACCAGAAGACATCTCAAACTCTAAAATGTTACTTTATGCAAACAAGCAGGATGAAAGAGTTCTGCCCAAGGTGCACTTTTGGAGCAGTTTCCTGGCTAGTCTGTCAAAGATCTGAGTGATAATAGAGCATGAAACCCTGTAAATGCACACAGTCTGTCTTGTTACTGTTATTTTTACTGTCCCATGTTTCTCTGCTATCTCTGGCTCGAAATGTTTCTGATTTTGGCCTCAGCACATTTTCTGCAGAAGAAGATAATGTCAGAGTTTTAAATTTCTCATTTCTATGAGCTGGAGAATGTACAAGCACGTAGATATTTAATTCCTTCAGACGAAAGAGGTCACAGACAGGAGGTGAAGCAGCGCTGCCTTAAAAATTACAGCAATGACAGTAAATGTCTGCAGAGCTGCACTACAGGAGGGAGAACTCCTTGCTCCTTACAGCATGCTCAAGACCCCCATCCTCAGGAGTGTGAGCTATTTGTGCCTATAAATTGGTGTATTTATTGCTGCTCTAACTGGCCATAGACATGGAATCTGAACTTAGTCCTCCCTGTCTTCCTGAGTAGGTGGAATTATTTTCAGAGCAGTCAAAGTCTTTTAAAGTCTCAGGAGAAATATTTTTACATGGCAAATGCAGAGTCCCTAAATGGAGTTGCCTTCAGGGGGATTCATGCATGTTTCAATTGATTAAATATTTAAAATCCAACCTGATGAAAGCAGACAATCATGTACACAGTGGAAAAAGTTCAGGAAAGATCAGCAGAATTTATGTTTTAAATAAAATCAAAAATAAGAAAATGTTGTTGCATGTTACAGGCATATTTTTATATGCATACTTAGTATATATTCATATGTGTGTGCACATGTGCATATATATAT
Organism: Notiomystis cincta; assembly: GCA_013398075.1. Taxonomy (NCBI): domain Eukaryota; kingdom Metazoa; phylum Chordata; class Aves; order Passeriformes; family Notiomystidae; genus Notiomystis; species Notiomystis cincta. The sequence continues at coordinate 41,097 of VZRX01015536.1, read as the reverse complement.
ATTGCAAAAAAAATCTGCCATGTAAAATCAGCAATAATATGCAAAATGCAAACATAGCTATTTCACCAGACCCTGTAATGTTCAGCTTGATGATAATGAATGAAAAAAATTTGTATACATCTTTGCAAAGAATGAGAGAAGAAGCAATGTTCTTCCAAATTATCTCTTTAAATTGTCCTTAATGAATTAATATGCTACTGTGGAGTGAGCAGACAATGCTGAGGTATCTTGGGGATGAGATGTGCAGTCCAACTGTTGAGGTTTACAGAAAATGACTTGAACCTTTCTTCTGGTTGTTCTGCAGAAGTCTGTCCAAAAGGAATTGTGCCCTTTCCACCTCACGGCACTTTATTTAGAAAATCATTAGCCTATCTTGTGGGCATTGCATTTGTCCTCAATATACATCTTTTACTCTGCTGTCAGACCTCGTGGTTATTCTGAGCTCATCTTTCTCCTCCCATATTCTTGGGGAAAGTAATCTGAACAAAAGTTATCCAGCCTCAAATTATTTGCACACAGTTAGACATTGGGTGGTACTTGATCTGTCACATCAACACAAGCAGAGCCACTATAGACAGTTAAAAATATGCATTTCTTAAATGTTGGGTGCAGACTGGACAATGCATATAATCATATGAGAATGCTTCTGGAGTTTGAAGAGTGGTTTTTGTGATCTTACTCATGATGAAACTCCAGCTCCTGTGTTTGCTACCTCTCACCCATTATTTCTCTAACACTGCATGATAGCATGAAGATATCAAGAATGCATTATTGTTAATTTTTAGCTTGAATAACTTTCCATCTATCCTAGCACTTGCATGCTGTGGAAAGAAGTACTGAGTTATTACTTTTGCCACTCTTACTGACATAGTATAATGATGAACAAAACTAGAGTAGAGTAGAGTAGAGTAGAGTAGAGTAGAGTAGAATAGAATAGAATAGAATAGAATAGAATAGAATAGAATAGAATAGAATAGAATAGAATAGAATAGAAAGAATAGAGTTTCAAAAGATTTTTAAGATGTGAGAGTCTTAAATCCTAAAGATTAACTGAAAGCTTAACTCGGGTTTGTGCATTAAATGTGGGGCAATATCCCAGTAAAGTTTGAAGTTTTGCAGTATTTGTGCTACACTTATGTATTAGGTCCCTGAATCGGTGACTGTTATGGACTGTATTTTCAAAATAAAACTTTAAAATACAAGAAACAGGATTTCTGAATACTTTGTTTTAGACTTTATCCTGTTTCTCAGACACAGCTGAAATCTGCAGTGGTGGCTCTAGGTGGCACATTCTAACTGTTTCACTCATCCAAAATGAGGATGTCACCTCTGGGTCAGCACTTCACTAATGAGAGACAGACACAGTGAATGTACATTGGATACACATGGATGAGCTCATTCCAGTACCTATTGGATGGACACAGAGCATCACATTTGGAGCAACAAATAAGACATTAATGAGAGGAGACTGAATTCTCTTCCTGTGTGAAGAGTTGGTCCTTTCAAGGATGTGAGCAGAAAGCCACAAGATATTTCTTCTTCTGCAACTTTAGTTTTCTTGTTTTCTTATGTGTAGAAGAGTATTACATTTGCTGTTTTCAGAACAGATATTAAATAAGGAGAGAGTTTTATAAGAAAACAGAGTGAAAATAGACAGTAATTTCTTAACAGGTGCAGTATGTTCATAATTTCCTACCTTGCATTAATATCAGGCGAAGGTTTGTATGTCAAACTGCACCATAGGATGACTTTTTGTGAACACTTTTGAACTCTTAATTAAAGGCATTTGTACCCAATTTTTTTTTTCATTTTGCCATTAATTTTCTTAAAATAAACTAGATTAAAATATGGATTTAATTTTACCTCTTTTTGTATATTGCTAAGCAATCTGAAGTCTGGAATATTCTTGATAACATGACAAATTGATGTAATAGTATATTTCATTGCATTAAGGTGCAATGATTTCCCTTCATGCTGTGAAGCAAATATAGAAGATCATATTGCAACAGGTGCAGGAAATTTATACAAGGAATAGTCATTATGTTTCTGAAGGAATGGATGTTAAGGGGAAAGAGTACTCATGATATGAAAAAGTCCAAGGAAGGGCACTGAATATCTCTAAACACAGTAGAGGAAAGGTTTGTTCTTCAGGCATAAGGTGGTATTTTATTGTTCACCTTTCAAGGCTAACTATACTTCTCTGAACTTTGGAGTTTAAATGTTTTAGGTATCACATTTAAAATAATTTCCTGCATTCAATATTGCATTGCTAAGAACACAGTTACATTAATATTGTGCATATTTTACATGAACTATCACCTGCACTGGGGCTTCTGTTGTCAACTTCATGCCATTTTCTTCTTTGTGGTATGTTTACAGTATGCTTTGCTGGTAGTTTTATTCTGTGTACTTTGCACGGTTTGTATTCTCTAATTATTGCTTTTATTTAACTGTAGCAGTTACAAACAGGGTTTATATAAAATAATTAAGAATCTTAATCTCAAGTTTGGTGAAACATCAATTTATGATTAATTGCATTTTTGCCTGCTGTTCATGTTTGTGTGACAAAACAATGTGAAGTAAAATCATTCTATAGCACTTTGTGAAATGCAGGTAAAAACTCTAGAATGTGAAATGGAAAGAAGGATGAAATTAAAAATGTCTTCTTTCTTCTAAGTAGAATGTAATTCCCGATCAGAAGAGTAATACCACACTTACTAGTAGCCAATCTATAAAAATCATTCAGTAAATAAATGTAATATGATGTTAAGTTTTATGGGATGAGACATACTAAATTTATTTTACTTCAGTGCAAAATGTCAGCAAAAATAATATCACTTCCAAACATAAAATAGCCATGTATAAGCATTTCCAAAAACAAGCAATGCTGAGCACTTGAAAAATACCTCTTCCTACATGGGATCTGTTTTTATGTCAAAGCAGCTTTTTAAAAGTTTGTTACAACTAACATTGTAATGGGTATCTCATTCAAAACCTTTTAAAAGGAATGTAGAATTCTCAATAATGATCTTTTACAAACCTTCTTAAGTTCTTCATCAAAGTATCTTGTTAAATAAGCTGCAGAATCAAAAAGTCCATGGAGAATGAAAAGTTAATTTCAAATCTGTTAATTAAAGCAAAGTAAAAAAGTGTGTTGCTGATGGGAAAATCTGTCTCTTTCACATCTGTATCATCATGCAGGTTAAGGAAAATAGAGAAATTACATATTCCCTCTAAGGTCTTTCCATGGCAATGTGCTGTAATGCATATGAGGTAAACACAAATCTAATCATCAGTTTTCTTTGACAGCATAAAATAATTTTACTAAAAATAATTTTACTAAAAGATACCCAAAATCATAATATTCCAATAAAGCTGCTTATGTTAATTCTGTATTCCCTGATCAACAAAACTGAATCATTATGACACAGCACAAGGGAGATGGCTTTAGAGGGTGAGATTTCAGGTTCACCTGTGTCCTGTTCCTTGTTATGAGTATCATGTACCATCCCCACTGCTCAGAAAACATGCAGCTATGCAGTTGTGTACAGCCTGTTGTGTCAGTAACATCCCTTCTGTTAGCACCAATTAACAAGGATGAGTTCCTCCAGGGCTCCTCTGGGGCTTTAGAAAAGCAGGCTGCTGAATGTCTTATGTATCTTTGTTCAATAAACATTACTACCATTACTTTTATGTAACATTTCACTTTTTATTGCAGCACTACATCTGTTAGAAGAAGGCAAATAGACTCTGCTTTTCAAAAAGAACCAGATCATGCTTTAAAATCTAAAAACATTAATTTCCCATTTTTGATTCCAAGTGACTGGCTTACTGTAAAAATATAATATATTGCTTGGCTCCATTTTTACATCAGGTAACACTTTCTTAAGTACTCATATTTTCAGGCCAGCTGAGGACAAGAAAGCAGAGGTGTATTTGAACATTCAGCGTGGACTTCAGGGCAACATGGCATACTTAGTTAGTGGTGACAACTGCTACATGTTTTGGGACTCTCAGGTTTCCAGCTGAAGGGAATAGGAGTATTCCCACCTAAATGCGAGTTTTATTCTAGATTCAAAAGCAAAAAACAAATCTCAAGCAAAGCCTGGTGCTGCTGGTGCATTTAAATTTTGCTTTCAGAAGGGCCGTGCTCTCCTGGGCATTTCTAGTTGAGTAGCAGTGGCCACTTCTTTTATTGATAAACTCCATTGTCACAGAATCATCTAATAATTACTTAGCCTGGAAAGTCTCTCAGGAGATCATTTGGTCTAACATTCTACTCACAGCTTGAACAACTGCAAAGTTATAACCATCTTGCATAGTAGATCTTGTTGCTCAAGACTTTTTTAAGCTGACTCTGAGTATCTACAATGATATGCAATCTTTCTAGGACACCTGTTCCAGTGCTTGATTACTTCTGATGTCATTTTTTCCCATCCTAATATTTTAATTGCTAGTGTTTGCTACTTTTTCTTTCTATGTATTTGACATAATTAGGGGAGCATTTAGACTGCGAAAATTAATCCCCACTCTTTCCTGGATGTCTCTTAATCAAACCACTGTATTGGTAGATCCAGTTGCAGTTGGAACAAGTGGGTATTTTTTTTAAGTGCAGGAAGAGTGACTGAAGAGTGACAGTTAGAAGTCTGCTTGTGTAAAATACTTGAGATTGGTCACCAATTCTTTATCAGTACTGAGAAGGTTTTAAACTCTGGGACTAGAAATCCCTGAGATCTAAGTATGCAAGATAAGTGTCATATATCTTCCAGAGACTATCATTTATCTCTGGATGGATGGAGATAGGCTATCTATGTTATTGGAAGCTGGTGCTTCTTGTCTCATCCAGTTACCTGCCTTTGATGAGAGGTAGCTTGAGGAAGAGCAGGGGTACACTGCCCAAAAATGAATGTGCTAATACTTCTGTATGTAGCTAAAATCCATCACTCACTTCATGCTGAATTCATAGAATCGTAAGTTCTGCAGCCAGAGGGGATCATTATGTTCACCTTGTCTGACCTCCTGTGTTACATAAAGGATAGAGTTCTTCAATCTTCTTAAACCTTCAGTTTAGCAATTAAGACAATTCCTATGAAAATAACCTTAAAGATACACAGAATCTACTACATGATAGTAATTCAGGTTGTTAATTAGACTCAATACTAAAAACATACACCTTTTCTTGGTCTCAGTGCATGAATGCTCACCTTCTAGCTACTAGATACCTCATGGTACTGAACATTTTATGAAGCACATAATTATTCATTAAACCAAATTCCTGCTTTAAAAATATTGTATAATTGGAGACATCAATCACTCTTCCATAATGTAAAATTTGAAATATTAATTAAATCCTTCCATTGTGAGATCCTACAACATACATGCTTTGGACCTGTATCTGATTTCACTCATATTCCTGTTATCTATTTATACCCTAGTTGCTGTAACAGAGTCAACATATTATTTGCTTTATGTGTATTTAAATGTGCTCCTACAATAGCACAAAATCTTCAGGGATTCTGGGATCATTTGGATAAAGAATGTGTATGTTCTTGTGTTTTTTTCTGTTCTCTAATGGCTAGTACATTTATTTCTAGTATATAACTATTCATCAGGTTTTCCTGTAGCTGTGTTGTTGTTGCCAAAATGCAGTTAGTGAATTGAGATACGAGTGACTTACATTTCAGCTGTTTCATCATTGTGACTCTCAACTTTTTCAAGAAGGAAAAACAATGACAGAACATTTATGTCATTCGGTTTTGCTTTGTTAGAAGGACAGTCATAATTACTATTAAAATGTCCAACATTATAAACTCAAGACTGTTACCAATTACATCTACATAGCAACATCTAAAATTAAGAGAACCAAAGAATGAAGATATACCCACATTGCTATAAAGCAAGGTTTTCTGGGATACTGCAGCATGGGGTGATAGCAGAGAACTTGATGCCTTACATTTTTTCTCCTTTCTTGTGTCTTCCTACTGAGGATACTTTTGAAAGAGCTTAGGATCCATTACATTTCATCTTATGAAATTTTCTTTTAGCCTGTTCTTCACTGGGAGAAATGAGTTTCTTTGCACTCAGTAAAACACATTTCCTGTTGAGATGGCCACCATACAAAACCAATTTCTTCTGCAATACTAATTGCTTTATCTTCCTACCTATTTCTTTGTGAAGTCTGCTGCTTCTTCCAAACACTTTGTCTTGTTTACATTTTAGTTAGAGGGCGTATTTATGGATCTCTTACAGATTACCTTTTTAAATAACAACAACCCACAAAAAACTGTACACAAGAATCCATGAAGGTTTAACAGGTGATACAGTAGGGCTCTGTGATATTAGAGAACTAATTCACCTCTAGTGAATTCCTTGACTTTATTGGATTCTAAGATAGAAAAAGCAGCAGTAAGAGAGAGATTGTTATTTATTGCAAGATTTGAGATGTAAATTAATATTAAAGTATGAGGAAATTGTAATGCGTGATTTATAAGCTTGATTTCAATTACATGAAATTTTTAAAAGCCACAGATCAACTGCTTGACTGGTATAAATCAATGAAATTGCTGTTATTTATGCTAGTTGCAGGTATGATTATATATTGTTAGTTTCTTCATAACTCCATTCTTTCCTTCAGCTATTTCACAAGAAAAGCCCCACAACCATACTTCAGAATGTCAGGAACTGTAGAATTGATTCTCCTGGGAGATTTGCATCAGCTGAGCCCACTTAACTTGATCGTTCTTTATTTGTAGCTGATCAAAAATTCAACAACCTGTATTGTGCCTTTACCTTCTTATCTAGTGGCAGTTTGGGACTGCTCTGAAAAGAGAAGAGATGGGTGTATATTTATTTAAAACTTGTTTTACATTACAGGAATAAATTGCGGAAGGGATACAGACTTTAGGTAGCTAATAGATCATTTCAGCTAGGAATATAACAGACTGCCTCTAGTGATTTCCAAAATCTTCATAAGTTCATAAGATGACTTATTCAAAATTTTGTTGGCTAGTAAAACTTGTAAGCAATTGTTTCTGTTCTGGTGTTTATATTCATGGTATGCTTTACTGCACACATATTTTGAATAACATCTCAACAACTCAAAATGTTTGATTAGATGTACTTGAATGCAAGATTTCTGGACATATATCATCATCATTAGTTCCAATTTTTTTAAGTCCCTGTGAATCACAAAACCTATCAGTGGTGAATTAATTTTTTCTATGCAGATAAAAATAAAGAACAACTGTGAGTTAAATAATAAATAGCCCAATTTGCACTCATAATTCTTACCTCTTAAATCTTCATAAAGTGTCATTAAAATTCAATGTTCCTTATACAGATTGATGTGCAAGCAATACATATTGCAAAAATTAGATTCAGTGGATATGCAAGGGGTGGGTTTTTGCAGTAATTATAGCATTACTTCATTTATAATTATTATCTTTTTATTAGATGTAATTTAGCCAACCAGTATAATTTAAATACACATATGCATCTACTACTTTAATAAAAATATGCTTGCTGCCCTTGAAATCTTCATGCCTAAGCAAACACAGTGTATTGAAAACTCTTTTCTTCCTTTAAATTTTCTTCCTGTGAAGAAACAGCAAACATAAAACTCTGTTATTGCTGCCATTGTTTTATTCTACTTTCATGAAGCTGTTTACTATAGCTAAGAGAAAAAGGGCCTTGGTTTTAATATTTTTTGTTTCTCGAGGTCCACTGACATAGCCACTAGTTCTTGACTAGGTTTTTAAAACCTAAAAAAGTGTTACTAGATTTATTATTTTTTTAATTCATGGAGCCTTTTATACTGGAATTCAAATTAAATTTCTTGAAACACATTCTTTTAAAACAAAAATAAAACCAAAACCAAGCAAACCTTTTAAAAACAAGCAAAACAGTAAATAAATCAATGAAGTTAGTGTTAAATTGTGAGGATTGGACACTGAAGTCACAGCTTTATGTGAGGTGTGTTTACTTGGTCATTGAAGATACACTATTTTTGTCAAATGCTTGACAAAGATGCTTCACCAGTGGTACATCTGTGTTTCCCATGGGCTAATAGTTTTGTCTGCATAATTTCTTGAGTTCCATGCCTGTTTGTGGTAAACTAGTCCTACAAAGTAGGAGTTGAAGTTCAATCTAGTAAGCCATCAGAGAAAGTTCATGATTTGAGTGTTACTCCCTGTGAGCTGGTTCAACAGCTGTAGGAAAGAAGTCCTACTGAGTGGCAAACCTGAGGCTTGTTGGTAAATGAGGAGAAAAGTCACTTCCCATGGTGTAAATGACTGCTTCCTTCTGCTGGGCATGGTGGGACAAGAGACGATTGTTGGTAGTGTTGATTTCTTTATGTGTTGTTGCTCCCATAAAAGCTGCAGCAGTGGCTTGTCCTTCCAGAGCTCGCTGTTGTTCTCCCTGGAGAAATAATTGTAGCAGCAGAATTAGCTGAGGTTTGGCAAGTGTGAATACAGCAGTATATCCTGCCTAGCACCAAGTGAGCACGGCAGTACTCGTGTTGGAACAGCTTAGTGACAAATGTCATATGCTGCAAAAACACGAGGAAGGAGCCTGAGCCAAAATAAACTCCACCTTCGTGTTCTCCACCAGGATACCCATGGGAGCAAGGCAGCCCTGCAGTGCAAGTGTGGGGACACCACCTTTTCCCAGGAAGGGTCACAATGCCAAAAGGTGTCCCAAAGGAGAAAACTCTGCCCCACAGAGTATTTGAGATAAAAATTGAGATTGACCATCTCTCAGATAAGGAGAAATTTGGCTGGCGTGAAGATTCCCAGAACTGAAGTGTCTGAACTTGAGCCAAACTTCATGACAAGCAGATATTTGTGCATTTGACAAGCACAGAGCGAGCTAAGGAGCAGGCAGTGTGTGTATGCCATGTACAACACTTGAAGTAAACTGAAAAGTTATAAATTCATCTCAAATCTTACAGCTATTGAATGCAGGGGCATTTTTACATACTGGGATGAAGGGACCATCCAAATAAACAAATAAACAAAAACCAACCCACAGCACATCAGGATTTGAATCAGAGAGATGGTTAATGTGAAAAAGCCATAGTGATACTCTATGCAGGTATACAGAGCTCTTGAACTAAACTTTGAAGAAGCAGAAATCCTAAAATGCCTAAAAGGAAAGAGTGTCACTAAAAATATAGAATATTCATGTTCTCTGATAGCTATATCTAGATAGCTGGATCTAGAATCATTGACCCACGCTTTTCAGGGAATTTGGCTTTCTAATATTTATTATTAGAACACAAATTCCTAAATAGTAATTAATTGCATATATAAAAATAAGAAGAGGATAATTAGATCGCCCTCAATTTGATACAGGTACTTTTAATTTGCTCGCTTATCATCAGTAGGAACAGTTCTTGCTAACTGTTTGGAGCTAAAATAACTGCTCTCTAGTGACTACTGAACTGAATGTTGCAAGGTTGATTATTACAACTCGTCATATCAGAAAAGGAAGCCTCACTGTATATGAAAAGCATCAGTTCTTGTTATCCAACCAGGGTAACACTTGGTACTCACCAACAACTTTTCTTTCAGCTTTGTCAAATACAAGAAAAACATCAAGATCACACCTGGGACTGAAATCTTTCAGGTTGTTCCAAGCCCTGCTTTATTCAGACATAACATTTATGTTTTTCTGGAATAAGGATTAGTTGGATCATATAGTCCTTGTGAAACAACCTTCACCATTTCTATAGTTTCACCTCAGAATTAATTCCTGTTGGAGATAAGAATAGCAATGGGCTTCCTGCATTCAGAATTACGTGACATTTATTTCCTCAATTTCACTGTATTTGACTCCTTTGAAGTAAAATCTAAGCTTTTTTTTTTGCTACCTTCAAAAGAAGAATGAAAAAGGTTTTTAAATTTCTTTAAAAAATTGAAGGTAGTCATAATATCTAAGTTTGCATCATGCACTTTTAAGTTTGTGAGTATGCTATAAAATAATGACTTCTGTATAAATAATTTATTCAACTTGTTATCAAGGAATTTTTTTTTATTAATGTGTGTTAAACTGAAAATATTTTTTATCCTAAAAACAGATGGGAAAAAAATGTGTTTCAAATACTTGTTATTTATGGGAAGTAATATTTTTAGGGAAAATAATTTAATATAAAAACTAAGCTGGTTTAAAAATAATAGATTTCCTTTCTGAATAACATGGTAGAAGTTCTCTATGATGCATTCATTGATGTGAAATAAAAACAGATTTTTTTTCTTCTACAATTTTAAACTGGACTGGGTGGAAGAGAAAAATAAAACACTGTTTCCTTGAAATTTACTGCATAAGGTGAAAACTTTATTCTTTGTATGGAAGAGTGGAAGAAAAAGAGAAGCAAAGAAGATTGTTACCCCTAAAACGATGACATGAGTAACCTGTGTTCTGCTTAATAAACCCCTTGGGGTGGATTAGAGTGAAACGACACTGAATGATCTGTGTTTGTAAATATATATATATAGGGTTTATTTTAGAACAATTTGATTGTGTTTGGTTGCAAAGGAGAGCATGTATGTAGCCATCTTGGCTGGTATTGTCTATAGTAATAAAGAAATATGAAAGCATAAAAATACTACTTATGAAAATGTAAAGGGGAAAGAAAGAAAGAAAGAAAGAAAATGATAACCATGCACAGAGCTCAGGATGAGACTTGTTTGTTGCAATGCAGTTTACCCTTGGTCAAAGTGATGGTCTTGATCTGTAGGGGGTGGAGGAGGAAACCCCTGAAACACAAAGGTTAAGATAGGCTCGGGCTGGGTGGGGACACCCAGGTACCTTCCCCATTGGAGGGGAAGTTTTACAGTGTCTCTCTTGCAACAGCCCCTGGATCTGTTGCAGCACTTTTAGATCACGTGCAGCCATCTGGTGGAAGGCCTCAGAGTGGGTCTGGGGCACACTGGGGGTATTTGATGGTTTGTGGCACCTTCTAAGACGCTGCAGCTGCCTCTCAGTGCAGTCGAGCCAGTAATGCCCCATCAGACCTTCCCGGGGAGCGGGGGCAGTTCCACCCCTGAGCAGAGGACAATGACCTTTAAAAAGGGAGCCATCCTGGACTGCAGGGCTGGAGCCTCCCCTTGGGGGTGCAAACCTGGCCTCAGCCAATGAGTCTGTGGGCTTTGGCCTCCCCCTGCTGAACCCCCAGAGCTGCTGAGAAAGACTTTCTTTGAGGGTACATTCTTCTCCCTCCAGGCTTGTCTGCTTCTCCTTAGACTTGAGACAGCAGGACAACAGTACCAGATTTATCCTGTCTCAAGCTCCCATCAGGTGCCTTGACTCACAGTCCATTTCCAGTAAGGGGACGTGTTTTGGGAGGGATTTGGCTTTGGTGGTCACAGATTAGCAGTTTGCTACAGTGGACAGAAGTCCATCCTTTGGTGATTTTAACAATGTTGAAGCTGTTAACCACAGCATTTCAGTCTCTCACAGGGTTAACACCATTTATGTGTATATTCTACTTTTGCTGTTTGTGCTGGAAAGCAAGAGGAGGGAAGAGGGAACAAAATGTTTTGTCTTACTCTAGAAGCAGACAAGAAAACATGTGCTTGCTCTGCCAGTGTGCCTGCGAGGTGCAGCCTCCAACAGTCTGTAACCTTCAGATGAGGAATGTGCTTCCACAGGGACAGAGCAGTGCTGCCATGGGAAGCAGTCCCACAGCGTGACTTCTCCTTCTGCTCAAAGCCTTCCACGGCATGTGGTGGCATCCCACAGTAAGAAATCCTGTCTAGCACTGATGGGATCCCCACTGAGGACTAGCATTCCCTTGTCTCAGCTGAGCATTTGCTCTGCTGTCTGGAGAGCAGTTGGCCACCAGGGATTTCAGCTGGGAATATACTGAAGGTGTTGCACACAGTATTGCCCAGCCACTTATTCATTTCTTTGAACTTGTTCAGTAAAAACGACTGCAACAGTATCCACTGAGCATCTTTTTGTCACCAAACCAAGGTCTAGTCCAGTGTCTGGTGGATGATACAGGGTTTTGGCTGGGTATATCAACTTTGGGGCTGAAAGCCGAGGATTACAACCATTGGAACAAGCTACAAACAGGAAGATAAGAAACCCAACTGGCATGTAACTCTCTTCTACCATTCAGACACCATCCATTGTAGGTTTTCAAAGTAATTTTTGATTTAGAAGAAAAGAAGTGCTCTGGATTGTGTCTTGCTGCCATGCCTTGTGGACAGATACTGTTCAGAGGTACAGCAGAACATAAATCTGAAGACTATGGAGAAAGAATAGATATATCTGAAGGCTGCTACATTTAAATACAGATTTTTTTTTTTCATTCACACATACTAAATAGTTGGCTATTTTAAGCATAAACTCCCCTCATTTTTTGTTAGTCATCTGCCCTGATACTCTTAAAATACTTTTATTGCTTTATACTATTTATTCATTATTAATTGTTCTCTATTATTGACACAAATTTAAACAGCTGAAGTGAGTTTGGTTAAGAATGAGTGTGGATGGTTTCTATGGCAGCCTATTTCACAGTCCCTCTTTTAATGCCTCTCAAAGTAAGACTGTAGATTTAGAAAATCTATTTTTAAATATTTCAAGAGATTTAGTAGCAACAGCTAACAACTTCACAAATCCTTTTAAAATGTTCTATTAAATAGACATTATACAGCATGGCTGGCTACCATGCTGAAAAGTTATTGTTGCAGGCATTGCAGAACCTTTTAAGGTACACTGAGGGGTGTGTGTGACTTAAGAGAGTTCTTCAGCACTGTGTGGAAATAATTACAAGCTGCATAACAGAAGTCATCCATAACAGTTTATTTATAATGTTAATAAAATCAAATGGTAAAAAAGCAGGTTCTGTTGTTGATAGCAGAAATGTTGTCCTTTACACCAGAAGGGGTGTGTTTCCAGGATTTCTGGAAGTTTATTTAAATGATGTGTAATATAAATAGACGTTTTGGCATCACAGTTGAACAAGTCAACCCAAATCTCACTTAAGAGTATTTCCACTGATTATCCAATCCATTGAACCCTCAGCAGGAATAACAAATTTGCTAATTCTGGACAAAAATTCATCTGTACTATCTCACTGCTTAGCAGAGCTATCCTTGCCCACTGACTACTATGCAAGTAGTTCTCTAAGTATATCTTCTATCCTCTTTAAGAGCTGCAAAAATCAGACATTTCCCAGAAAAGACTTTGTTCTTTTAAAGACTGTAGGAAACCATTTTCTAGTTAAGCTTTTCTAGCAGTAGAAAGCATTTTGCATGTAATTAGGTGAACTTTTATTTTATTAGTAACATCAAAAGTTTCTGTCTGGATCTCATTAGCAGGTGGTTTTTATAAATCTGTGTGGAAACATAAATGTTCATGCATCATACATGATTCTCTCATCAAGATGCCCTAGTGTATGTCTTTATTATTCAGATATTTCTCTTGTGCACATATATTCATTTTCATGTATAACCTATTCTTTATTTGAAATAAAGATTTATGGGGATGTAAACAACTATGTGCCATATGGATCAAAGTCTAAATGTACAAAAGAGGTAGAAGTTTGTCATCATGCTTTAGTTTATGTCTTTGCCTGAAAGAATGAAAATCCATGAAAGAAGAATAGTGTCTGTCTAAAGCATGTCCAAAAAACCATCTTGGACTCTAGTAATTATTTATTAGCTCAAGAAGTTCCTAGTAAACCAAAATAAAACCCCAGACTTCCTACACCACAATCTACCACTCATTAATGATCAGATTTTCAAAGTTTTGTTCTCAAATGTTTCTTTATAGCAGTTCACTGCTTTCTTTTGTATCTGTTTGGAAAACTGATATGGAATTTTTGTTCTCTAAAAAGCATGAAAGATATTGGGATATATTGCTGGGGTATTTGCTATGACATTAACGTGTTTTATGAGTAAAATCCTTGTGTCTTCTGGAGTTTCCTGGCTGGTACTAATTTTTGCCTTAAAAAAACCCAACCTACCAACCAATCAAACAAAACACAAAAACCTCTTGAGGCAATAATGTGGAATCCAAAATTATTCATAGCTGATTTTTCTTCTTTTCATCTTTTCTACTTTTTGAGCTTTGAAAATCAGATTCCTTTAGGGATTTGGCTAACCCCTGAATCCCTGTAAGGTCTATACTTCCAAATGCCTGAACAGCCAATTTCACAATCTGTTGTTTTCCAGGATTTACAGAGAATATAATTTAAGTGTTTAAGATACCTGCATTACCAACAGCTTTTGTGATTTTTTTTTACAAGTATTTTCTGCAGTTGTCCATGCCTAACTTTACCCAAAGTATTCACACTTCTCTGTTATTAACTTCTATCTTTGAAGTTTATTGATAACATTTTGAACACTACTCTTGGCAAAGATAATGAAAAAGATTATTTATATATCTTTTCTTTATTTGCACTAATGCTGTATTGGCAATGACACTTGGATATCTGGCTAATACTGGGTCAGAGTTCTTCTCAAAAAAAGTACCCTGCAGAGTTAATGAGAGTTCACCAACTTGAGGAAAGTGACCCAGCTGATGCCACAATAACCAGCAATGTCACGTACCCTTGGAGAGGGAACACCCAGTGTATCAGTGTCTAACACAGGACAAGAGCTCACAGTGCAATATTCAGATCTTTGCATTGTGTAATGGGTAACTCTGGATATGCCACATTTTAAGGGGAAGTCCCCAATTATCTGTCTCAGTGCAGAGCTGTTGTGCTACATTTCTTCTCTGGGTTCTCCTTGCTGGTTCAAGTGGTCCTCTCATAATTAATGAAATAAGTAAGCAGATATATAATGTTCCTACCCACAGTCCTTAGCTAGAACTACTGTCATTTGCATCTCTCAGTTTTACTTTTCTGTTCAGCTCCAATATGACTTAATTTTACAGTGCATAAATTATCTTAGGGCTGTTCACTGTCTGTCACATTCCACGAAACCAAAAGAACAAATAGAAAACCCAGGCTATGTTTAATCAGAGTCTCCTTAATGCATATTGGATCTAAAAATAATTTTTAAAAAGGTATTTGAAAGGGTGTATGCATTTGGAATCTATTAATCCTGCTTACCACGAGGCAGGAGCTTATCTAGCTTACCTAATGCATATGTCTCAAGTTTAGAAATAATGAAGATCTAAAGAATCATTCAAAGAATGCATATTCCCTAAAGGACATGCTTATCTCTTCCTAGGTGCATTATAAATCTCAAATTCAGGAATTTGTTGTTTCTGTTTTACATTATAAAATATAAAATATTTGTCCTAAGAATTATATGGTGGTATAGAATGTGTGCACTGCAACCTAGTGCACAGTCCCTTAAGACTGCTTTTCAGTCTTACATTTTGCTTCTTCAGCAAAAATGTATCCAATAATGTCATGAATCCCAAATTATAATAGAAACTGTGAAAACCACGGGTCAGGCTTTTATTTTCTTTATACAGATTTGTTTTTATATGAATCAAAGTCTTCACCTAATTTCAGTGGACAGGAGATTGAGCCAGGTAGTTAATCTGTTATTTCTGCTACTCAGTGGATGCCAATTATGCACAGGGATTTTAAAACTTTCTTTTTAGTTCACGTGAATTAAACACCCAGACATGGAGCTTTTAGTTCTAAGATGAAGTATGGCTAAGTGCTTTTCACTTTCTACTAAAACTTGATCAGAAAATCCAGGAGATAGTAAAAACACACTGCTTCTTCCAAATAGCATCTGATTTTTCCCTCTGTGTACAGGTAACTTTGCAAATAATGCTGCAGTCTCAGAGCTCAGCAATTGCTGAATGTGTGGCTTTCACAGAGCGATTGAGGTTGGGAGGGACCTCAGGAGATCCTCTTGTCCAGCCTCCTGCTAAAGCAGATTCACCTGCAGCAGGTTGCACAGACTTGTGTGCAGACAGGTTTTGAATATCTTCAGAGGAGACTCCAGAACCCCTCTGGGCAGCCTGTTCCCCTGCTCTGTCTCACTCACAGTAAAGAAGTTTTTCCTCATATTCGGATAGAACTTCCTGTGTTTCAGTCAGTGCCCACTGACCCTTGTCCTGTCAACTGGGCCCCTTAAGATATCTGTATGCATTGATCAGATCCCCTCTCAGCTGTGTTATTGCCTCTCTGTTGAGCATTCAGGATCTTTTTTTTTCCCTTTTTTTTTTTCCTTTTTTTTTTTCTTTTTTTTTTTTTAATAGGGATACATCGGAGAAATTGCTGGTATTGCACACTTGGAAAGGGGAAGCACTTTTAGTCTTCGTGACAATTGGCAAGAAGGGACTTGTGGCACTGGCACTGTGGTTTATGTAGTTGTTCTGACAATTGTCATAAACACTTAAAGCTTCCAGCTTTGTAGAACATCTAAAATCACTTTACTTGAAAATTATGTTTATTATTCTCTTCAGCTGGAAATTTAGTAGATCAAGACAATTGTGGTGCTTGTCTGCTTAATGCACTTAGTAATTTGACAAGATAGGTATAATTTCCCATACATTTCAGTTCCTCACAGTAACAGTGTTCCAGAGTAATTTGGCAAACACACAAAAGAGCTAATTAAGTATTGTTGAATTTTTCAAAGGCAAAGTGTATACAAGGTCATACCAAGGGCTCAGCTGAAGTTTATTAAAGATTAGCAGGCTGTTTCTGCAGGAGGGATCCCTCCAGCTACTGTAATGTCTGACAGCCTGGCAGACCATGCTCCACAACAAGCTGTTGTACAGAGCACAGTTACAGAACAAATTTTCAGTAGAATGTATAATAAAAGGGCTTCATGTATTAAAGACATTTTTCTCTTTGCATTTTGTTACATTTGGAACAGATAAGCAAAATAAGACATTATTTGCTTTCATACATTTGGAAAATTACTCTAAAAGTAGATCATTATGCAAAAAGGACTGGGTTGTTCCTGTGCTCTTCATTTACACTGTAAATCCTTGTGGCAAAGACACACCTCTGCTTTTGAAATAACCTCATGCAGTAGGAACCAATCTGTAAATCCAAATATAGATCAGCTAAATACATGTGAAGATGTTTGGATAGTGGTGTGCCCTTAAATTACAAAAAAAAAAGTAATAATTTAAATATTTATGATATGCCTGTAAGCTTGGAGCATTCAAACCTGGGAGGCCAATCAGTGAGTTGGTATTGGACCATGCAGGGAGTAGGGCCTTTGCTTCTGCTTTCCTGACCATCATATAGACTGTACAGGGACACAACTAGAGCAATATTAGCCTTGTGCTGCTGCTAAAGACTGCAAAATAGAGATTTTTTATTGCAAGGATGAAATATTCTTTAAAAAATTCTATGATAATGAGTAGCTCTTTCCTGTCATAGTGCTGGGAGTTATAACTAATATTCATATTCCTATACTGACACATAAATAAATAAATTTTCCTCTTTTTCTTTTCCATAACTACATGGAGCTAGCAAAAAAATAAAAATTGAGGGATCACCTTTCCTGCTTTTGAAAGTAGCAGAGCTGGACAGAGACTGTGAAGACTCAGTGCCTCTAAGTAGTAGAAATACATTCAAAGTCAGGCTGTGCACCTTGCTCCCAAATAAGCACTAAAATGTTACAATTATGTAGTTGAATTCTGAGATTAAAAAAAGACATATAAATTCCTTGTTGTTCTCCTACCTCTACAAACTGGTGTGAAGCCTTCCAAACCTGGAACTCTTCTAGAATCAATAATTCTATACTTTTTTACTAATAAAAGTAATCTGGACTGAACACTATATGAACTGATCATTTTTCCAATTTGCACTAGAAGTCAACATAAAATTTCCATTTATTTATTGTTTCCTAAGCTCATAAAAGCAGTATTTCAAGAATAGTTTATTGCTACTGAATTAAAACACTCCTTTTTTTTAATAGAGGTAATATTTTTAATAGAGGCACAGATTTCTTACGTGTCTAAACGCCTACCCCCAGGTGCCTCAAAATCATTCAAAAGAAAAATACTCTTTCAGAGGCTATTAATGTAAACAGCACTTAATTCCTCTCCTGGGATACAGCACCACCCTACAACACCACACTGAGCATGGAAAGCCTCAACTGAAGAATGGCAAATCACCATAATTCCCCTGAAGAAGAGAAGAAACCAGCTGCAAAGGCAAAGGGTCTTTTTAAAACATAATAATAAAAAGCACATACTTTACATATCTCTAAGCTGTATCAACTATCCATCTTGAAGCTATAAATCCAAAGTACTTGCTCATTGGATGACCTTTAGACTGGTTTTGAGAGCAGATTGGTGAAAGATGCAAGCGGTGGTTGTGAAGTCAAGGAAGGTCAATACCAGTCCAGGTTTTGTAGACCAAGGTTCTGCAATTTCTGAGGTACCTAAAGGTTGTCTGACAGCCCTTGCTTGACTGGACTGGTCATGGTTACTTGGGAGCTTCTCATTTTGTGTCTTCAACAGAATCAATAAATTGCATTTGTCAGAAATATGCATAGTGCAAATACCTCTTGTTGGTTTTGGTCCTGAAAAATCTAAAAGTATCATATTCTTTCATTTGGAATTCAAAGATAATTTTTTCATTGTTACCTTGGTAACAAAATTGTAACAGTTCTTTTTTTTTATTTTGCATTAATAAAGGGCTAAATATTATAGGTAATAACAACTGTGTCCTATTAAGCTTTGATGCTGCATAACAAAAGATGTGTTTCTGTAGAAATATGAGGCTTGGAATTAGTCCTTTGTTTTAAGTCTTGAATCACCATAGGCTTTAGGGCTGCATATCTGCCTATCTGAATGTAGTTAAAGACAGAATGTGTTAAGAAGTGTAGCTTTAGGTTAAAAGCAAGGAAAGAATTTGGCTGTGGTCTGTAAGATTGCAATCTATAGATCCCAATGTTCAGACCTTGATGGGTGTTTAAGGTGCTCCAGTAACAGTGTCCAGCTCTGTAAACATGCACATTACAAAGCCCGTGGTGCTTACAGAAAACTATAAAGGATGACAGAAGAATTATTAGCAACAACTCAGTTCCTCCAGGGTGAAAGAGTAAAAGAGGCAATAACCATTGATTATTCCATTAGCCAGGGAGTTGCTTTAACCATTCCCAAGATCTCAGGTCCTCCACCCTGAGGGAATGAGAACAGATGCAGGAGGGAAATGGGACTCAGCAAGGTTTTATCAAGAGCAATAAAGTTCTGCTGGGGATGGAAACTGCTGTACCTGAGTCACCCTGAACTCAAGCAGCTATTGATCATGGGTTGCTCCTTTCTCCATTTTTTTGCAGGAAGTGATTACTTGATCTTTTTTAGGTCTCCAGCCCTCAGGACACAATGCAGTGCAGGGCTCTTGGAGCAGGATCCCTGAGGGTTATAAGAGGGTGGGACCATCCAAATGACAGTGTTGTCTCCTGCTGTTGTCTAAAAAGATTAAACAGAATATTTAATTAACAGTTAATTAATGCAAGGCATATGCAAAAGGTATCATTTCTGTACCATATCTGAAAAAAAAACATGACTAAGTAATATTAGGGCAGAAAGATAAGGTCTTTAGCTTCCAACTTAATCGAGCGATTCAGAATCTGAAATTTAGTCCATTACACTTTTTTAGACAAGCTGAACAAAGACTGTGACCAAAGCAGAGAAACAGAGGGATAACCAAGTCTGTTGTTGGACATCCTGTGAAACTTTGCTGTCATCCCTCATGAATGACTGCTGAATATCCATGAGTTTAAAACACACTAAGTGTATTAACACTTGCTAGCATAAAATCATTAAAAATTTCAGTTGTGAGGGAGCTCTTTATATCATCTGGTCCAACTTTCCACTCAAAGCAGGGCTTACATTTTATGTAACTTGTGGGGTTTGTTTGTTTGTTCCATTGATAAACTGGTAATCCTAGCTTGGCTACATAAAAAAAATATTGAGTAAACAGTAAGCTAGAGATACTCATCTAATATGCCAGCTTCCTCCCTGTGCTGTGTCTGGGAATAGCCTTGTTTTGACAGAGTGTTTTGTGAGGAGGATATGGTTCCTGTCAATATTCTTTGATAGAGAAAAGTTTCTCAGGAGAGAGCATGCAGATCAAACATCTGATGTCTGTGCTGTTAGCAGAGCTCCCAGGAGCTCAGGGCACACCACAATCCCTGTGCTTCAACACAGTTCTCACAAAGGGCTGGAGATCTTTGGGGATGCTGCTGTATCCCCAGAGGTCAGCTAATCCATGGGAGATAAATTCAGCATTGTTATGGACAATCCAAGTGTCTGAGTGCTTTAACCAAACCATCTCCAAAACAAAAGAGGAGTCACAGAACTACAGAGTGGGTCGGGTTGGAGGGGAGCACAGTGGGGCATCTGGTCCAACCTCCCTGCTCAAAGAGAGTCATCCCAGAGCACAAGGCCTGGGATTGCATCCAAATGGTCCTGAAATACCTCCCAGGAGGGAGACTCCACACCCTCTCTGGGCAACCTGTTCCAGTGCACAGTCACTGCACAGTGAAGAAGTTGTTCCAAATATTTAAATGGAACTTCCTGTGCATCAGACAATGCCTCGTGTCCTAGTGGTTGGCACCACTGAGCAGAGAGATGGTTTTATCCTCTGGCTTTATCCTCTTGGCATTCCCTCTTTAGATATTTATACAAATTAATGAGGCCCCCTTTCAGCCATCTCCCCTCAAGACTGAACAGACTCAACTCCCTCAGCCTTTACTCATCAGAGAGATTCTCAAATCCCCCAATCATCCTTGTCACCTCCCCATTGTATCCACTCCAGGAGCTCCAAATCTCTTGTATACTGAGGAGTCCAGAATTGCACACAGTACTCCAGATGGACAGAATACTCCAGATAATAGAATGAAAATTCCCAGAAATTAACAGCCAGTGTTAGTTGTAAATGTTGAGATGAGAAGGGAATTGGAATCAGAGAAAATGTGGGAAAGGTCTTACAGATTTATCAAAATATATTCCCCATGTTAGGTACTGAAATATTATCTTGACAGACTCATTCAGTCTCTGCCATGGACTTCAGGCTGTCTCTGAGGAGAAAAAGATCTCTATGAAAGGCAATCAAGTTAACCTAATACTTTTATGTCTCTGTGTCTTCAAGTAACAGAAAAGAGGTTGGACAGGTTTCTCTAGCCACTTCCCAATGTCAACAGTCTTTAAACCAAACCCCACAAGTGTGATCAGTACAGTATCGATAAAGAATTGATGAAGATGTTTCAAGCACTCTGAGACTGAGGGGAACCTAAAACACTTCCTTTACCAGATGGAATTTTGAGACTTAATTAGTGGTTTCAGTCAAATCAAGATGGTCTGACCATAATAAACTGGACCATTAGGAAATCAGGTCAGTTTCAGACTCTTCCCTGCTAAGGTCCCAACTTCTGCTAGCTAAGCCAAGTCACTTGTCAGGCTGTGTGTAATATTATCTGTCAGCTTTTACAGAGTTCTGTCATCCAGAGATGACAATAGAGGCAATAACTAAATATAAACACCTTTGCAGTTTGACAGCATGGTTACCAGGTGATTTTAATCTCACAGGCCCTAAAGCCCAACCATTTGTCAAGTCCACTTACGGCACTGAAACAAGCAATGTGAATATAACCCTTATGATTTTTTTACAGAACTATTATTTTGTGTTCCAAATAAATGTTGAAAATACCATGAAGCAAATTAATTGTAGACAAGACTTTGTTTTGTGTTACCTCTGAATGCCTGATGTCACTAAGGGTCTTTCTAGTAACGTAAAAAGAACGTGTGATAGCTTTTCATTAGTGAGAATAAATAAGGATCCAAATAATATCTGGTATGATCTCAAACACACATCTTATATACCTCTGTCAGCTGCAGCAAATATAGCTAGATTGCTTTGAAAAGCATCCTCACAAGGAAGATGTGCTATGTAAGATGTTGTGTAAACGGTTTACTTTGTGACTTTTCCAAAGCTTTAAAAAGATCATTGTGAATTTAGGCCATGTGCTTGACAGTGTGTCTTTCATCTTATTAATAGGCACCACAAGGCCACATAAGGAGGGAGAAGTCCCTGGTGTGGACTATATTTTCATCACTGTTGAAGATTTTATGGAATTGGAGAAAAGTGGTGCTCTCCTAGAAAGCGGAACGTATGAAGGTAAGCATGTTTCTACTGCTCAATTGGTTTCATGTTTCCATTGTACTGCTTCTGATTTGGTGGAATTGCACTGGGATATCCTGTTACAAATGTGTCATTGCTGCTGTTATCAGAAATTTGTGAGGAGCCATATGGCCATTATGAAAATATTTTCATATGCAAAAGCTAAATGCAGATGGGCTCATTGTAATTTTAGTATATTATAGTGGTTAAGAGAAACATGGTACTACATTGCATATACAGGGCAGAAACACCAGTCCTTCACTATGCCAAGGACATTTCCACAGAATTTCAGCAAACAGCTGCTTTTCTAACATAGGACAAACACATTCTACAACAGAAATCTGGTGTAAGGCTGACACTTTGCCTTTGAATGTGTGATCCTGCAATTATCCATCTCTATCAGAAGTTGAAACCTCACTACTTAAGTAACAGTGGAAGAATTTGCTATGTCATGTCTTATGGGCTTTGTAAAGTTATTGAAAAGAACTCATTAATGTTGTAATATGGCAGAGGGGTGGGGCTGTCCTAATGGCTATATTAGAAATGCCTGTCTATGGGGCAAAGAGCCAGCAGCTTACTGCATGACTCTGCTTCCCAGGAGAGCCAATGATTCATCTGATTTTAAACCTTTTCCAAAACACAGCTGTCCTGAAAGTGAAACTGTTGTAAAGAGGTGGGCAGTTACATAGCAGGATATTTTATTAAGACCAGAATAATGATACACTATTTTAAACCAGATGTTTCTTGCACATACACTACTATTTAAAATAACTGGGTAATGGATAGTAGTTTTTTACTGCAATATTTAGAATTAGAGGGAACACCCTTTATAGGAAAACTATGGCCTATATCTATGGGAATACCTGGGTAAGAAGAGCCATTTTATGGAAATCAGCCCCATATTTTCACCTTGTAGCAAAAAAGCAAGGAAGACCTTTTTGTCCTGACTTTGTCCCTGCCAAGAAAAGCATCAGGAGATAAATAAGAAGCTATTCACCCCAAAAAAATCATTAGCTGTGTTATAAATAGCAGCAAAGAAGGTAATTCTTTCCCACCTAATCAGCACAAAGTACCCACTGTGAAGTAAATAAATTTTCATTAAGAGTTATATCAATACAGAACTTGTAACAAAGATTTCCATTAGAAAAGATCAAATAAAGGAAAGTACGTAATCTTTCAGATTTCTGCGTTTTTCACCACTGTCTGACGTGTAATGGTACAAGTTACCTGAACATTAATACAACACCACAATTTTACTTTCCTCACAGCTTCTTAATTAAATAACAAGCCTTTCTTGAAGTGTCTTTTTGTTACCTTAGGTGTTTGAAAGTAGCATTAGAGGAGCTTAAGTGGAGCACAAGTCTGTCATTGCTTGACCATATAATTTCATTAGTTTGCAGCAAGTTTGTAGAGATTGAACTGCTACGTTAAATTAATTCACAGTGCTCTTCTGTCCCTCGAGGGATACTGAGATGTGTCTTTTAATACCAGCTACCAGAGCTGAGTGGACAGCAAGGTGAAATACTGGTTGAGGAAGTCAGGAAGTCTGCATAACTCCTCAAAGCAGCTGAAGAGAGGTCCAAAGTCGTGACTGTGCAACGTCTGTCACGTCATTTGCTTATCACAGGTGACAAGTTCACTGAAGCCAAGAAATCAGAAACTAAACATGCAATTAACTAAGCTCAACAGACCAATTCTGCCTAAATCCTGTCTTTGATTCCCAGGTTTTCTGATCACCAGATGCACATTCTGACAAAAAGTAGATAATATATTATCTGCCTATGGCAAAAAATAGGTAACACATGAGAAAATATAACTATTTTACAGATGCTATTCCCATGAAAACTCTTGGAGACCATACAAAGTTACACCCCCAGTTTCCTGGTTAAATTTTGACTGTAACACCTTTGGGGAAGAATTTTACTAATCATCCTGCCACAAGTTTTCCTGAGAACATTAGGAATAAAGTGATGAAGTTTACTGGTGACAATTATACCAACCACAGCAAAGAAATTTTCGATTTACTTTATGAGAAGATGATTTTTGAATTCTTCCATAGATCAAGCACTTTATGTGAGCATACTCTGAGAGAGGAATTTTCCTTTCCTTATCAACACTGGTTATTAGATTTCTGAAACAAATCAGTCTTCTTTTTAATGGTTCTCTGTGTTAATAGATAGGTTTGAAGATTTCTTTATTATTTCTTTTTTTGTGTGTGTTAAGAAAATCATTCCATATTTAGCTAAGTTTCTATACAGTGTAGCTGAGTCAGTCTATGCTGATTATCTAACCACAACCACTATGAATCAGTTTGTCTCTACTAGAAAAATGTTTTAAAGAATGAGATATTTCTCATCTAGTTGAGATAAAAATTCAGACTGTGCATGTGCGTTATTTTTCATTGCTTTTTGACTAGAAGGTTTGTTTCAGCCAAATTACCTTCTACTGTGTGAATTCCAAAGAGAATCAAGAACATCCAGGTAAGCAAGAGGAGAAGGAGGTCAGGTGGAGACTTACCTGACACTGAGTGTTTGTATGGTCCATTGTAGTACTCGGTATTGTTGGAAAGGGGATATTTTCTCATAGTAATAACAAAACCAGTAAAAACAATCAGATATTTGTTCTATTGCAGTAAATCTGAGTTGTGATTCCAACCTGGACAGGATATAATCTAAAAGCGAAAGCAGCATACATTCTTAGAAAGGTAGAGATGTATAGTTATTTTTTTTTTTTTTAAGTTATAAATTCTTTAGAATTAAAAATAGGATATTCTGTGACCTCCTTACTACTTTAGGCTTTGAATACACCTCTCTTTGCCTACTTCTTTTGTGGTGACTGTGAATGACTGTACCATTCCAAAGTGCTGTAGAAAAGCAATAGTATGTTCATAAGAAAAACTTTACAAATCTCATTTTTAAGTTTTGCAAATATGAAAATATTTTATTTCAGTAGGACTAAATCCATCATTATTCTGACTTTTTCTACTTATGTCTTTTTGAGCAATTGCTGTGAAGAAAGCTTTTTTCATAGATATGAATTATTTTAAGCATAGTAATGTTACATAAACAGTTGCTATGTTTTGCATCTTACCTGTGGCTAAGTTCCCTGTCAATCTAGGTAACATTATTCAAGGCAGAACAAGAGAAAGAATCCAGGAGTCAGTTCTACTCTCACTCAGATTAGCAGTCAAAGTCATGTTAACTTCAGTGACATTGTCATTCAGTTTTGAATTTATAATAAAATTACAAATTGTATTGTGCACATTTATATAAAATCCAAAATTTATTATACACCATGACCTTGCTATTTGAGGCAGGGGCTGTTTGCCTGAAGCACATCAGACATTTATTTCAAGGTCTTTGTGCAATAGCACAACCAAATCTTAAAGGTTTCATTTTGTTTGCTTTTTAGTAGAATTTCAATTTACTGTACTGTTCAAAGGAATTCTGAATTGGCTCAAAATGATAACTTCATTATTCAACACACTTATTTAGATGACATAACCATGGTTCTATAAACAGAGGAGGAGGTGTTCCTGTGCAGAATGAAAACCACTGCCAAGTGGACTCATGTAACACAGGAAGACATGCCCCAGCAAAATAACCCACATTCCTTTCCTGGTTTCTGGAATGAAGATCAAAGATGGTCCTTGAATCAACACAGTGTGTCAATCTATAATATGCAGAATAGCAAAACCTGTGATGAACAGACAAGCTGTGTGTCTATGTGTGTGTCTATGTGTGTGTTCAGCCTTTTATAACTTGTCTGGTAGGAGGTTTGGCTCAGCACACTGTCATCTCTCTGATAGATCAAAACTTGAATGGAGACTTCATGGATCACTGATATCAAATGTTGTTCCCATCTCCTTATTAGATCAGCAAAATTCTTAGCCAGTGCAGCATATCAGTAGAATGAAAGTGTACTTGAACTGTATATTGCTTAAGAATGTCAATGCTCATTAACAGGAATGTAGCAGCTCCAATATTTCCAAACCCCAGATATGTTAAGGCACATGACTGAAGGTTATCATAAGACATCATTATGAAGTGGTAATAATGTAAGAGTTTAAGTGCAATGCATGCTATGGGTAGAATTGCCTCTTAAAAGTGACATATGTAGTGGCAGTACCAGAAATAAGAAGAGATGTTCAGTGTATAAATACTGTAAGAAAAAGAAATGTGGTCATTGGCAATCCATAAGGATAGAGATGTATTTCAAATACATTAAAGCATGAGGGATTTTAGCAATGTGGAGGTCTATAACAAATGAAAACAAATGAAAAAGCCTGTCCATAACTGTTAAAGATGTGGCAAAAATAAGAACATAAATTAATTCAACCAGTACACTTATCAGTAATGCACTAAGTAGAATTCCTTTTTTCTATCAAATTTTTATTTGCCTCAGAAAATCTCCATAACAGTTGTTTTGTAAAAGACATCTTATTCACTGTTAATATAATAGTCCTTAATTTATTCCATGAAGAGTAATTATTTTAGTTGTTGTGCCATTAATTTTGTCAAAAATTCACTTTTTATTATTCATTTGATTTTTTGGAATTGTCTCAAATTCATTCACTGGTGAAAATTCCAAGATCACTGAAGCTATTTAAGCACTTACATGATCATGGACTTTCTTCATCCCCACTGAATTCCATGGTAAATTTCCAGGTGGCTTAAATGAAAACAGAATTTCACCCATGGTTTTTTTTCACTGATGGAATATTATTTGGCAGAAGGATGAGTGTTAGCTGGGATTTCCCCAACATTCCAGAAATCTGTAATTATTAAGTCTTTAAAAAACTTGTTGAATACATCCCGTGGGTAAAACCTTAGTGTTTTGTATTACTTGATTATTCGAGGAGAAAAGTCCCAGTTGTTGTAGGCACCGTTTTAAGGGGTCAGCATTACAAGGAGCTCCACTGGGGAAGAGAACGTGGGTCAGAGCCGATGTCTTGCCTGTGACTCTTCCAACAACTGGCACAGAAGCAACACTGGGAGGTGCTCTGATTCCATTCACCTGCAGAGTCCCCATACTGTCTCCTTAAGAAGACATTAAGTTTTACATAGCTTTCATTTCTTCTCTCAAGCCAAATTTAGCCTAAATGATCTAAACCCTTCTATTCGGCTAATGCGTTTTCAATTAACATTTCATTTTAATATCTGTAAATTTTAAAAATGAGTTAAGGACTGCTCTATGTAGGCAATGGAGATTTTAATTACTGCTTTGGGATGAAAATGGTTTTATAAAGAGCTGGTGTTTGATTCCAGTAGTTTTGATTCCATTCTTCCTTATACAAATTGTAAGGTATTCAAAATTCCACCCACTTACTGTATGCAGTGTTCCCTTGTGTGCAGGACATCCTGAGCACTCCACAGCAGATCTATACAAAGGAAATTAATCAACATAAAGATAATAAAATGCTACCCTCCCAAGACCTAAGCACAGTAGTTAATGAAATATTCTGATTTAAAATGGAAAACAAAGGATTCATGAGGATAGATTCATGGAGATAAAAATAGTAGTCCTTCCAAAGCCATGTCTTTTAACAGCAGAAAGTGTTTTCAAGGGCACAGAAGAATGAAGAGAGATATTTGATAGTAAAAATCATATTCCTGTTGAAAGTACCTCTTGAAGAGGTAGATCTCATATTAATATGATGTCAACATTTCACCCCTCTGTTCACAGAACATGTAACTGTGGATATTTCAACATTTAGGTCAACAAATAGGAGAAGAAATCTTAGATACAGTGAATGACTTCTTGATCTGATTCTTGCACCTGTTTTTTATTAGTATGATTTTATGGGCTTTGTTGTGTTTCCTGTCTTACTCTTGGGGCAGAGGCAGGAGTTGGATCTCATCAATAAATATGAAATGCAAAGAATGTAAATGGTCAGAAGCTCAAAAATGTGATGACAGTGAATATATCAACATGTATGAGGAATCCTGTCTATATTTTTTAATTCATTTTAAGTCATAAAACATGACATTTTCTCCTTTTTTTATATTTTATTTAAGTATTTTGTCATTTTCTCAGGGAAGTGATAAGGAAGGAATCAAAATTCAATACGTATTATTTCCTTTTTGTTCGAAAAACAGCTGCTTTTAAAAATTATTCTATTGCAATGTAAAGGGTGAGTTTAATAATTTCTACAGTGTCTTTTTAAACTCTAAAAGGTAGGAGTAGTGCCACAGAATGTATACTTCGTGTCTCTTCTGAGGCTGCATACATGTTCATTGTTTTGATAATCAATATTCCTGGTGTGTGGTTAGCAACAAGGTTTATGGTTAGAAGGTCCTGCCCTGTGTGGGTCCCATGGCAGGTCATCATCCTCCTCAGCACTGGTGACACTGCTGGGAAGCTTACAGATACCTGGGGCTGCAGATCATTTCAACAGATAAATATTATTATTATTTCTAAAATTTAAGATATGGTCAGTTTTGATCTACTGCAAAGTGCAACCAATAAGAAAAGAGAACATCCAGATGTACATCATAATGTAGCATTAAAATGCCACCTGAGGGCCACATGTGTCAGTGTAGGTCAAGCCCATTCCCACAGGCATCCAGGAAATAGAAGCTTTAGGACTACACTTTTATGCATGAAATTAGGAGAGTGGGCCCATTCTGCCTTTAAACAGGCAGCATCCTCATCCAAACATCTGACAGCTCCTTCATCCTGTGCCCTTCCAGAGGAATCAAAGAGATCATTGGCCTCTCCACAGCTTCTAACAGGGTTCAGCTGGAAGAACACCCAGTCACTGGAATTGTCCCCAGAGCATCCGCCCGCTCCATCCCCTGCCCAGCAGATAGCCCTGGATACACTTGGTCTGTGAGTGAGTTTGGAAGGCTGTGAGTGGGATGTCTCTGACTGAGGTGTGATGCAGTCAGCAGCTCAGCTGAGCTCCCTGCCTGGCCAGCCAGCCAGCTGTGCTGCTGAGGTGGAGCGTTCTAGAGGCCAGAGCAGTTTCCTGCTATACCGGGGTGCCGGCTGGCGCTCCCCCTGAGCCAACGTCCAGTGCTCCTCTCAATCTCATGTGTCAGGCACAAGGTCCCAGACTAAGCCTCTGTCACTTGTGGCTTGGCAGAACCCGTAATTCTGCTGGCTGGGGCTGTGTAGCTCAGCAGAACACTCTGCATGGACATTCAGTTCATCTGATTTGGGATTTGTTGAGATTCTGTGACTGCTAGAAGCAAACATTGTCAGCTCAGAGTTGCTTCAAATGTTATCAGCTGGTAATTTTCCCAAGCAAATCAGAATGATGTATGTTCACCATGCAGACAGCACTGTTCCTTGCTCATGTGTGTTCCCAGGATTAGAGCAGGACCAGGTGCAATGGAGCACAAATTATAGGGCTCTGAGTGCTCCCTCTCTGCTCAAACAGGCTCACTGAAACAGCGGTCAACATACTTTATTTTGTATCACAGCTAGATCAGCACCAAGAGGATCTCAATTGCAGGGTAAGCAAGAAAGAAATTTTGCCTTCATGCCTTTTCCCAAGCTGGGTTGACCATGTATCAGCTCAGCCCAAGACCTCAGCCCTAATCTTTAGAATTTTGTGCAGTTACTACCAGAGAAGTATTAACAAACTGAAGTGTCCAGGCAAAAGTAATGCAAATTGCCAGGAGAGCTGTAGGGAATAAATTTAGAGAACTCATAAGATAGGGCTTTGTTGAGTAATGATTGAGAAGCTCAGAGAATTTAAAATGTGTGAACCCAATGGATGAATAAAGATAATTCGAAGTTGAGCAAATAAGTAACCAGGGCTAATGCAATGAAGCTGGAAAAGATGAACATTTAAATTTAATATTGGGGAAAAAAATTTCCCATGTAGATGTGATTTAAAAGCTAAAATAACCCCCAGAGGTGGAGATACAAGTTACATCTCCTAGAAATTTTAAAAGTAGTTATTAGTAGAAATATTCCTGCACTAGTAGAAGGATTAATTAAAGGCTGTAGCATAGTATTGTAAGCTTCAGTATAGTATATATTAATGCTGTCTGTGTGACACATTAGGTTTTGATTGTGGTTTTTTTTCTATAAAACAGGTCACAACCATGTCATGTTTGCAAAATGAACTTTGTCTGCAGTACATATTGTGTAGCTTTAGTTTAAATGCAAACACTGTTAGGGATAAACCACCAAAGTGTACAGCCTGTTATCAGGCTATCACACTGATAAGGCATGTACCTATAGGTATTACGAAAGATGTTAAAGAATTTAACATTCAAATTGCAAATCATTATGATTTCTGCTCTGCAGAAATGTTTAGCTACATTGCTCAGTTACAGAAATCTCCCTTTTTTCAGTACATTACTGGAAAGACACAATATTTGTTTTATCCAGTTTACATGGATTTCTCATGTTGTCTTTATGAAGCTGCTCTAGATTTTATATCCTCTCAGATACTACACATTCATATTTGTGATATTCTTCAATATTAAGCTTCAGATCACCTTCCTGTATCAAATAGTATTATGTTAAATACCATAAACTGTAGTCCAAAAGGTGTTTGGGAGGTTCTTTTGGAAACAAATGGAGAAAATCCCCGTTCTGTTTCTCCCAATCTCAGAATTTTCCAAAATACTGAAGCCGTTAAATTTTCTAAACTCAAGATATACTGAAGCTTCTACATTGCCTTTCTATTAACATCTTTCTATGAATCAAAATATTATGTTTTTTTCTGAGTATGTTCCCTAAATCCTTCTTGCCTTGTCTTCTGTAGTCTTTGCTTTCTTAATCGCAACTTTTAAAACATGATAGAGAATGGTCCTGAAACAACCACAGGCCAGTTTCCTGGCGTTTTCAGATGCAACCTATCCAGTCCTATGGACTTAAGCTGTCCAAATTACCTAATTAGTACCTAGTTTGATCCTTCTGTATCATGGTAGTACCTCCTCTGCCATTCTTTGGCCCTAAGCAAGGACCTGAATAGCCTGGGAGTGAGCAGCAGACTTTGCCAGTAAAGGCTGAGGAAATGAAGATATTGAGTCCTTCACCCTTTCCTACCATGGGTTATCTTTTCCTACCCTCTCCATCTCTTGGTCACCTATCACACTGTCCCACGTTCTCCCTGGCCTTCCTTTAGTTGCTGCTGTGGCTGTAGAAACCTCTCCTGTGGCTCTTGATGTCTTTCAGCAATCTCAACTCCAACTTTGCTTTGGCCTTCCTAATTCTGCTCTGTGTATCCAGGAAACCATTCTCTATTTCTCCTTGTTTGCCTGTCCATGCTTCTGCATTCCTGACACACCTGTAGTGAGGAGTTTCCTGGGAGCAAAATTGACCCTAAAAGTCTTCCCTTGTTTGCACAATGTTCTATAAAATCAGTATAAAGCCTCTCTATACTAGCAAGGATTGCAGTTTCTGTATTTCTATTCTTTCAGCAGAAATTGCTTTGCAGCAAGATACAAAAAAATTCCTTTTATGGCCTTGGAAGGGGTTATTGGGGGTTTTTAAAATCTCACTTTGATTACTCTGTTTCAGTAGCAAGGTATTATAAGACTTTGCAGTCCTGCATGCAAGCCTGGTCATGGTTGCTATGGTGGACTCCAGACAGGTGAAAAGAAGTGTGCATCTTTCTGCTGGCTGGCACAAAGCAAGACAGGAAGCACCCTGTCAGGATGACCTTAAAATAATGAAGGACTTTGAGAGAAGTAGGTTGTGCCAAGTACGAAATAATGCAGTATGAGTGTGGGAAGAAGGCTTGGATTTGTATGGTTAATTGAAAAGAAGGATTCAGCTACTGATACAGCTTTTTCTGCAATAGAGTTACATTACTTCCCAAGTGAGCTAATTAAAGCAAGATAAAAGACCAAAAACCACAAGCACTAAAAGAAGTGTTTGTGTTTCAAAGCAAGGAGTTTTTATTATAAACAAAACAAAAAAACCCTGAAGATATTAAAAACAAATGAACAAAACCTTTCAAGTGTAGGGAAATCTGTATATTTGGTCTACACTGTTTTCCAAAATAATGACTCTATGTTTTACCTTGTGTAAACGAAAGCATAACTAGAACTACAGGGGGTTTTGGCCAATGGAAGGTTCTCCTTGTATTTAGAAAAAAAATAGTGGAGAAGCAATCAGAAATCAAGGTCAAATATGCTGCTAGAGAATTAACTATAAAGCACAGGTGATGACCTACATTTACAGTTATTTTATTTGGTGCATAGAGAAAAAAACAGCCGAGAATATAGAGTAAGTTTTAAAAGATAATACTGATGCAGCAGAAACCTATGTCTGCATAAGGAAAGTGCACCAGCACTGAAAGTGGTGCAGGAGAGGTGCCACAGTCTCAAAAATGAGTGGCTCTTCAGAATTTAAATGTAAGTTTCCATACTCATTTAAGGGTAAGTCTAATCTCCTTCAGTCATCACCAGGAAGAGATAGGATGCAAGATAGCCATGACCATGGCAGGTTGATATCTGACATAGTTTAGAGCATCCTCAAGGCTGCTGAAGATCAGAGAAATGCAAAGACAAAAATCTTGCTTTGATCTAAGTTCATCACCAAATTGTGTTACATACTCTATCAATGAATTCAGGACTATGGGAGAAAAAAATCTACAATTAAAAAAAAAAAAAAAGGCCTTCTGAATTGCATAATGATGTGCCTGATAAGAATACTGAACTTTCACATTGGTGATGGGGAATCTAATACTTTTACTGTCTATGGGTAGACGCATTTGCAGGGTCTTCCACAGACATTGAGCTCAACTGTAGGGAAATGATACTGTTTTTCTTCCTTCATGTTTTGTGCATATGAATGCTCTTCCCTAATAAGGTTTTAGGAGCTTTAGATGAAAGAATTGTTATTATTTGCATTTATGTGTTGTCAGAAAACCCCAGGCATAGACTGGAAACTATTGCCTAGGTACTGCAGAGGCAAAGAAAAATAGAGAAAGCCCTTTCTTTTGTGAATTTATGAGTATATTGTAAGATGAAGGAAAATATATATGAAAGCAGTCAGTAGGGAAACCAGCTGAATGCCAAGCAGTGGATGTCCATGGGCCAGCACTTTGAATACTGTCACAGCTGTGCATTGAAGCACTTAGAGATGAAAGAAAGTGAGAAGAGGTAAATAGAGGTGTTGAAGGGGCAATGGGCACAAACAGAAACACATGTTCCATCTGAGTATCATAAAACACTTTTTACTGTGAAAGTGACCGAGTGCTGGCTCAGGTTGCCCAAGGAGGTTGTGGAGTCTCCATCTCTGGAGATATTCAAAAGCCACCTGGCCATGGGCAGCCTGCTCCAAGTGACCCTCCTTAAGCAGTGGGGTTGGACAAAATGATCTCTGCAAGTCCCTTCCAACTTCATCTGCCTGAAGTTGGTGACATCACAGTGTGGCTATAAATAATTCCTCCGGAGGGCACATCAGGAACAGCAGGAGATAGAAAGAGATTTTGTAAGAGCGGGTGCTAACAAGAACAGAAAAGGTAAAGCAAATGCTGAGTTGAGTAAGGAGTTATGCAAGTGGGAAGATAATGTCAGTATGGAAAATAAGTGAGGAAGGGAAAGAGATGTGTGCTGTGATGAATAAAAGGCTGCTGGTAAATTAGTCAAAAGTGACAATGTGTTTAAAAGGTAGGTAAATACGGTAAGGATTGAACGGCTCTTGCAGCTGGGAGTGCAGTGTTCTCTCACTCTGAGGAGCTGGAAGATCCCACCAGTGGGAAGATCTGGAACTGGTGTAGCTCTCAGCTGCTTTCTTGCTCAGTTTAATAAGAAATATGTTATATTAGTTTAACCACATGTTAAAATGAGAGAAGCTGAATGATTTAATCATTTAAAGCTTCACTAGGAGAGTTAATTCACAACTAAAAAAACCTCAAAGCACAGATTCCGACATGAACAATATTATTGTCAGCATTTTTAACACATTCTGTTAAAGATAATTATATTCAGTGCGGTTCATAATAACCCCAAAGGATTTATCCAAAGCAAGTTGGTTTCCTGTTTTCTACTATGGTAGACAGCATAGGCTGCATGCTATCACAAAATATCCCATTAACAGTCTTCTATGATAAGGTTTTGAAAGGCTTTTACACCGAGACAAGGAGGAAGATGCAAGTCTTTCCTCCTTCCTTACCCAGTACATGCCAGGCCTGTGAGAGACTCCAGGGCAGAGGGTACAGCCTCTGCAGCAGATCCTGCACTATCACTGTTTCAAGGAGCCCTCTGGCTGTGGATAGACTGAGTGTGACAAGGGAAGGAGCATCCTCACCAAGCTGGCACTTGGGATATGTCAGACACAAGTTTTTCTTTACGAGTCAGACTTAACCGAAAGCCGCCGGCTGTTGTAACTTCATAATTGAGAGTCCTTTGAGAAAAATTCTGTCTCACCTCCCTGTGGAGATTTTGGTTGCAGGTGCTTGTGTTGGTAATCCCTAGCACACGTTTTGTTGTTATATTTTTCCCAACTGTATTTGGATACTAGTCTTCTGAGCATAAAAACTCTACAGCTAAAAGAAATAGAAATAAAATCTTCTGCAGGCTACTGAAATTGTTTTTATTTCTGGAAAACCTCTACCTCTCTGTCTGAGACAGGATAAAAATCTCTTGATCAATGAAAATTGAAATTAAAACTCTGACTGACTCAGCTGTAAAAACTATGAAAGAAGACAGATGGTATGAAGATGTGCATGATTATATGCTCAGCAAAATTTAGCTGGAAAGAGAAAGGAAGGAAATCAAAGTGATAGAAATGAAGGAGCTGCCCCTATAACACTGTTTAACAATTGCCCTTCATAATCTCACCTGGCAGTGCCTTTACAGTATCAGCTCCCAGCCTTTGGTGCCTCATTGCAACCCCCACATTAAGGATTTGCCATCAGTGCCAGAGTGGATTGTTCTGCCTAAAGGAATAACCCTGAGACAAAGACAAAGATGCTTGGTTGATTAGGATAAAGCTAAAGTTTGGGTTGCCACCCATAGGAGGGGTGGTGCTTTTACCTTTTCCTTACTGGGATTGTACTGGGGGGTGAGGTGGAAACCACTAAGAGGAACACAGTCAACAGGAGGTGCTTTATGAGGAGGCTGAGCTGACCACAGCACAACAGCCCTCTTGCCTCACCTTTAATCCAAGCTCAGAGAAAGATATTTTTAGGGACTGTGAGGTGAAAATTTGGTATTATCTTCTATGTTGAGGCTTAGGTTGAGTCAACTGGAGCAGAGCCTGCATCTCTGACCTTTTGGGCTTTAAGC
The DNA here is from genome assembly GCA_013398075.1 of Notiomystis cincta. Lineage (NCBI taxonomy): Eukaryota > Metazoa > Chordata > Aves > Passeriformes > Notiomystidae > Notiomystis > Notiomystis cincta. The sequence goes on along the minus strand of VZRX01015536.1, from coordinate 5,826 downwards.
AGTCTTTACCTAAATTCTGTAGGCTTTTTTTGTTTTATCAGTTATGAGTAATTTCCTTCATCCTAGACTATTTTTGACCTTTGGTACTACTGCTTTTGTCAGTGAAAGTCACATGGGGGTAAAAAAGAAAATCTTTCCAAGCACAAGTTTAAAAGATTATGTCTTTTCCTAAGGAAAATCATTCTGATTTTTGAAAATTTCATCCTTTCTCCTCATTGTACATATATTTATTGTATGTTTGGAGTGGTGGGACATGGTTTGTACATGGCTTGTACAGAGCCTAATTTTTACATGTGTCTTCAAAGTGTGGAGTAGCTAATATGATCTCAAGAGACTCTTTTTGGAGTGTGGCAATCCAATTAGACAAGCAAGATTCAGGAAGAAACATGCATCACATAGACAGTAAAATTTTTGAGACAGGTTTTTCCCACATAGAAATGCCTTGTTCTGTCAAAATGCTGTTAATATATAGAAAAACTTGGGTAGGGAGGGGGAGAGGAGGGAAGGGGGCTGTTTTGTTTCTTGAATTACAGGTTGCAGTTTCCACTGTTTTCAGCACTGCCATAACTTTTCTATTTGTAAGTACAATCTTTATTTGTAAAAAAAGGGTTGGGCAAAGCATAGTGATATATTTTATAGTAGTTTTCATGCAGCTGGCCTGAAATTTACAAAATAATTACTTTCCTTTGCTGCTTTATCTCCTTCTTTTCTTTCCTCATTCCAAAGATGCTCAGAAATACATTGGTTTGTGAGATGGCATTTACTTTCAGAACTGACGTTCCAAATAAGTCATCAAAGCAAAAGAAGGTAAAACAAACCAGCTACTTCCAGTGCCTTCTTTGTATTTTTTTGATTAGGCATTGAAAAAATTCTCCACAGCATCTCTACTTTATCAACAGCAAATATTTGCATGATACATGTTATGAAGGCACGCAGCATTCCGATAAAAATAAATATTGAATACCCTTCTTTCATTTCATTCTGTACATTTTCATTGTATGAATGAGTCAGGAATTCACCAGGAAAAATTGCATGTGATTGAGAGGTAAATGAGGGGTTATTTACACTATGTAACATTAAGTCTTTAACTTTAGTGCTCCTAATCATCCCCTAGAGGCATTCAATTCTCTCCATTCTCTGTATTGAGAATTTCAGTTCTTAACTTTGGGTGCACTGAATTACAGGGCACATGCTGAAGGAGTTAAGTAGATGAGGTGAACACTCCTGTACAGCTGAAGACCTGTTTAAGATCCCAGAAGAGGCCCTTAGCAGAACAGGGACTGTGTTCCAGGGCTGGAGGTCAAACAGGGGACAGGGAAATGCATCAGTGTTTCAGTCTGTTGGGTACAGCTACAGAGATGAGCTCCCATTTGCATCAATAGCCCTGATGAGCATAAATTCAGAGGAAGTCAGTTCTAACATTCCCTAGGGTTGCAAAAGAAGCCTGTCAGGTGGGGGTCAGGTTCCAGGTTTGCTCCTATCAGTTAACCTGATATTACCCAGTGCCAACCAGTCTGATGCTGCAGTGGCTGTCTGAGATCTGACACACAGATTGCCACAGTCTGTCTGCTCTTCTTGTCTGGCACACACAAATGGTCTCCCTCAAGACCACAGGCTCACAGAATTGCTGAGGCTGGAAGGTGCCTCTTCAGGTCATCTGGTGACCATCTTTCTGAATGAAAAGGTGGTAGAAAATATTTCTTACCTGGGCTTTAAGAAGACTTTTGACACTTTTTCCAACACTCTCATGGACAAGTTGGCAAAATATGGGCAAGAGAGCAGTGTGATGGATTGAAAACTGGCTGAACAGCCAGGTCCAGAGGGTTGAGATTGGTGATACAAAGGAAGGCTGGCAATAAAGGCAGTGGTGGTGTTGTGCCAGAGATTGATCCTGGGGCCAATAATCTTCTTCAGACATCTTCATTAATAATCCAGAAAATGGGACAGTGTACCCACTGCAAGTTTGTAGATGATACAAAACTGGGAGTGACTGATGAAGAAACATCTGTGTTGCCATTCAAATGGACCTGAACAGGCTGGAGGATTAGGCTGAGGGTAAACTCATGAAGCTCAGCAAAACTGGGGAAGAATAACCAGTGCACCAATACATTATCCCCAGCTCCAGGCATTCCAGCTGCAGTCTCACAAAAAAGTCACCTCACCCTCCCAGCCTGTCTTTCCAAAAGAGTCTGTACCCAGCCATTGCAGAAGTTTAGCTGCTCTTGCACCATGTCTCCATTAGCTCAATGACTGTAACTGCATGTGGGTTTCTGATTCCTCCTCTTGGTTCCCCCATGCCACACCCATTATTGTCAAGCATTTCAGAGAGGCATCCAGGCACGTTCATTCACCAGAACAGTCCCAAGATTGTTTCACAGGCACCTCCTGAAGTGATTTTACTTCATCACTGGTTTTGTTGATTTCTGTGTCCTTTCTCTTCCCATCTCCCCTGGGTCTTGCCTGTTCCATCCTCAACTTGCTCACTTGTTTTTTGAGGAATCTCCACCTCTCCTGTAATTACCAGTTTAAAGCTCTCATTTTGGCCATCCTTGACACACACTGTGCTTCTGGCTGCATGCTTTGGACAAAAGAACCTCCTCCCTCATTCTGCATCATTCTGTTCCTCCTAAGAAAGGGATTCCAGACTTCTGCTGTTGTAAATTTATCAAGTTCTATCTCACAATCATAGAATATCTTATTCTTATTTAATATGAAAATATTGCTCTAGAACATCACTCCTCATCTACATAGAAAATTATCTCTAATTTCTGGACTTTGTTCCTTATAAGCCAACATCATTCACTTTTATGTCAGTACTGGATTTCTTTTACATGACTCTTTGCTTTGGTAGCTAATCAATGGTCTAAACATAACTGCCCTTTTCATTTTCAATATATCCTTGAGTATGATTGATATCCAACATGGTTCCCATGTGGGACTGGAAGATATTACATTTGACCTGTAAGTATTGCACTTTTCCATAATAATTTCTAGAGATTACACAGACTACAATTTGTGAAAAATGACATTAGAAATTATGTTTAAAGACCAGTTAATTTTTCATTTTACTCTTGCATTCACCCTTGCAAATGTAGAATCTTTGTGTTCCACCTCATTCTTGTTCTGCTTAGCTGAATGGTTTAATCACTTCCTATGCAAGGGTTCACGTGAAACTCAAACTGAAGAGAGATCAGGTTCCCATTTTTTGTCTTCAAAGTGTGTTTTAAAGCCCTGTATAGTTATGAGGTCAAAATAATAGGCTACTTGTCTAAATTTGTCTACTTGTATATTTTTCCCTCTTTCCTTAATATGGATATTTTATTTGCTCTTCTTCAAGCATAAAATTTGATATATACATTTAATATCCTGAATGAGATATACATTTAATATCCTCACTGCCAGTTCAAGAGGTCAGGTACTGGATTTCTGCAGTAGACATTGCCTGTTATCCCTGTTTTGAGAACACTGAACTTTTCTTTGCCATTCTGCTTTCTCCCTCACATGCTGCAGTGTATAGTTTAAGTGGATTTCAATATCAGAAGTGGATTAAGAATCAATTAATCATTTTTTTCTCTGTGTTCTTTTCCTGTAAACTCCCCCAAAGCTTAAGCCTAATTCTTCTCCTTTCTCTGTTTAGCCCATGGTGGCTGGAATTGGAAAAAAAAATTTAAAAAAGCAAATGAGGTATTTAGTCCTCTGAAATACATACTGAAAAACTCAGGGGAGCAAATTTGGAATGTCTTGCTGTTCAGACATGAATGTTTTCTTATCAGCACTGTCTTCTTTTCTGCTGCTACCATTTTTGCTCTGGCATACTTAAGAAGTGTCTGAAAAGGTAGATATTTCAAGCAGTAGGAGTCCAAAAATAAGTGCTCTAACCATAATCATCCCAGGTATAACTAAATCTTGTTTATGTATTTGATTACCCCTGGCTGGCTCACCTTCTGGCGAGGAAAATTTGTCATTTCGGTAGGGGGGAGAGGGGGAATGTTCTAAAATAACTTCCTAAATAATAACACAAACCAGAGCTAGTCATTAGGTTTACCTATCAGATATCTGAATATTTATGACAATTTATGTATTTTTCATTTGCAATCAGTCACTTGAGGAAACGAATACAGGAGTGCTACACATAATGCTGTTTTTTCTTATTTTGTTTAATATGAACAGACTAAAATTAAATGGAATGACTGAAAGGAGAGCTGGTTAAGTCTTGTCAGGTCATTGAGGTTGTCTGCCTGCCAACGAAGCTATGTTGCCTGAGGTATATGCAGGTGCTTTGTTTCAGTCTAATTTTAAATGACTCATACAGTGAAGCTCCTTGCACCACCTCCCTTGGGAGACAGTTCTGTGATCTGACATCCTAACGGGCAGAAAATGCTTCCTGATACTTGGCTGGAAGTTTTATTGTGCACAGCTTTAATCCACTGTTCCTCTTTGTATCCACCGAGGACATTCAAAATCATTTTTCTTCTTACTCTGAGTTTGACCCTCCTAAGAGAGATGATGATTTCCCCCTGATTTATTCCCACACTGCATTCTGACTTGTAATTCGTTCAGTCTAACTAAACTATTCCTAAATATTGTCTAAGTATTCCTAGAACCATTGCATATACCCTGATAATATTCTTTCATGTAACTTTTTTTTTCCCACTTGTTTTTTGGCACTGAAATGCTTCAAATTCTGGATCTAAGGTGTAAGTTATCAACATGTCACTTCACTGCAGCTCCTTCAGTCAGTGCTTACTGTTGTTTCTCCACCAGCTTCTCTGCTTTAACACTCTTCTCAATAGCACTTGGATGAGTTTGGCATGTGTAACCTGGGACCTCCTCACAGAGCATCGCAGGTGGGGAGAAGAGGAATCAAGCTGAAAGTGGAAAGTCTGAAAGAAATGAGTATTTACAGATTAAATTAGAGGGAGTGAGGAGGTATTAAATATTCTTTAGCAGCAATGGGAAATTTCAGGGTGTTGGTCTGGAAGAAACTAAATTTTGAGGTACCATAAATTTATGCAGGATGACTGGAAGCTAAGTATATAATATCAGGGGTAAAGAAGTAAAATCTGGACAATTCTTACTACCGCAAAAAGTAATATTTTTTTCAGAGAAAAAATGTACAGCAAGCATCTATGCTTTAGTTCACTAGAATTTGTTTAGAAAAGCCTCATGTTCTGTGGCACAGAGAAAAATCAAGTTAATGGTGCTCCGGTCCCTGTGGCCTCTTCACCCAGGCCTGCTGCTCAGAGGAATGGGGTCTTGCAGCAAAACTTCCAGTCTTTCCCTTCAAAAAGGCTGGGGAAAGGACTCCCTGCCCTTAGAGGCAGCCTGGAAGCTTCACACACTCCACTAGGACCTCGTTGTTCCTCTAGTGAGGCTTGGGTACAGCTATCATTACTTATTAATAATTTTGCTTTATGCCAGAAATTTTCCCCTGATACATTGTATATGCAAGTCAGATCAAGCACAGCATATGTCCTTCCTCTCTTAGCTACAATTAGTTCATTTTGTCCTTCACTGATGTGTTCTTTTTCCTGAACACCTTCACTGACTTGTGGCTCTTCCCTAGGCATGTTATGGTTCTTCTTTTCATGGCAGAAAATATGTGTCATTGCTGAAGGAGCTTTTGTTTCTTTTTTTTAGTCCCTCTGGGATGATGCTTGCTGGTGCCCAGTACCCATCTACAACCTTTAATCTTCCCCAGTATTATTTGGGGTAACGGGATTCAGTGGTGCCTTGTGAAGAATCATAAGGATAAATAACTTCAATCACCAAATAATTTATTTCTCAACAGTTTATATTTTTGCTTTCATGGAAATTGTTTCTTAA
>VZRX01015535.1:0-43219 GCA_013398075.1 Notiomystis cincta | reverse complement strand
TCACAAACTTTCTCGCTGCTGGTTCTAGTTTCTTTCTACACAAATCTGAAGGCCTTCTACTTTGATTGGAACTGCCCCTCATTGCTTACTTCTGTACAGAAAATTAAGAAACCAATAATAAAACTCAAATACTTTGAAGAAGCATTTTTAAAACGGGGTCATAAAGCTGTATTATGTGCCTTTTAAACAGTATGTGATTATGTTGCTATTCTTTTACAAATGAACACTAAAGGCAGGTGGACAAACAAGCAAATGGACATAAGAAAATAGGAGTAAAAGTGTGTTTTCATGTAATTTAAATTGAACTTTCTGCTTTTCTCTGGAAGAGACATTCAACATTTTAAAATTCAGAGTAGCTAGGCTGTTGATAAAGGAATAAAATAAGCATAATTTCTGAGATAAAGTAATAAAACTACATAGGTTATACAAAGAGACAGAAGTAGCCTATTTGATCACAAAACACATGTTTGTAGAGAATTTTTTGAAATTTGCTAATTTGGAATGAAGTATTTAAGCTTCAACAGTGACTTAAATATTCTCAGGTAATTCTGGGCCATACCTTTCTCAAATATAATGTTTAACCACTTTCTATAAGCAGGACAGGGATAAGCATGGGGACAATGATAAATTCATATCACTTTGGCAAATAAATGGAGAAGGAGTGTTTGACTGGGGGATTCCTGAATCCATCTATTGCATTTCTAGTCTGACACTAAAGTGAGGTCATGCAATTCTCTAGTTACTTAATGTCCACTTCTGTACTTTAAATATGTTATTTCTTATCAGACTGAGTCCTCATGCTCCAATTTGCTCTGAAGAAGCAGAAATTGCATTTAGAAAATAGGATTTTCTTTCCTTTCTTTCTGTTCTTGGCAGCCACTATCTTCATTCAACATGTAACACCATTTTGACACAATGCAGCAGGTAGTACTGCAAAATTGAATGCAATAAAAGCTACCCAGCATACACATATAAGAGCGGAAAGTCTATCGTCACAAAAATATTGTTCAATTTCCACTGGCTGCAGTTCAATTTCAAACTATTCATCCAGTTTCAGTATGTCCTCTCAGATCCCATCTCCAGAGGTGGCTGCTTACTCCTGAGCATCTCACAAACACATTATTTCCTTGCTGACCAAGATCAAGTAGCGTTTTAGCCTAAAATTAATTCTTTGGCTTCTATATTATCACTAAGAGTCTCTGTGCCAATGCAGCATACCAGGAAGGCTTGCATGGTGAGGTTTTGATGCAGGCAGATTGTTTTGAAAGGGACATAAAGCACCAAGGAAACATTCTTTGGAGGAACAGTTTACTACTTCAAAAAGCTGTACAATCTACAAGGAAAATATACAGGAGAGTGTAGGATATTTTTCTATGACAGACATATATGGTCAGCTCTGTCCCTTTGTATAATTTACTCCTAATACTACCAGCAGGTAACAGCCACTGTACTAATAAATTTATTTTGGAAAATCATTGGGAGAACATGCAAAAACTCCTTCCTTTTTGTAATGTCTTTTCTGTTATTGACTCAATCTCTGAATACATAGGTGTATTAAAAAAAAAAAAAAACCCAACACAATAATTTTAGTCAGAAAAAAATACTTTCTCTTCCTTTCTGAATTTTGGCATTTCCTTATCCTAGCAGAAATGGAACAGGTTTAACATACAGATATTTATATCATTTGACAAAAATTCAGAAATCAAATGATTTTGCTACAATCTTCATCCTCCCATAAACAGAGGGGCAAAGTGTAATTCAGTTGAAGAGATGGGATGAAATAGTCTTACAAGCACAAATAAAGGGAATGGAAGCAGAGAGCAGAAGTAAAACTGTAGCATAGTTGCAGGGACGAACTGTTAGTAGGTGATAATTTGAGAAGGATAAGAATCACAGCTTTTTCTGTTGAAAAACACAGTATTTAAATAAAATAATGCCCCTGATACTGTTTTTGTAGTGTAGAAAGAATTTTCCATCAACCAGCCAGAAGAGTGGTAACAAATTTATCACGTAATGAATTTTGTTTTGTGGTGAGGAATACAGGAAAATGAACAATGATTAAGCACCAACCTAATGTAGTATATTTGTCACTCTGCGTGAATTAAAAAGCTAGAGGGATTCAGTATAGTGTTTGCTGTCTGTGTTTTGATTAATTGTGTTGTTGGCTCTCTTAGAACTATTAATGATAATGCCTGCTAACTTTTGAAATTGGAAGAGCTAGTTAGGGCATTTTCAACTACAAGCCTCTTTAAAGTAGATTTCTGGAAGGTTCAGTATGTTCAGCATAACCTTGGATCACAAAGACTGAATACTTCTATCAGCACCATATAACAGTAATAATCTTAACATTATTTATGTATATGGCTAGATTTTTATTTTCATAGCTAAAGTCAGTGCCTGCAATGTCACTGGCAATAATGCATTACCATTTTTTATCTATGGAAATGGGAGGAAAATCACATTGACTTAATAGGAAATATTATGGTAATCCCTATATATCAGTTAAGATAACTGTATTTCAGCAGGGCATAAATTGCCACAAGCTTCTTCTGTATTCAGAGAACTGTGAAACTTAAAAGCAAATGCAGATATGTTTCCCTTTCCCTTGAGTTCATTGGCACAATGTACTGTGATTTAACCAGTGAAGAGGAAGGAGTCATATGTGGGTCGCAGGGAGTACAGAGTGACTGAAAGACACTATTGCCAAGGATCATAACTAATGTTGCCCAAATTGTGTGACAATGGTGGCAGAAAAATCTAAGGGGGAAAACTAAGCAAGGATTATAAACTCATAAGAACAAAGATTAGGTGGGGTGGTTGTCTTTGCTATTAACTTCATTAAAACCAAAAGTGTGAAATCTCTCTACAGCCTAAGGCATTATTTCATATCAATAGTAAAATATCTGCCTATAGCCCTTCAGCAGTATATGAACATACAAACACACATATGAAATATGATATGTATATTCACTGCCTCGACTATGATAACTTCAAGGTTGGAAACACTTTATTTTAATGAGAAAGAATGGTAGAAGAGGAAGGCTGTAAGTCAATGTTCCTGAAGATGGCTTTCCAACACAGAAGAGGGGAGTGCGGAATTGCCTCATGGAAGCACTGGGACCCTTCAGCCTTAACTACAGGTTAAGGTCCCATTTAGTTACTCACTGTGCAAATTTCAGAACAAAAATTTTCTTTTATCCAGAAAATAAAGTCAAAGGCAGCCACATCAGCCTGGAAAAAGATGGCAAAAGCTCAAGGAAGTGATGGATGATGTACAGCCCAAAACTCCTGGCAGATGCTTTGGGCAGGAGAGCAGCAGTGGCTGCAGAGTGCCCATGCCATGGGTGCAAGGATCCTAGCATCATATTCCAAAGGAATGTTGTGTACCAGAGCATCCATACAGCCTCACCAGGGTGCCACAATCCTTCGTCTTGTGATTCTACTCCTCTCTTATGTTCTCCTCATCTGTGTGACAAACCATATTATTTTGTGCATACCTATCTGAAGGAAGGAGCTGATAACCCACACTCTCAGACTCAACTAAGCATAGCAGAGCACATGTGGGATGGGGCAGGAAATGGAGGTTGCCATGGAAACCCATCAATCTGCTTCTTGTCTCTGTCTAAACTTTGATACTAGATTGAAGGAGCCTGGTCTAACTTTTATTATTGGCAATGATTGAGAATGTTTAGTTACAGTGTCCTTACTCCTTAGTCTTTTGAATATTTGCTTTGTCTTTTTATAAATGGCAAAGACTTTCACTCATAAAGAAAAAATAAAGTTATATAAAAACCGAAGTTATATTTAAAAAACCCTATTCTAAGTCTAAAATTGTAGAATCTGAGTCAGTTGTGAGAGTAAATTGTAGGATTTCTTCTTGTTTTTTTTTGGTGAGGGTTGATTTGTTTTGTTTTTGTTTCCTTTTGCTAAGTAGCAATCTGATATACAGGAGAATTAAAAAGACTTCAGGGTATTTTATTTATCAAGCATTGCTTGTTTCATTTAATAGTGCATCCTAACCAGTATAAAACATAAAGAAAGAATCAGAGATCTCAGAGTTGCTCAACACTAATCTCCCTCTTGTCAGTGATTCGGGACCAGTTTTAGGTCCCTGATGAAAGCCAGCTTAGATTTCTTATAGAAGGAAAAATGATAGGAAGGACAGGAAGAGAAGTTAAAGAGTATTTTGAAAGCTATATGCAATTTTTTTTTTTTTGTTAAATGTCATAAAATTGACATAAGGAATATATTCTTCAAAAATGAATGATGCTTTACACCTCTGCATATGAACATATGTAACCGTGTTGGACTACATATGGCATGTATTAAACAAGAATAAATCTGCAAAAATACTACACTGACAAAACCAGACACACACGTTTTGATTACCTGTGTGAAGTCAACTTACAAACAACTTCCTTCAAGTGCAGAGGGTTTTGTATTGTTTCTGTGAGTTCGCTCCTAAGTGTCTTTTCCTTTCTTCCCATTGGCCAGCCTTTGTTCTTTCACCTTGTCTTTCCAGTGGGCTTGAAAAGAGCCATTTGTTTAGTGAGGTTCATATTTCAAGTACTGTCAAGCATGAGTGAATAATACTTGGCCGATTTCACAGGTTTCTGCTTGACAGCAGTAAGGTTTAAGTCATTTCTTGACTCCAGAGGCTTGTGCCCAAAGAGCAATCTGGAGTGTCTTATACACAACACACCTTTTTTGGGCTGTGAGAAAACAGTTGATAATAGCAAACTGAAATACACAGAAAAGAAGAAATAATAGCTTATTCAATTTTTATTTTTTTTTAAGAATTAAGTCAAACATTATAAACAAATTACATACAGGGTTGAATTACCTTGTTTCTTAACAAGGAAATCACTGCAATACCTGAGATAATGTGGCCAAAAGCAGAATTTACACAGCAAAGGCTTCTTCAACAGACCTGATTTGCAGGTCTCTCTTTATCCTGAGGTTTGTGCATCATCTAAGGGGTGACACTGAGATTCAGGTAAGAATGTAAAATGTATTTTAACATTATTCATAAAAATTAAAACAAGAAACAAAATTAGTTCAAATACCAGCCTTGGTGTCTTGGATCTGTGTAAAGCCATGGCTAACATAAACTTTAAGGCAGCTCTGTGTAATTTTATGAGTGATGTCCATTATATCCATTCTGAAGAATCACGCTGCTCTTTGATGCAGAGCAGTAGATTTCCTTTTCTGCAAATGCCACTAAGTTAACATGTCAGCTCTCCAGTTCTGATTGCTCCAGGTACAGTGTGGACAGACAATGCTGTTCAGAATATTCCAAATATTCTGCAAAGGCTATGCTGAGTGTCTGTGCATGGGAAATGCTGCCACTGCTGCTGCCTCTCTGCTGCATAGAGTCCCCACACTATTCCACAAGCAACTGAAAGTCTGCAAAGCATTTGCAGCTGGACAGGAGGCACAAGTGGAACCCACTCTGCCTGATTTCCAGCTAGGGAAGCAGAATAGATTGCTGGGAAAGGAAACAGGGAAAAGAGAAAACATCCACAGATAATGAACAATTTTCTTGGGCTAAATGCACACATCTATCCAGCAGATTGTGATTCCAGCTTGATATTGGCCCTCTAGATACAACTGCAATAATAGATAGAATTCAAAAATAGATTAAAGACCATTCAAAACAAATCAAAATAAATAAAATCAATCATGTCCTATCTCCATGTAAGTGATTGTTTTTATTACAAGAGGATTATTCTGTGACTGGAAATGGGTGGGAGAATGCACAAGACCCATGGTTCACATGACCATCAATAGGAAGGGAAATGCTGTCTCCTGCCTTATTTATCATCCTAGACTTTCTATTGGAATACAGGTGACTAAAGTACCACTTCACAGGTCTTCCTTTCAAAGGGGTATCCCCTTATGAGACCTGACCTCCAAATAAATTAGTCTAATTTAGTTGCAGCTATCACTTTCTTCTGCATTTTGTTTCTCCAAGCTTTGAACTGGAGTGTGCCATTTTCTGTACTGGTATCCCAGGCCTCAGCTTCCCATTACCCTCTCTCAGAAGATTTGCTCATCAATGGTAATGTTTCCAAAAGCTTTTACAAAATATTTCTTTCTCCTTTTTTCATAACAAAATTATTTTTTCTATGAAAAATTAAAGTTCACTGACCTGCATTAGTAGGCTGTGCCAGTTTCTCTGTCCTCCCACAGGGCTGTTCAGGTCTCCCACCATCGTCCTTTTGTGGAGGCTGAACAGCAGCAGTGTTATGGTGTATACAGATAGCACATGGCTTAAAAAGAAGTGCAGCTCTATTTAGACCCAAAGCTAAGCTGTCTTTCACAAACAGAAACACAAAATTTTTGCCTCCAATCCATTGTATGCTGTCAGGTCGGAGGTATATTTGGTGAACCTCTCATCCCTGTAAATACTGACTCTCCGTAGAGTCCATCAAATTTTTATAGTCTTTAATTGGTATATGTGGGCATGGAATGTCTGTCAGCAAGTCTGTGTCCTGTGATCTCAGGATTCTTGGAATATGTATTATTAGCAGGTCAAAAGGGAGTATCAGTATAGAGAACATTGATGTGCCTTAGTCCCACAATCTGAGTTGGAAACATCCCCTATAAAATACTCACTACCCTTTCTCCAATAATTTAATTAAACACAGTAAGACACAACATCCTGTTCTATGGATAGGGAATTGACAGGAGAAGACATAAAGCAATTTGGCCTTCCAACTTCTTTGTGGGAAACCACCACAGCACTGGCTGTAGCTGATGGCAGACCCCTGGGGTTGCCACTGGGATCATTCTGAGGTCTTTACCAGCATTCATATGTGAACACAGCATCCCCTTTCTTTACCCTCATACACTGGATAGGGAGAATATGGAGAAGGGTAAAAACAAACCATATATTTGACATTGGATGAATGTTTCCTAAAAGAATTGGCAGCAGCAATGCCTTTGGGATAGGTAGCTGCAACAGTGGTGCAGGACTGTCAGTGCTTTCTAGACTGTTCTATTCTGTGTCCAGTCTCCAGCCTGTTACCTAATGTTGGGATAAACATGACTTTTCAAGCTTATTTGACAAAACATCAAACTGTGCAAAGATTTAAAAAGTTTCATATTTTCTTTGTTTTTGTCATTCCTTGAGGTGCAATGGGGGAAAAATGTGCACAAGCCTGAGATTTTAATCTCCAAGTGGTTATCTTGATAAGTAATAAATCTAACCTTTCCAAGCAGACGTATGAAGTTAAGGGGACTAATTGATCATGTTGGCACAAAGGTGTTGTTCATTCTGTAAAGGCCAAGTTAATCCACATTGATGTGATTCAAATTAACCTTAATCAGCTACTAAGCTGACTGTGATTTCATTACTGGATACGCTACAATTAGACATCTCCTGTCTTTAAATGCCCCTCAGCTTTATTGCAGCTTTTTTTTTGTTTTTTTAATAATAAACACCCATTTACACATCAAATACTATTAGTGTAATTGGCTTTAAAATTGACTTTTTTGTGTAGTCACTTTTTGGTTCTGTTTATTCTGAAAAGGTCAAGTAATACAGATTGATGTGATCTAAATTAACCTCAAACAGTTACTTCTCCTCTCAGAATGATATGCTGTCATGGTAGGGAAGGATCAGACAGTTGCCTTCTCTTTCCTTTTTTTCCTCCTTCCAGATACATAAATCATATGTATTTCATTCCTGGAGGCAGGTGCAAAACACTTAGAACTCTATAAATCATCTGCATAATAGAATTCAAAAGCAGTTGACTCTTCAACAGAAAACTTTAATTCTTTATCCCCATTGGGACTGCGCAGGTAAGCCGCACGCTGTACTAAAAAATTACACTTTTCAAAAATTAAATTTACTTTGTTGCAACTAGAACCTGATCCAAAGCCCATTTTTGTAAAGCTTTCTGCCCTTGTATTCCATACCTCAAGTAGACAGTGGGAACACAACAGTCAGCTGTAAATTCATGGGCAATGTGTTTGATTATGGCACTGAACAAGAGAAGCAAGTTCCCACACTTTATTTCGTTTCTTGAGGAAAACAATTGTAATTTCCCTGCCTCTCTTCTCCTTCAGTTCTCTCTGGCTAAGAATATTGCCTCTTAACACTGCCCTGATCAAATGGAAAGGTACAGCTAGTGAAACACTCAAGGACGGACATAAGAAACACAAAACAAAAATAATAAGTTTTCTTCATAGGGAGCAAATTAAATGGAAAAGGTGAGGGCAGAAATGACAACTTTAAAAAAAGCTCTTTATCCTGTCCACCACTTATGCTCTTTAAAGAGATTTATCTTCCCCAAAGGCAGAAGGTAATGAGGAGACCCCTTGAAAACCCCTGTCCATGCAGCAGGAAGGATGTTCTCACCTTCCAGAGGTGAGAAGTCCTGGCCCATCTGCTCCTCTGAGCTCCCCTGGCTTCCCTCTGAGCCCAGTAGTGGGAAACTGCCCCCGAAAGGATTCAGGGTGAAACACTTGTGAAGGCAAGGAGGGACAGGAAGCCTGGCAAATTATCCTGATATCTTAGGTATCAGCATGTCTCCCACAGCTCTGAGCCCAGGCTACCTAATTGGGACACAGATATATGGAAATCCAGCTTGACACAGGGAATAGCCACAACTGTCACATCATTTATTGATCAGAATAAATGTTTAATTTTGCATTCAGTTGAAGAGTAATCAATAATTAATTTGCCAGTTGTGGTTATTTTACATGTCCAGTCACCTTTCTACATGCAAAATAACCAGAACAAGCATATTATTTGTTCATTCAGCATTGAACTTGAATCTGAGGAATGGTCTGTGCCAAGAGACCTCCCTTTTTTTTGACTTTGTTCTGTTGAAGTGCTCAAATTTGAAATTCAGCTCTGAAAAGTAGGCAAGGATTGTGCTTGGTGTCAAAAAAAGAAAAAAATAAAAGGGGAATTTTTTAATCCTGTCAAATCTTCTAAAAGAAACCAGAAGGATTGCAAAGAGAAACAGTTACATATACAGAAGTGGTTCTGATGGCAAAGATGACTTCTTAAAAAGTAAAAACTGCTTACTGGATCCCTACCAGTATGGAAAATCCAGACTTTCTTTCTGAATAATGCAACAGCTTAAAGAAATGAAAGAAGCTGAAGTTACTCAGGCAGATTTTCCTAAATCTTCCAGTTTTGGGGGCTGCAAAGGACAGCAGAGGCAGCTGTAGCTTTGTAATGTTCACACAGCACTAGGGTTGCTCCCTTAATAAATCCTGAAGGAAAAAAATACAGAAAAGCACATAATGATTCTTTGCAAAATTTCAGGGTAAATAGTGCCGAACATAATTTGTACACACAGAGAGGGTCTCCTTTTTCTGCCTCCTACCTGCCATTGCATTTCTTCAAGTGTGCAAAATTTGTAAGGATCTGTTGATTTTTTTTTTCCTCTTGTTGTTCAGTATGAAATAGAAAGGGTGTGAGATAGGTAATTGCTGATCCCATCCACTTTACCTCTAGGGACAAACCTATTTTTCTTGGGATAATGGTTATGTTGAGTCTTGCCATATAAGCAATGTTTGAGACGTATTAAAGCCACCTACCTACAAAGAAGTTGAATAGTTCAGCAACCAAATATGTATGAGAAACTTTACTTAATATTGATATATTTCTAACATAAACAGTGAGACTAATTATGAAATCCACTGTAGTCAAAGCCAATTATACTGTGGGTTAGTAAGTACTACCACAAGCTGCTATTTATAGTGACAGAAATACCATAAGTGTATATGAAAGACTATATACAGATGGTGAAAAAGATTATGCTTGGCATAACTGAGAGAGACAAATTAAAATGGATGTCTGTAAACAAACCAGAGAAAGCAATATTACATCACTAAAAATGAGACTGATCTACTCTTTTGTTTAAAGCCAAACTATATCTGACATGACTGGAGCAGCTTTACTTATGTATGTGTAAGGCAGTGTGGATTTCTGGATGTCACTGCAGTACAACTGCCATGGGTTTTTTAAAAATTTGGATGACAACAGTATAAAATACTGTTGGTTTCTTGGCATCTATGCATTTGGTCCTTCCAAGAAATATGAAATATTAGTGCTCATACAGAGTAAATTGATTCAAAGTGGTTTTAATAAAGTTTAGTATGTATTTGGCAAAAAGCAAGCGTTTTTCTTTACTACACAAGTATAACCAGAAATATGCAGACTCACACCAAACAAATAAATGGCTTAATATACATTAGGATGTTATCAAGTCTGAATTTTCCATTTAGAAATTTTATTATGCCTACTTACATTTTTGTCCCTCATTATGAACTGAGATTAATTTGACATCATCAATTTATAAGCAACATGATGTGTAGAGTCAGTTATCATGTTAATGCTGACTTCTGCTGTCTGTCATCCTGGTTTGTCATTTACAGACATTTACTTTTACAAGAGCATAAAATGATCCCAAAGTAGTCTGTAACTGCAAAGCAATACAATATACTCTGACTCTCATTACTCTGATTCCCTAAATAAGTTACAGTAAAACTTAAATGAGCATGTTATGGATTGCTGTCAGTGGTTTGCTGCTGTTACATTTTTGTCTATGATTGTGTATCTATATTTATCTGTCAGACCTAAAGTATTTTCCTAGCTGTCCTCTGACAGTTGTTTCACCTAACCATGTTGTCCAGCAGCACTCCAAAAAAGGTACAAGGAATGTTTTAGTTTCACTTTAAAATTTCCAATTTAGCAGGTAAGGAGAAAGAAAACTTTGAAGGCAGCCAAGGTACCTTGTGAACAGAACTATGCTGGAGATAAATCCCGGTGTTTCTTTTTGAAGGCAAACTGTCTTTTAAGTGCTCTTGACCATGAGTGTTCAAACTATGCAGAAAGCTCTAAAGCTGGAAAAAATACACCCATGAGAATGGTAAGTGAAGGTGCATTGATGGCATATAATTCAGTGTAATGTTGTCAGCTCCTATAAGACTGGATAAGAGTCATTATCATTAAAAAAGTATTTTTGGATCAACTGTGCAGAGAAAGTAACAGTCAAATGTCGTGAAGAAAATGATAAAACAATCTTTTTGATTCCCTCATGTTAATATCTAATAGTCCTCAGAAAACTGGGAACATTCCAGAGGTTTAGAGAGTTACCAATCCTTGAAAATTCTGAAAGAATTGGAAGAATAACTAGGAATAACAAATGGGTCAATCTGATCTTTATTTGATTCCAAGTGTAAGTACTGCCCATCAGCTGGCTTCAAAGAGTGTAGGGAGTGTTTTGGATGGCATTATGGATCTGAGCAGTAAATGATATAGTACACTGGGATTTTTCCAAGGTGTTTGCTTTAGTGTTTACAAAGGAGTTTACAGAAAAGGTTAGACCCATATGTAACTAGCAGTCATCAAGGATTAAACAGGAAATTAATAGGACTAGATTTAAAAGATCAATTGATATCATTACCAACATAGCTATGGATGTCTGAGGTACTTTTAGCAACATCACTACTGCATGAACCTCTCATCAAACCTTATTTCCTACTGTGATCTTTAGGATATAAACCCCTTCTAATTAAAGCCTGAGAAAACCAGGGTATGAGCCTTGCAGAAGAGAAGGATAAGAGAACTAGTGGTTCCTTACGATCCCAACTTGCATGAAATTTAGAAGCAACTATTTTGTCTGAAAAAGGTCTCTGCACCTGACATTTGGAAATAATTTTTTTTTCTTTTTTTTGGCAAAAAAATATTAGACATCTGCCACTGCTTCCCTGGTATTAGAAAGGTCATTATACCATAGGCAGTAGGAACTGCTGAACTTCAGAAATCTTTGGCACTCACTAATAGGATTCTGAAAAAATTTCCAAGAACTTGCCAAACATGGTCTTCTCAGAATAACAGGCTGGAAAGATGAGAAAACCATAGCCTCAAAAGAGGACATATGAAATGGGCAGGGTTTTTTATTGGTCTTGTAGTGAAGAACTTTCTTACTTCATAACCAACAATCATAACTATGTCAAGGGCCTGACTGAATTTGCTGTGTTCAGTCGACTGTTGGTCATTACTAATGGCAGGAGGGCTTATTACACATTTTATTCACCCATGAGTCAAGCTAAATCCAATGTCACTCTTAACCTCAGGAAAGGAATTGAAAGAAACTCACACCCTCTAAGTCATACTAAATATAAACCTTGGGGAGGGTCTTGGTGACATTTATCTTCCCTGTCTCATGTCCTTGGGCACACTGTCCAATTGAAAACCTAATCCTGTTGCAAAAGAAGCATTCAAGACTTGGATCATGATTTTTTAAACAGAAAAAAGACATATGTCATGCATTTTATATCTCTGTATAAATATTTTGCATATATTTATTTGCAAAACAAAAAGTCTGAGAGAGCTCTAATAGAAAGACTACAGCCAATTTGTTCCACTGTAGTCATTCAATTTCCTGAGAACAAAGTATCATCATATAGCTGAATTCTGCTTTATAAGCAGCATGAGAAGTAAAGAAAATGCCAAAATTTGACAATATATGTGGTTAAATTTATGTCCAGATTCTCAGTTGGGAAATATTTCCAGGAGATATCTCCATGTGTCTAAAAATGACTGTTGAAGTGTTATTTTTACATTTCAGTAAAAATTGCCTAAAGCTGCTGCTCAAATTCCAAGTCTGACCATGTCATGGTTTAACCCCAGACAACAACCAAGGCCCAGGCAATCTCTCACTCAATCTCCCACTGCAGGATCCTGGAGGGACAATGGGACAGGGAAAGGCAAGGNTCCGGGCTGTGTCCCCTCCCACCCGCCCAGGCACGCTCAATTTCCTCACCAGCATGGTCGGTACCCAAAGCAACAAACGCCTTGGCTCTGTGTGAGCCCTGCTCAGCAACAACAAAAACTGCTCTGTGTTGTCAACCCATGTTCAGCACAAATCCAAACCACAGCCCCACAGCAGCCACTGTGNAGGGAAACCAAAAGCCATGCACACAAGCAAAGAAAAACAAGACATTAATTCACTGCTTCCCCAGGGCAGGGAGGTGTTCAGCCACCTCCAGGAGAGCAAGGCCCCATCACAGGTAACAACAGTGACTTGGGGAGACAAAACCATCACTTCAAATGTCCCCTTTTTCTCCTTCTTCCCCTGCTTTATATACTGATACTAATGATACTATACAGTCTGGAATATCCCTTTGGTCAGCTGGGGTCACCTGTCCGGGCTGTGTCCCCTCCCACCCGCCCAGGCACGCTCAATTTCCTCACCAGCATGGTCGGTACCCAAAGCAACAAACGCCTTGGCTCTGTGTGAGCCCTGCTCAGCAACAACAAAAACTGCTCTGTGTTGTCAACCCATGTTCAGCACAAATCCAAACCACAGCCCCACAGCAGCCACTGTGAAGGAAACCAACTCTATCCCAGCCCAAACCAGCACAAGCCCACTATGAGCTTGTTCATTTACCTGATAAGACATTAAAATACTTGGAGGATGTGATGTATATAGGTATACAACAGTCCTCTGGCTGTGTTATTGACAAAACTTCCTTTCTGATGCAGTACTCTCTTTTTCTCTTCTTCATTCCCTTCCTTAAAACTTTGGATGCTCATTGCTCAAATTCCATTTAGGAATGGCATTCTTCACTTCAGTAATCCTGCTAAAACCAGATGCCACTTCCTCCCTCAGCTGGAGGCACAAAAGGCAAAGATCCTGGGTTGAGATAAGAACAATTTACTAGAAAAATCAATGAGATAAGAAAGGCAACAGTAACAGTGGCAATATTAATAATTATAACAGTGTACAAAAGAGAGAGTGATTCACAGGCAAACCAACCAACAAACAAATGCTCACCATGGAGCCCACGTGGAGCCCACAGCCTGACCACAGCCACGTGGCCCATACTGTTCCCTCCACCTGGAGACTGGCACCACGTTAGCCCTCCCCATGCCAGCCCAACTGCTCTGCCAGCCACACTTTCTCAACTGGAGGAAACCCACTCTCCATGGAAGAGTTTCCCCTTCCCCTCACTGCAAAGATGTGAGGTCCTACAAAAAACCTCCAGGTCCTGGACGACCTGCTCCCTCCTGGCTACTGCAAAAGTTAACCCTGTGCTGGATGGAACAAGGACATCCTTCTACTCCTATCTAATTTTTTTTTGAGTAGACAAAGCCTTTATTAACTCTGTTTCTTAATTGTTACCAGTTTCAGAACATACTGTCTTTTCTGGCTTTTATAACTCATTTATGTGCCAGAGAAATTAAAAATACACTTTGCCAAGACATAAATATTCTTCTTTACTTATAAATTGATACATTTAATATTACAGAGTTTTTAACTGATACTTTAATCTAATTAAATAAGCACTGTTCATGCTTTATTATTTGAGACTGTTTGACAAGAATTGTCTTATTTTAAGCACCCCTTGCAGAGATGATTCATGAAATTTGTTGCCATCTTTTTATTTCTATAAGTTTGCATCTATTTATTAATGGTGGATCTAAGTAAGCCCAGTAGGATAGGGATTGAGAAAAGAGGGAGTGGGCAAAGTGGCACCTTGTTTCCTAAAATCTTCTATGTAGTCTTATTTTCTTCCCTTAAATTTTATTTTTAAAAAGTTAATATTTTTTCTTTTTAAGTAGTACAATGAAAATAAGTGTTTTCACTTCATGCACACCCTGACAGATACCATTTCTACATGACCTCTTTCTGCACCAAATAATGGTTGCTCTGTAATTGCTCTGCCATTTTAGAGAGGGGCTTGCGGGGAGCTGAAGACCACAGCAAAAAATTATCCCTCTGCATTCATCCAGTTTTCAGCCTTTTCTATTATTCAGCTCCTGGATGCTGTCAGAGCCTAGGTATGGAGTTAGATGTCTCCCTTGGCCCACTCAGGATGGCAGCTTTGCTTTTGTGGCCTTAGTGCTTTCCTACAGAATAGGAGCTTGAGCAAATGCAAGTGGCAGACAGCCCTGAATAAAAAATCCTCTCTTTTGCTCAAAATGAGAGCATAAACCCAAAAGACAAGTTAGCCCTACTGCAGAATCTCTTCACAAGGCAAATTCCCAAAAACAAGTATGAAAATTAATCAAGGTTCTGAAGGCACCTAATATCACTGCAGTCATTGAGAATGATTTTTATTGTCCCTAATGAGCATTTTATAGATACTCATATTTGAGCAGTGCCTGAATCTTTCAAAATAAGAACCAGTGTTTTCCCTGGAGAAGAAGCATATTGCTGAATGAAATCTGTCAGCATGTCAGGGCTGCTCAGACTCCTACACTGTAGTAACAGATGATCAAGTCCTCTTCCATGTTTCATGAATTGAAGGTGTAAATCAGTTTAGCCATTAAATAAGTCAACATTCTACTTATCTATCAGTTACTTTGATTTTATAGATAAAGGCATAACTTCTATTGCAAGTAATTAAAAAGGAATAATTTATTTCACAATGTAGTTTCTATCACAGTCTGCTTCAAGCCTAAAATGAGGGCAACCACTAACAGTAATTTTTGCTTTTCTAATCTATTCTCTCAAGAGAGGAATGTGATTTCACTTTGATTTTTCATTTCCATAACAAGTACTGTGAAGTTTTCCATATAGTTAAATATAGCTAGTCCTGAAAAAAGTCTGGGAACCTGACCCTCTCCTTCCACTGACATGGAAACAGTAAATTGCAGATAGCCTTCTCATTTGTCTTCTTTAATGATGAAGAATCAAAAGAAGTTCCCTTGGAGTTCCTTCAAGATAGTATTCTTTTTATTTAAAAGGATGCTTCCACTGAATGACAAAGATTAAAAATAGAATTTAATTCACTTCATTCTAGCAATACTAATATAATCTCCTAATCTTCATCTTGTTCTCACTTTAAATGTATTTCCCTTTCTGTAAACCATTTATTGAATGATCATTATTATTACATTCCAGCATCATTTTAAATTATATAAATATAGCATGCTATTTATCCATAACATTTCTGTGAGTTTCTTTTGCTAGTCAATCATCAATCAGAAGTTTAATATAGAGCTTTGTCTTCACTGGTACATCATCACTGAATGTTCCCAGGTGATTCTAGGCAAGAATCATAAAGACATATATTTTAGGATACTCAGATGCGAACATATGTTTAATTTCTATCCTGTACTAATTCTTGGTGCCTTTAAAAAAGTTTAACAGGTAAAAAATATTATATACCTGTATGATGAAGCAATTTTATATTTCTGTAAGACAGTACTATTTAAAGCACCTGTTTTTCTACCTTTATCTGTTGAATCTTCTACTTTTGATTCAGGGCAGACATTGCAGACTGGGATGCAACTCCTGCTGCTCTTTGCTGTGGAATTAAGATACTGAGCTTCGTGCTATTCTTTGGCTGGCCTAATAATCAATTTACCCATTCTGTTGTAAATCAGCATCTTTACCTCTTTAAAAATGTCCAGAGAAGCACATTGACACCTGCTTTACTGCACTGTTATGATTTGGATTGAGGAAGTGTATGGGAAGGGAGTTCATCCCATAAGCATTAAGCCAGTTGTCAGGACACTGGGAGGATGTGTGAGCACCTGCTGAGCCAAGCCAGCTTGGAGGGAGGATCAGCAGCTTCCAGCAGTGTAAGGGCTGCATGTGGGCAGCTTCCACACAATCAATTACATACCCAGGGAGAGGAGGGGTTCAGTTCTTAAACCAGCAGCTTTTCCTTCCTTACATGTTTAATCTCTGCCACACAAGCCTAACTCCTTCAGCATAGCGTGTGACAGGGGTTTATCCAGGTACTTCACACGAGAAAGACTTATGACTCCAGTTCATAGCCAAAAGAATAAGAAATAAAAGGACACCTAGAAGACCCCTGCTATGTGACAGTATCCTTTTGAGCAAAAACAGCCTTTTGCATTTTAAAAGCCTCAAGGTGGAAACACAACAATACTCCCCTTGTAAGCCTAAATGTGGAAATGCAGGCTACAACTTTCTTAGATCTCATGGTGTGGATTCCTCTTGATAAACGTTCACCTGAAAGGATATTCCTGGATTTGTAAGTCTTTATACTGTGGAGAACTAGTCTTTCTAAATGTTGGGTTACTTTCATTTTGTGAGGGAATTGTATTAGGGAAAAAAAGGAAAAAGTATTAGATCTTAAATCAATTGATTAATGCTTTTCATCCTGACATCAAATTTGGAATAAAACACTACTGAGGAATAGTCCCTCCTAATGCAAACAAGTCTGCTGGCATTATCTTGTTCCTTCAGCTCCCTCTCAGAAGAATCTGAAGATTTTTCCTTGTTCCTTATAAAATGGATTTTCCAAAGGAGAAATGCCAGTGTCACCCACCTAAAAATTATGCACAATTTTTCACTTGGCTGGGCCTGCACCTTCTGCTGCTCTCTAATTGATACTTAGGAAAATGCTATTCTGCTTTCTGCCTGCCTTTCATGAGCAGGCAGTTGGAGTTTAAAATAAATCCTGTTAAGTTGCAGGAGTGGATGATTGCTTTTTCATTCTTCGTTCTATATATGCTGGTGGTCACTCAATTTATTCTGTCCTTTATCCTTTCTATTTTAGATGTCTTTCCACTTATTTTCCTCCCACTTCCTAGTGTGAATTTCCACTTGCTGGCTGGAGTTCAGAAACAATGAACCTGAGCAAAGACCTCCAGAAAAAGATTTTTGCTTAAGTGCACGATAGCAGATGCTGGAGCCATGCCCAGACAAAACCCTGCCCATGTTTTTCTGTCCCTCCCCGTTAGAAGGCAGTGATTAGACATGTTGGTGGCAGCATTCACTCTGCTCCTGAGACCCCAGGACACCTCCCTGGAGGGATCCAACCACTCCTGAGCAAAGGCAAGGTTCAGGAGTGGGGCCAGGAAGCAGCAGCCTATCCTTTCTTGTTCACAATGGTAATTCCACAGCAAAAGAGTGATGACAAAGGTTCTCCCCATGCTATGGTTTCATGTTTCAGTTAAAATTGCCAGCCAGGTGTCAGCCAAGGCAGGGCTTGTGAGGAGTGGGTAAAGATGATCTAGAGAGTCTGTGCAGGTGCTGCTGCACAGAAATGTGTCTAGAGACAAACATGATTTATTGGCCTGTGTTAATATGATGTTCTATCCATATGATGCTGTAAACACACACAAATCTTCTATTGTTCTTTGGAATGAGACACAGAACCTCTTAGATCTGTTGTCTAACCTTTATGAGTTGCTCTGATAGGAGCTATGCTGGTTTTTCCCAAGATTACATTTGATACAATTAGTGGAATGGCCTCCTTCAGATGATAAAACTGTAATTCAAATGTTTTCACAAAGGTGGGTGATATGGCTCCTTGAGGGATGTGGTGGATGTCAGTCTCTGGAATGTGGGTAAGAGGAAATGAGAGAGTAGAAAAGAGGAACAGCACAGTATAAACTACATACTGAATAGAATGCAGATCCTTGAGGAAGGGAGAATTCAGAACAAAGCAGAATGAAACTGAATAATGCACCATAACTCATCCTGATTTCTTGGACTAAAAGTAAACAGACTTGAAATCTCTTTTAACCTGCAAAGATTCACTTCTATATAAGTGACTAAGGAAAAAATAAAACAATTAAAAGCTATATACTATGACTGTAGATGGAAATTAAAGCTTCCTCTGCTAAGGGCAGTAGCAGTTTACAAATGCAGAACTGGAAACCCATGCACCACAAATCCCATAGCCAAAGTAGCTAGAAGCCTCCTTTGGGGAAAAGTGCTCATTTTGTTCCATATTTCTTCTTTCCAAGCAGACAATTCATGATGTTATCCAAACAAAGTAGCCTGTACCATGAAGAAAGTGTAATAAATGCAGTCATGAGTGTTCACTGTCCCAGGAAGGCAAGAATGAGGCTTCTTCTCCACCCTATCTCAGTTGATATTTGCATACACAAGCTTGAGTGCCTGAGCTATTAGCACTAAAACAAAATAAAAGCAAGTCCTCTCTCTGAGAATGTGAGGAACCAAAATACATAGAGTATCTGAGATTAATTTCAACAACAGGGTTAGGTTTGCAGATGTTCTTGTTTGAGGTGTATTATTTTAGCTCAGAAAAATAGGCTTGAGCTTAGTACTATCTTTCTTTCACATTACAGAGTCCTCTGTCTGAGGGACAGAAGGAAAGAGGAGACGATAGAAGATATTTACATGTTGGAAAAATAGAACAGACATGACATAAGATGGAGTGTGCACCACACTGAGCTCTCAAAATGTATTCTTTGAAATTGCTGCTCTGTGTGGTTATATCATCTTGGCAGCTGAAGTAATACTCTGTGCAATTATCCATATTAGGGAAACTGTAAAAATAGAAATGTCTCTGTTTATAGCTTCATTCTAATACACTGAGTGGTGGGCAGCCACAGCTCGATTGGCCACTGGGTAGCAAGGATCACTTCAGACATTTGGATCATGAGAGATTCCTAAAAGCTTTATCAGCTTTCAGCTAGTAGGAGTTGCTGTGCTGAAATCCAAACATGATTTTCAGTTCTCTGGCCAACCTTTTATGGGAATAAGACTGTGTTTATAAAAAAACTGTGCAGTTATTTTATCATGTTATGATCCCACAGACTTTAGAGTGGATATGAGGGGAATGAGCTGTTGTCAGTATTAGTAACAGTGAAATATTTTTCAGGGGAAATAATTTCATTTGAATACTGTATTTAAAATTGAAATGTTTGTTCAAGTAACTGAATGAAACTCAGTCCTCTGTTGTGTCATACTCACAGGATATAAAAGACCTATACATGTTTGTTTTTTGATTACTGGGTTCTAAGCATTAGGCAATTGTGGTGCAAGAAGAAGGAGATAGAAGAATGAGGATAAGCAGCATTTACTGATGTGTTTCACTCACTGAAACAAAAAGTAACATAGAGCATCTCTAATATAAGATTGCCTAAAGCAAGCTAGGAAGATAATGTGTCTGTAACTGAAGACAAATTTGTGAGGAAAATTTTAAATTATCCTTATGAGTATGGCTGCCTTTTAGGTAACACACTGATTTTTCTTCTGAAGAGTATCTTTGAAAGCCAGGAAGCCACATCCACCCCTGAAGCCTTGATTTTAGGGCTTAAATAACAATTATGACACTTTCTCTATGTTTTACTGACACACATCACCTACACAGAGAAACACAGACAATGATCAGTCTGCTACCTATGGCAAATTAAAAAGAGAACAACTTTTTAACACTGCCTCTTGCATGATGTCATTCCTAAGTGCTCTTCCAGTTGGGTGGTGTGAGAGGGGGGTGTGTGTACTCTGTTCATAGTTACTTCTTGTTGGTGGGGGGTTTTAAGCCTGAGGATATAGCAAGAAATAATCATCCATTCTAAGATTTGTAGAAATGCAGATCCCTCACTCTCACAGCATGGAACTGATGCAATTCCCAGAACAGCCATCTGTGAACTGGGAGCAGACCATTTCATTTTGATAGTGTCAGTCAGAGGGCAGGAAATCTTTTGGCTGTTTTGAGAAATCCTCCCAAAATCTGTCTCTAAACAAGAGCACACACCAGACATAAAGCAAAACTCAGGAATACACACACACACACCTTAGAAGAAGACTTAGGCTTGGATTTTACACAAAGTTATTTAAAATTCCCTGCTTCTTAAGGGAGACTGAAAGCCTGCTATAGGCATGCTGGATGAAGAAGAGGAGATTAACTCATCCTAAAACCAATCCACCAGTCAGTTCCAAATGGGTTCATTGATGTCTGAACTAAACACTGATACTTCCTCAAAGAGAATTTACCTTGATGGTGTTTCTTTGTGTCTGCATTGTTTAGGAACCTTCCACAACCAAAATGTCTGGCAGGAATCTGCTTCACTATCTCAAGTCATAAGCCTGGCTTGGGCCAGAGATTCTTAAAGATAAAACTTGCCTTAGTTTCACTCCTCTCCAAACCTCATGACAAATAATAATTAATATTAACTTGACAGTAAATTTAAAAGCCTTAGGCCAGCTTCTTTTATCTAAAGTAAGTGCAAGAGACCTGTTATTCTGTTAGGTTGTGGACACAATTTGGATGGCTGAAAATTCCCCTTCCAAGACCCTTGTTGTAAAAGGACTGGAAGCTTGTTTCATTACCCCGTTGCTCCATGTTCCATAAAGTTTCAACAAAAGCAAGTGCTGACATTCTCTGTCAGAGCTGCCTTCTCAGTAATTTGGAAGAAGTGTTTTCTATTTCTCCAGAGAAAATGCTTCAGTCTCAAAAGCTGTTTATTTTGCCTTTTCCTTCCTTCAGAAGGAAATAAAAATCTGTGAGATAAAATGAGTTGCAAATGTAATTGCAATAAATACATCAAAATAAATAAATAGCAGATATTTTCCATTTACGCTTTAAAGGAAACAACTTTACCAGGGCTCCATGACTCAGTAAAAAGCATTTAAAAAACCAAAGCCCGCAGCAGTCTATTTAAAAAATAAAAAAGGCATTTGGTAGCATCTTAAAAAAAAAAAGAACAGTTTACCCAGCTTAGTCTAAACCCACAAAAAACCCTTGTTGCCTGTTTTATTGCTCCTAGAGCATTTTAAGACCCCTAATTACAGAGAAGCCCATAAGAGCTCATTTCCTTTATACTTCTGTTGAGAAAAAGAAGAGGATTGAGGGCACAATTTTAGAAGCACATGGTTAGACAGTACTGTTGGCAAATATCAGAAGGATAGGATATTTTCTGAGAGGCCATAAACTCACTAAAATGACAGTGGTGTTTTACATCAGCAAGCTGTAAGAGTATGAAGGCTGTGCTAATGGGCAACGGTCCAGACGCTCTGGGATACCATTCTATTGGGAGGGGAAAAGTAAATTAAAAACCTGCCACATGCAAAAAGACAACCTAAAGTGATCATTCAGGAGAGGAGTTTCAGAGTAGTCCTCACAAAGGTCACACTGAAAAGTTTCAATGTGTAGAAGCTTACCTCTCGCTGCTTGAAATGTTGGGGGTTTCCATAGCACGGTTATTTCTGTAATTGCTTTGTGTACCTAGTACTAATTTACCCTCATAGCATATTGACCTTGTACCACTTTAAACTTTGCACAGCTATTAACAGATTATGCCACCACTTTGTAAATCGGTTTTCTGCTAGATTTTTCCCTTCCAAGAAGGCTTTTGTTTTTCAATATTTGCCCCTCAAGGTATTTCTCTTTATTCATCCCTCTGTTCAAATATACTAAGGGCCTGTCAGGCTGTCTTTTGTTTTTACTGCCTAAAAACAGGTATTAGAAGGATAGCAAATCCAACCCAACAGCAACATTCATGACCAATTTTCATTCAAAGCAGAAGGTATTTTCCAATTTCTGAACATCAGTTTGAAGGCTGCAGAAGTATGTTAAAATCTGAACGCTCTAGAGACAAATGTCAGTACCAGAACTTGTCTCCTTAGCAAAAGTAAACCCTCACTTTTAAAATCTTCTTCAAAGTTTTGGCTTTTCACTTCTTCTTATTTTCTCATGCTGCTTTTTCCCTTCTTGAAAAAGAATTCCCAGAATTAAATGCAAGCCCTTTTTGCCTCAAAGCCTTACTGCTTATCCTAACTCCCACTGCCGCCCTAACACAACCACCTGTAGGTCCTAGTAAAGGTGAAGAAAGCCTTTTTTGAGTTCTAGTGTAAGATTTTATCCTGGATCAGGTCTTCACCTTTTTTTTCCCTTTTGATAGATCCATAATCAGAAGAAGAAATGTGGGAATTTATTTAAAAGCATGGCTAGTGAAGAAAGACTGTTTCTTGTGCCCATCATCCTACTAAAAGAAATGTTAATTACAACACAGATGCCACATTTTTTTTCAACTAAACCAATGCATTGAAAAACTGATATTATAAAATATTATGTGTTTGATTGACACGACATTTTGGATTGGATGCTTCAGAGAATAAAAATCAGAAGAGCAGTAAAATAATCTCAACATAAGTTGATTTATCGTCAGCATGTACTTTTTTGTTGAGTTCACATTGATCAACTTGGTCATTTGCTATTTACTACCCTACTAGCTCAAAAGGAAGTAAAAGTCAAAGGTTATAAAATTGTGGCATGGAGATACATTTTTAAGACAAAATATTTTCCTGATATCTCAAAGGAATGAAGAAACACCGAGATGTTTGTGAAAGAACTGTCTTATGTTGCAATAGTAGAATGTTAGAAAAAGGATACAGTGTGGATTATTTAACAGTTGCCAAATAAGATGATTAAAAATATATTCAGCTGAAGACAGTTCTAGTTCAAGTTTCTAAATGTGTTTTTCCTTGCTTTTAGCTTCTCACATATGACGTGTCTTTGGGCCAAAAAGAGGGGTTTTCTGTGAAAATGAGAGTTCATCTTAAACGGTGTGAAATATGAGATGGAGATATCTTGTATCAGTGGGTAATGCTCACTGTAAAAATATGAGCTATAAAATTTAATCTTGAATTACTTTATCCTGCTAATGTTTTAGCCAATTTATTATATCTGCACAGCTGTGGCACAGAGCACCTTGTTGCTCAGAGCCATTAACTCCTCACTGCCTGTGTCACACATCCAGCAGGGATGGGGATCAAGCTGCCTTACACAGCACTGGGGTACACAGCTCTATTTGCTCTCACCAAAGGCAGCTCTTCTGCTAAGTCCTGCTTAATCAAATTGGAGGAGAAACTCTGTGGCTCCTATCATGGATTATTCACTCTCTGTATATAATTATATAATTAATCTGTATATAATCTATAATTGGAAATGACAGGGACTAGTACAGGAAATCTCAAATGCCAAAGGACCTCACCAGAAAGGTCATCACAGGTGATGACAGGTTGTCCTGAACCAGCAGTAGTACTGGAACAAGATCAATAGCTGAGTTCTCCAAATTTTCTTAGAGGATCAATCTTATTTAATAATTTTACAGCTACCCTTGGCATATAAAAATGTTGGATACTAATTTCATTTCTTCATAATAAAAGCTGAACTGAATCAATAACAGCAAGACACATATATATATTGGGGGGGCTAAAAGAGATGGCACTGAGGATGTGCCACAGGTATAAAATGAGATTATACATTACAGGCCACTATCAATAATTATTTCCTAATCTCTTTTCCAATTCCACAGAAAAATATAACATGGGGACAGAGGGAAAAAATTCAGCCACTCTGTATACTAGTAGGTAATGTGTAACATGGTTAGGAAAAAAGCAAATGCAATCCAAGTATCTATCAAGTGAGGTATTTCCAGCAGAAACTGCCAAATGGCTTGGCTGTGCTATTTAAGTCACTGGTGAAACCTCAAGATTTTAAAATTTTACTCCACTTAACATTTACAAAACCAAAAAAGTTGGATTTAATATCTGGGGAAGGACTACTGAAGTGATCAAAGAATACATCAAAAGTGCATCTAAAACCAAGAACCTTTCTGACCTTGGATTTCCAATCTAGAAAAATTCCTGAGGGAGGTAGATTGACGTACAAATATCCCAAGAAAAAACCAGAAGAAAGTAGAGGTATTTATTTTTTATTAAAGGAAAATAAAAGGGTTTGAACAGACAAGCACAAATGGATTGTGGTCAATTTTAACATGGAAGACATTTTTTCAGTATTTAGGAATGGGAACAACGATAGTTCAGTGGCTGCACCTCCCAAACTCCCATCTCTGTGTGTGATAAATGGGGAGGATCTAACTGACACTTTATACCTTTCCATAGAATGAGAATTTGGCATTACTTGTAAGAGATTTTTTTCTTGTTGGCTTTTTTTTATTTTCAAATAATAGGACATGGCAAAAGTCTTAAAAACTTCAATGCCATGAAAGAATTAATTAAACTACCTCACTAAGGCTGTTATTCACAGTGGTAAAAGTTATAATGAGGTAATGCTAGCAATGATACTGTCCAGTATCAATAAATCTTCTCAATCATGTGGTGGTGACCTATCACACAGAAGACTGAGGATGTACTCTGGTATTTTTTTCCTAATACCTCAAAAATTTTATTTTGCTAATAAATTATTTAGCTGATACATGTTCTGATGTTACCGTTTGCAATTAGCTCCTGCTTCTAAGAAACAAACCACCTCCTTTTGTGATAAACACATTTCAGATCTCTTACAAGTTCTTCTGTTCTCACTCCCATTTCTACCCTCCTCATACCATGTATGAACAGTAAAAATACTTTGAAGAGTTGGGTCCCTGTTGTCATTTAATTCATTCCAAATATAATCCCACCCAGACAGAAAGGCTGCGTTTTGCACCGCTCTCAGAAAGAGACAGTGGAATAATAAATGGAGCCCATCCATTTGCACTGGTTTCAGTTCAGGATTTCAGAGTGAGGTAGATCAGAATGTCAGAAATACAGATAAGCATTCTGCTTCTTGGTTTGGATTTACAAGCTCTGAAGAAGTGGTTTTGATTCACAGATCAGCTCTTTAATAAAAAACTTGCTACAGCTCAAATGAATAGAAAAGTAGCAATCATTAGTTAGGAGACAAAACAGATAAATAAAAATAGGGAAGGAATTAGACCAGAAAATGTATTTTAGTATCTTAGAATATTTATCAGATTATTACAGTCATTCCAAGGTGACTTTAATTCTTCATCTTTATGTCCCTTTAAGGAGTTACAGATTGTCTGCAACTTTCCAGTGGCCCTACCTATTGTCTAATAATGACCAGGCCACTGAAATGTTAAAAATCCCAGTCTGAATCTTTCAACACCCTCTGTAACTCATCCCAATGAGCCACAGCATCCTTGATCCTGTGCCTATTATTCTGCCCTTTCATTACAATATTACTAGTCATTGAAGCTTTTTTTAATGAACTAAAGAATTCAGTCTGCAGGAGCACTGCACTATGGTTCATAATTGAGATGCTCTCCCATACTTTACATTTTGATCATGCTCAGCTACACAAGGGCAATAGTCAAGTTAGCTTAATAATAGCCAGAAGAAATGCCTCTAATCCAATTGGTCACAAGGCACATATCACCAAAAACAATTTCTTTATAATTAAAAGGTGCTTGCGGGCACAGTGAAAGCTTGGAAGTTGCCCAGGGATTTTGGGGGAAGTGTGTGGATTTTTTCCCATAGACAGCAACCACACTGAAGCAATTTCTGAAACACACTGATAAGCTTTGCCTTTGAATTTACATTAAAGAGCTCAATAGTTGCTACCTGTGAGAACAGCTCATGCTTCTAAACTGACTTGTGTCCTGTAGAGATTAAGGACACAAGGCCTCCAGGAGATTAGCACATCACTTGGTTTAAGTGACACCCAATCCATTTTATTGACGTGGCCTCTATCCTGCAAAACAAGCACTTTTTAAGTGAAACATCATGAAAATTTGTGTGGCTTTATGGGCCAGTGTATAATGGCTTTTCATGGGCAATTATTGGCCACTATTGGCAGGTATGTAAACGGAACCAGCAGCACTGGCTATGGATGCCCTGTCAGTACATGGCACCGCATACTAATGCAGCGGAGCGTGCCCAGGGGAAACCTGCTTTGTCTCTTAATTTTACTGGAGCCTTTTGAGGGACAAAGGACTTTAAAACCCATTCATTGCATCAAGCAGATTATTACCCTGAATGGTTACAATGTTGGTTTCAGAGTGGTGCTGGATCACAAGTCCACTCCAGTCTTCAATCACATTTCATAACTATTTATTTTCAGCAACGGGAACTCGAGCCTTTACTGCAAGAAAGAAAATTAGCATGTAGGTGAAGAGCTCTTTCACCTTCTCTTTTAATGCCATTCTAGTCACAGGGTGCAGTTTGGATGCACCACTTGCTGCTGAGTAGCTGCACAGTGAGAATGAGAATAATTATTGAACTGAAACTGTGCACCAGCTTGGGAGATCTGACGTTTCATAAGCCTGCCTGGCAGCTACCTGGATTCCATTATGCTGGAGAAATAAGCTTTTTACTAACACTTTGGAAAATAAATTTTCCATTCTTTTCTCTTCCTTTTGATCTATAGCATAAAGAGGCTGTATGTACTGAGGTTGATACAATGCACGGAACTACGCCGTGCCGATGAGCAGGGTAAGCAGCATTAAAGCACGCGCACAGACGCAGAGAGACATTTCATCATCAGGGAGCTCTACAGCAAAGCCATGAACTACAGCTAACTAAAATGCAGTGAGATATGTTAATCCAAACAATGAAAGCAAGAAAAGAATGCAATGCAATTTTATGCTAAATCATTTTAACAGAGGTATGGAATTATTAAATATGAAAACTGAATGCAGGTGGGCCTCTTCCAAATATCTGTCTTAAATCAAGTCTGTTTTTTTCTTGTTTTTCAGCAAAATGGAGCTCTTCATTTTGGCTTTCTAACTCACAGCCAAGTACCAAAATTTGAGGATATTGAAGTGGATTCCTCTTGGTTCTGGAAATAACCTGACAACCATAAGAGCCAGCAGGAACTTTCACAACAACTACATGCACCGCGTCAATGCCACAGCCTAGGCTGGCAGCATCTGCCTGACAGCAAGTCTTCAGGAAGAGTGGGTAGTGAATTCACATCTGCACAAAATAAGAATTATTCCACCTACATGCTTAGAAGCAAGAGCCTTTTCTTAAGATATTGAAATAGCTGGAAATCCAGGAAAAATTGCAAAATTTTGCATAGCAATTTGAAAAATACTTCCAAGAGTTTTTCTAAACAAAAAAGAAAATGTGCAATTCATCCTTTATGGCTGGAAAAAGGAAGAAGCATGATGAGCTTAACCATTCTAAGTCAATCCAAAATTCTAGAGGTGACCACAGAATATAGAATATCTTGCCTTTTTGCATTAATATTCTTTTTGTTCCTTAGTTCATGAGAAAGAGCTATTCGGCTCTTTTTTAGTTTCAAAATTAGAAGGAAATGAGCTAGTTCAAAGAGTGACAAGCTTGCATAACGAAGTCTGGTAAGAAAATACCTTATTTAATCAGGGATTTTAATATCCAGGTCATGGAATTCCTTCTGGTTTTGGAGTGAGTGTGCCAGGCTTCCTGAAGACCGATTAATGACAACCTCAGCTTTCTTAAAGGGTGTGAAAGGTATTGCATATGAGGGTTAGCCAGTGCCTGTTGCACCTCCTACCTGCTTGGTATTGTGGTGCTGCAGATCAAGGCAAAATATCTTGTCATGGTTGGGCCAAACGTCTGTATTTACATTTCTAGTGGTTGCATTCACGTTTCTTCATTGCTTCTGCTCTTATTTGAAAGAATAGAATGTATCCCTTTGGGGAGTGAACAATGAAAATCTTGCTTTATAGAGAGGTCAGAGATAAAAATTTAAGTAAATATGAACTGACAGGAAAATATGTTCTTTTTCTTATCTCATTCCTTTTCTGTTTAATTTCCTTACCACGCTGTATGCTTTGTGGTATTTATGAGTCTTTGTCATAGTTATTAAATAACAGTATCCTTGTCTTTCCTGGTTGGCTTGTATGAACATTTTTATCTTTACAACCATTGTTACAGCATTTGTCCCATACAAAAATCTCTATTGCCCGAGCACTAGTGCCTCTGACTTAGAATGAGCTCATGTTTGAATAGCACATCAGAGCATCTTTCTCATGCATAACCCAAAAGATAGCATCACAGAATCATTTATGGGCTGCAGGTTTAAGAAAAATAATCATCAGTTTTATCATGGAATCAGTGAATGTCAGGATGCAATATGTTTGAGGCAGTGAGGCTTTTGAGCACAGAGCTGATGGAATCCTGCATGCACATTCAAAGGAAAACCTCCCTGGTGACATCTGGCATTTTCCAAAGGAGAGAAGGAGAAAGAAAAGGAGAAAGGAGAATGTAGAAAGGAGAGAAGAATGTGAAGGAAGGAGAATTAGAAAACTCTAATGAGAATCTCCAAAGCACAATATGGGAAATGAAGCATTTATATAAAGCATTTCAGAATAATGAAGAAAATCTCTATTTGGGGTTGTGTCTTCCAGATCTAGTATTTCCCAGCTTTGAGACACTTGGCTTCAATGGGTGACATAATCCTGTGCACATCCACAACCTTATTACAGCAGCTTTTCTGAGGGGCATCTG
Source organism: Notiomystis cincta (assembly GCA_013398075.1). Taxonomy (NCBI): domain Eukaryota; kingdom Metazoa; phylum Chordata; class Aves; order Passeriformes; family Notiomystidae; genus Notiomystis; species Notiomystis cincta. The sequence continues at coordinate 14,273 of VZRX01015535.1, read as the reverse complement.
AACAATTTTATTCCATTTTATACCCCTTCAGAAAAGAAAGGCAAACATTGGGATGCCTTATCTGCTGAATGTGACAAACTGACATAACAAACTTGAGTATCACTACTTGGGGTTGCCAGGCTTCTAAGATGGCAAATTAACTGAGATTCTTTCTTTCTGGCTGCACACAAACACACCTGTGCATGCACTCACTCACTCACTCACTCACTCACTCACTCACTCACTCACTTACTCACTCACACACACACACACACATATACATATACATATACATATACATATACATATACATATACATATACATATACATATACATATACATATACATATACATATACATATACATATACATATACATATACATATACATATACATATACAACACATATATATATATATATCCAAAGAGGGAGTAGGTATGCTTGCACTTGCTATCCAAATGCAGTAAAGCCATGCTCTCCTGCACCATGCTGACTACACTTTTCAAAAACACATGACCTGTAACTCTATTATTCCTTACATAAATCAAAAAGCCAACAGAGGCCAGCTGTATCTTAGAGTACAGTAAGCATTAAAACACAACTTTAATTTATGCATTCGTATTTAGTGCTTCCAAAGTGTCTTCAAAATTGTAAAAAACTTCACATAATGTTTTAGATTTGCAGAAAATTTATATATATAGTAGGAAAATAATTACAATAATTTCACATCTGTCCTTCCTATATGCCATTCTGACAGGACTGATAGCTTAGAAGACCATCTCTTATCACATATCCTAGAGTTCACAGACTATTGAGGTCAGGGGAAACACAGATCTAACATACTTTGCATATCACAGAAATAAACATGCATGAAATGCAATGAAATAAGAATCACTCATAACTGTAAGAAAACCCAGAAATTTTGTACAGTCAACACGACACAAATATCTCAAGTTCAGCTTTAAAATATGTCTCACAAATTCAATCCAGGACTCCTGTAATATCCACCAACATTGTGGAAAAGTACTCAATAAAACTGCAAATATCATATTTTTGAGAAGGTGTGCAATATTTTTCTTCCTAAAAATGTGTTCATCCTGTTGTGAAATTGCAAGGAAAGATAGGAGATATTGATTTAAAGCTCTCAATGGCAGTCCATTTTCTTGTGGTATGTACATGAGCCTTTGTAGTATTCTCCATGTATTCTCAGGATTAGTTTCCAAGGATTTTGGATGGCCTGGGACAAGCTTAATAATTCCAACTTTCAAGCACTTGTACAGACTGAAATTAAAATATATACACTCACAAATACATGCATAGGTACACAAACACAAATAAATAAATACCAACAAAAATTACAAACCCTTGCTTTTTATTGGCTTCCAAATAAAGATATTTGATAGAAGAAATATTACCTTAATCTCTCCATTTATCACATTTATTCCAAATACACATGCTGCCTCTATAAATAAGAAGCTTAAGAGTAAGCAATATTATAAAGCAATAATAAACTTTCAAAATTAATGCTGACACAATTTACATGACAATTTAAAATCTGCCTCTGTAGATATTATGTCATCATGTAATATTAAAAAAGAAGGATTTCAGTAAAATTTTATTGAACCCTCAGTGTTAAGATTGAAGCAATAGTGGCTATGGAAGTCTCAGAAAATCTTGTCCTTGCAAGGCATGAACAGAGGGACAGAAAACCTGTCTGTGTGATGCTATGTTCTGTTGCACTGCAATTATGAGAAGCTTTGTTCCTGCAGTCTGTCTTTCTCTCTGTCAGAGACCAAATGCACACTTTGCATTGCATGAGAATTACACAGTGGCAGTCGTTATTTATGAAACAATTACACAGATGTATTTGGCAACTATCTGTTTAATCAATACCAGAAATGTGAATGCTGCTCTGCTCCTTCTCTAGGAATGAAGGAGAGCTCTTCTACAAGACCACATCAGACAAAAGAAATCATAGCTATAGAGTGTTACCTACACTGTAAATTAATCTTCCTCTAATCCATTGCCAGGTAAACCTCAGAAGAGCTTATATGAATTAATTGCAGAGCATTTTGATTCTCTTCCTCTCCAACCTATTCTAAAATAGCAAATCATTCTTCTATGTGACAACAATGAAACTGTTCTATTAAGGGTACAGTTCCTACATACCAAAATCCTCCTTGATTTGTGCAAGGAATACAGAACATAGGTGATGGTGTTGAAGAGGGTGACATAACCCGTTTGGGAACTGGTATCTCTCAGAGCCAGTTTCACATTTTTGGAAATGCAGGTGTGTGGAGCTCACTGCACTAGGTCACTCTTTCATCCAGGGACAGTTTTCCCACATGTCTGGGCTGGGACTGCTGGAAGGAAGGTAATGAGGTGAAGGGAAGGATGCAGAAAGTAGAGCAAGGTCAAAAGTTGGTGATGAATATATAGGTTTTAGGATTGGTTTCCAAAATCAGTTCTCACAGCTATGATCCACATTGATATGAACAACAAAAATTTGTCCTGGGAATAAAAGGGGGCTGATGAACACACATTCCTGGAGTTATGTGGCATACCTTGAAAATTACTCTGCTCAGACTGAAGCTGTCTTTTACAATTGCTGTACTTACACTTTGAAGTTAACAAAGGCTCTGGTCTTCATCAAACTCATGCTTGGGAATGGCTTCAATATTTCCTTAAAATGCCATTGTGGGAAAGGTAAAAAAAGGATTAGACAGTAAATAAGGTCAGCACAGGCACAGCTATTTATAAACTATTGAGATTTCTCCTCTTTATTAATTTGCCATTAAGCAAGACAAACAGGAGCAATGAACACTTTTGCTTGAGATCTCTTTCACCAGTTACGTATCAATAGCTTAGTGATCTCTGAAGTCAAATGGCAAACATCCTCATCCAACACAAGGTTACATATCAGATTTCTTATCAGAAATGAAACCTACACACCCAGTAACAACAATTCCTTAAAAACTGAGCAAGAAGGAAACAAATGAGATAAGGCATTGCCACAGAATTGAAAATACTGCAAACAGCTTTACCATGACAAGCATAATAAACTATAAACTAGTAACTGGTCTGTATAATTTTATTTTTTTTTTAACGTCTTTGTTTAGGACTCAAAATAGTTAAACTGTCCTTTCTAAGCAAATTACTCCCCAGGAACCAGAAGTTCCAGAAACAAAAATATTCTTGCAATATTTGAAGTATATTAAAAATAGTGTGAATCTAATATGTAGCTTGATACAGACCCAGGGCTACACTTAGCAACCCAAAGCATCCTCTTAATGGGGTAAACCCAAGAGAGTTTGGCATACAGCAGCAGGCAGCATTGAGAGTGTGGTGAGGGTGTTCCCACAAGACAGGTTATTTGAAGGAAGACTGCTATATTTCAGTTATTTTGGCTGAGGAATTCAGTAAGACAAATATTATACTAGCACTGCACCTATATCAAGGTGATAGAAAAAAAGTTCCACGAAGGACATTGAGTGAGAAAGCTAAAATGGCAACTTTTATTTCTAGTCCTTTCAGCAAAAAAAGTCTACAGAAATTATTGATTTTTACTGAGTTCTGCAGAACTTTCTCATGCAATTTGTCAAGAAATAAAAAAGATGAGAATTTTGCTTCATTGGGATTTTCAGACAATATTCAATGTGACTCAAAAGAGCATTTGTACCCATTTGAACTCAATTCAATATCCAAGTGATATGGGAGAACTTGTTACTAATGGAGTGAGAAAATGGATGTATTAGAAAAGAAAAACAGAGAGAAAGGAAATTAAATAGGAAAAGAAAGTGCTGGTTTAGATATTCTGAAGTATCTTGAATCATCTGTGGTGAGAAGTTTCTGATAAGCTGAAGTGAATTAAATAAGCTATCTCACTTTTATTTCTTGATGTCAGTCAGCCCAGAGTACGCCCCAAACCACAAGAAAACTATCAGTAATGGAGATTTCTGTTGCAAGTTATAATAGACAGGATCCAAGATAGAATTGAAACCCAGGAATTCCATATGCATCTATAACGATTCTAGAAGATCTTCTAAAGTAATTTGATATAAATTTGGGTATTTGTATATTGTATTCTGTGAATATATTAAAAGCATCAAGTTACCAGTTTCTAGTAAATTCTTCAGAACATTGTCATACATTTCATTAGAAAAACCTGAAATAACAGCAAAAGCAAAGTTATTCATAAAAATATAAGCTCATTTTTACTCTAGAATTTGATAAAGGAAGTCTATTTTTACTGGAATTTTGCCCAAGTCAAATTCATAAAATATTAGACTCATAAAATGAAAATCCATCTTCTTTTATGTTTCCAAACACCGTGAAGTGAGATTGAGTTCAGGGTCAGTCTTATGCTACTAAAGAAAACATTACTTATGCTTAAGGGAGATGCGAAGCGAGAAGAGGTAGACAAAAATGACTGAAAGCTGAGAAGGAAAAACCAAGATGCAGTGATGGCTCACAAAACCAGGTCCACGTCCTGATTACAGGTGAGATCTGCAAAACTGGGTCACTTTTCAGAGGCAGCTCTGAACTCCCGTGGTGGTAATGCTGCAAGTTGTAGGAAGTAATCACACATGCTACAAAGGTGGATGTTGGGAGGGTGTGAGGGAAATAGCAATGAGATTCAGGACAGGAAAAATACTGGAATGATTAAAACTTCAGACCAGGTCCTACTTGTTTTCACTTCCGTAAGATTACATGGTGTCAAGAGGTAAAGGCAAACAGGAAATCAAGTGTTTAATATTCAGAGCATTCAGCAAACACCATATCTCTTACAGGTAATCAGGGGGATGCTCGTGAAGCCAATAAGCTCCTGTCAGTTCTCTGTCTTCCCCTTGCATTGCTGTTTGCTCTTACACAGGGAGAGACAGAAAATTCACTCCCTAACAAACACTCATGGCAGTAAACTCAGCTCATGTGAAGTATCACAGGCTCTGTCAGTTTTGATGGTTTTGGTGGACGTTAATGTGTAATTAAAGATTAATCTCATTAGGTACACTTTTGATTTTGAGTTTTAGGAAAAAGGGATATAAAAAGAAATTAATATAGATACTGAAGCCTTATATATACATATGCAAAACTGAGACCTGCTCCTCAGGTATTTCTGAGGTCTGAAGCTCAAATTCCCTCTCTTTTCAAGACAGCAAAAACCAGACAACAGGCTAGTGTCAGCATATGCAAGTGCAACAGGAGAGAAATAGCTTTTTGATATATTCCTCTTCTAATTGTTTCAAAATTTTGCAACTGATTGAAAATTTTGTTGAGGTCCAAGTTCCCAGCACAAGATCTCAAGAGAAAAAGTTTACACTTACAGTCTCAATATTTGCTTCTTCTAAATCTTAGCATGAAGATTTGTCTTCCTCAATATGAAGCTCATGAAGAAAATAAAAAGAGTGGGTTGGATTGTATCAGCAGAAGATTAATTTATTCAGGAGGAATCCTCAGCTCAGTCTTCAGGACAATTTTCTTTCTGATTCATAAACTTTTCAGAATGATCAGAAAGGAGGCTTTTGTGTGAGAATTTTCACAAAAGCAGAAACCCAGGTGACAAAGGAATGCTGGGAAGTTCAGTCCTGAATAAAGGGAAACCAGTCTCTAACTATAAAATTGAATGTTAATATAATTATAGTCTGATTATACAAATGGACAGTTTATAGGCTGCCCTTTCATTTCTGATTTTGAAAAACAAAGATCTTAGACAACTCCAGTTGCCAAAAATAATAAAAAAAAGGACGAAACAAATGCATCCAGAAACCTTGGTTGAGAAACTTAACTCTGTAAGGACTTTTTTCTACACATCACATATGGTGAATTTCATAGTAGAAGTGCAACTTCTAGATGAGTAATTCCTAAGTTTAAGGCTGTGCATTAGAAATGAATGAGAACAGCAAATAACTGGGGGAAAGTCTGGGAACTCGAACTCGCTCCATTCAACACACAGGAAATAACAGGCATTAGGTAGGACATAATTGCACAGGATAATGGAGGAGTAGAAGATTAAAACCCCAAATCCCAGACTACTGAGGAGCACAGGGTAATGTTAGGCATTTCCAGGAAGTGTTTGGGTTCATCCAGGCTCACTGGACTGAGTGCAGTCAGTGTGCTGGATCTGGCTGCCACGGACCCAGTGAGCTCTGGCAGCTCAGTAAGTTCTGCCCTACAAGGCTTTATTAGCTATGAGGGTTTGTTAGCTATGGGGAAATACAACCCAAATCTACAAAATCATTTTGGGTCAGGGATACTATTCAGAGCCCAATGAGCTGAAGGATGCACAGGAGAGTTCTCCAGCTGGCTCTCTGTAAGCATCATCTTATCTCTAGCACGGCACATTAGACTCATTCCCAGCCACTACAACAGATCCAGGCTGCTGGAAAGCCTCTTGTTCATGCTCAGGCAAGAGATCAGATGTGGCATGATTTGGACTGGAGTTGAATATACAGGCTTACATATCACTGTACTTCCCTTCATTAGGTGTCCCACAGACACTATTTGAAGGCAGGTATTTTACTCTTGGAAAAAATATGATGTTTGTCTTCAGTATTGTCTTCAGTAAATATTTTATTGGCTCTAAGAACTGGGATGAAGCCTGCTGGGCCTATAACCCAAAGGTCAATGGATTTTGGACCTTACTTCCTCTTCATCCTTTAGTAAGTGAATGGATTTTGTCTTGTTTTTCTCCTCCTGCCCCTGAGGGTGCGGTCCAGTATCGAGCAGTGTCTGATAAATAGTAGCCAGGACCCAGCACACTGCATAACTTTGTGCCTCTCTTGAACTGTCAAAGTATTTTTCTTTCAAATATTCTGCCACTTTATCAGGGTATCATGAACTTCCAAACTGATGGAGAAAAATAATCCTTTAAAAGCTGGTACATTTTCTCCTACCTTCAGTGCCACTCACCACTATCCACCCTCAGGGCAGATCTTTGAAAGACCTTCCTAAAAATCTCTTTTGGAACTCTAAACATGGTGTGAACAGCACTGAGGAGACTTGGCAAAGCTAGCAACAAGAACATGTTTTCCTTAACATCTAAGAAAAATTCTAAAACCTCAAAAGCGGTTGTAACAGCCCTGAAGGAGGAAAGGGGGATGAAAAGCTGAGAAAAATCATCCTCCCCTCTTTCCCCAACTATAATTGGTGGAATCTCAAGGGTAGCACCCCAGGTAAGGGTAGGAAAGCAACACTGGATCCACATCCCAAATGACCCTCACTGCTCTTGAGGTTCTCAGGTCATGAGCTGATACCTCAGGCTACAGCCCAGAGCAACCCTGATCCCTCTCCCTGCTCTGAAGAAGAGCACATGTGTGGAAACATGCACAGGGTTGAGTACCACAGCCATCTGAACAGACCAAGCAGCTTTATGGCCAGGGGCTCTGGATGTAATGCAGCAAATGCTTAGACAGAATTTGTTTCCAACCCACTCTGGTAAAATCTGCTGTTACCTCTTTGAGCCCCACATTAGGGGCCAGTTAAGGTTATCATGGTTTGGTACTCCCCAGTTCAGTGCTCCCTTCCCCCCTGTGGCAGGCAGCAGAGGAGAACTGGAGGCACAAAAGGTAAAGATCACATGTTGAGATAAGAACAATACGCTGGAAACAGCAATGAGATAAGGAAATAAACAGTAACAGCAAAAATATTTATTTAAAAAGAGAAACTGATTCACATGCAAAAATGCTCAGCCCAGAACTCAAACCAAACACAGCCACAGAATCACAGAAACATAGAATCAGCTAGGATGGAAAAGACCTTTTAGATCAAGTCCAACCTGTGACTTAACAAGACTTTGTCAAGTATACCATGTCACATCCATTCTTTTCTTAAACACCCCAGGGACAGTGTCTCCACCACTTCTTTGGGCAGCCCACTCCACAGCCCAATAACCCTATCTGTGAAAAACGTCTTCCTTATGTCTGAACTAAACTCCTCATAGGACTTGTGTTCCAGACCCTTCGCTGGCCTTGTTGCCCTTCTCTGGACATGCTCCAGCATCTCAATGTCATTACTAAATTGAGGGGCCCATAACTGGGCACAGCACTCGAGGTGCAGCCTCACCAGTGCTGAGTACAGGGGAAGAATGACTCCCGTGTTCCTGCTGGCCATGGCCACACTATTCCTGGTACAGGCCAGGTGCCACTGGCCTTCTTGGCTACCTGGGCACAGCTGGCTCATGTTCAGTGGGCTGTGGACCAATCCCCACAGGTCCCTTCCTGCCTGGCTGCTGTCCAGCCTCCCTGTCCCCAGCCAGAGTGCTGCAGGGGTTGTTGTGGCCAAGTGCAGGACCCAGCACTTGGACTTGTTAAATCTCTCATTGTTTGATTTAGCTCAGCTATCCAGCCTGTCCAGGTCCTTCTGCAGAGCCCTCCCACCACTCTGGCTGCTCCCTCTGGAGTGGCTTGGGGTCAGTGTTACCCTACCACTCCAGGTGTTTGCTCGACCAGAAGGAACCCTTTGTCCCCACCCCCAGCAATGACGTGAGGTTGTACAGAATCACCTCGATGTCCTGGCCATGTCCCTCCTGGTTACTGCAAAAATTAACCCTGTCCTGGCTGGGACAAGACACAGGCATGATTAATCCAAGGTTTGGATGACTGGCAGTTTATGATGTCTTTCTGTGATTTCCCAAAGCTTTTGTATTTCGCATCTCTGTGGCCAGGGAGTGGAGACAGGTGGCTGTGAGCAGTCACCTTGGCCATGATGCACAGGCTCATAGCTTTAGCCAGTTGCCACACACAACCCATCCCACTTAGCTTCTCTACTCTCCAAAAAGTTATATAGAAAATTTGCCAAGATAGCCAAATTAAGCCCTCCCTAGAAATAAAATGCCTGAAGTGCATTACTCTGAACAGAGTATCTTCATCCAAAGCTGTATGAGCAGTTATGCACACACTGCTAATAAATGATGGATAGTCAATATGACAACAACTTGAAAAATGGATATTTCTACAAGTTTTTAAATGTCATAGGGAGCTTAATTCAATCAGTTTATTTTCTAATATATGTTTGTGCAAAGGTCCTTATATTATTTGAATGCATATCTTAAAAAACATGTGTATCATTAAAACTAATAATATATGGAGGAATATATGAAACACAGAGACATGCCTCAGATTTGTTCAAAGCTCTTTCTCTCTCTGTCACTACAAGATGATGTGCAGAGACTGTAAAAGACCTAAATCTTTGCATTCCCCTTGTGGGAATATTGCAACATCAATTTTCTAGCAAATTCTAACCTCTCACACTCACAAATCTGACCAAAAGATTCTCAGATTACAGAGTATTAAAGTGTGCACATCTTTTAAAGCATTTTTATTTCTTGATAGCAGTGATGTTTGTATATGCAAGTATATATGGGGGTGTATATGCATATATGTGTGTATATATATGTGTGTGTGTGTGTGAGTGTGTGTATTTCATTTTTTAGTGGGAGTGGTATATAGTAAGAACCATGAATTTAAAGAATTTCTTTTGAGACCTGCATTTCCTTTTGCTGATGATTGTTTCTTATCTTAGAGTGCACAGAATGCTGTTGGCTGAATTGAAGCTCCATTGAGTGAAACAATCGGATTCAACCAAGAAGAGAAGAAAAATGATCCTCTTAGTGGCGTTCCCTTGCACAGGAGAGAAGTGCTTGCCTTGTGATGGTTATTGGCAGTTTGTACAAATGATAGTGCACAGGGGTTTAGGTTAACCTGTTCAGTTTTACATGACCTGACATATTAAAAATATCCTTATTCTGAAGGGCTGCCAGGCGGTAACTCAGCATGACATAAATTCTGGAGGCAGCATCATGAAATGGCATTGGCTGTTATTGAATTTTTAGTATTCAGTGAATATTGGTCACGATTTACAATAATTTTGAAAAATCAGCATTTGTAATGGGATTCTCTTATCTCTGAAAAGCATTTCTGACATTCAGTAGTGCATCACAGATTTGATTTATAATTTTTTTCCTGGTACATATTCCAGTTGCATAACAATATACTAAGATTCTGACATACTGCCAGTTCTCGCTCCTTAAAGAAGTGGAACCCTTTAACAACAATGATTGGAAAACTAAGAAATGAACAAACAAACAAACAAAGCAAACTTTTCTGATTAAAGCAATACACTCATGTGAAGTAGGCTCAGATGCATCAGCCAAAGACAGTACAGCTGCAGCTTTTGCATTGGTATTTTTTAAATTTGTTCAGAAATCTCCTACTTGCACTTCAGTGCCAAAGACCTTGTGATTTCAATATTTATAAGCACATCTCTAAACACCTTACCTCAAGTCTCTACATTTCCAAAATTTCCAAATATTTGTGGGCCATTTTGACTTTTCAGTTGGTATGGTGGACATATTATTCCTTGCCTCTTTATTGGTTTAGGTCTGTTAGATCTTCAGGCTGCTGGGAGTTATGCTGTGCTTCTATTGTTTTGAGTTCTGTCTGATACATTCATTATCCATTCACTGAATGCTAAATACAAGCTGAATACAAAACGTTAAGCTGGTTTGATTTCTTGTAGATTACTGTAATAACTTCATAGGATGGGTTTAAGGTTTTTTGTAATAATTATTCTGAGATGGCATTATTAAAGCAGGTCCAAAGTCCAAAGTAGGTCCACCTACACTTAAGAACATGAAAAAAACCCAATTTTTTTCTGATTCGGGCACTATACTCTTTTTCCCTGTGTGTAAACTGAGTGAATGCAACATATTGGGTGAATGGCTCATTCCTGAGAACACTGGAACCTAAGTCAGACAGCAACTCCCTGCTTACCAAAATCTGTGTTCACACCATTAAACATTTTAAACTGAACTCTGGCTGCTCTGTAAATATCGTAAGTGTTGAAGTGGAATTTGGGGCACTGGTTTTAATTTTTAAAGTATCCTATAAATTTTGATCTCTGTCTGCCTGACAAACTTCATATTTCCTTGCACAAAACTCAGGAGAGATCTAAGAGCTGAAACTCTGCTAATTTACATGAGAGGGAAGTGTTAGTAGGATATTTTTTTCTCAAAAGGTTGGCTTTTTTTGGATACTCTCTTCAACCAAAATATTGTCATTGAATTCAAATGAGGTCCAGATTTCACACTTAGATCTAAAACACGCCTTTTTCCTAATTTTGCTTAGCCTAGATTCATTGGCTGTGAAAACACTCCAGAATGTGTAATACCTCCTAAGAAATGAAATGTAATGTGGATGTAGAAAGTGTGCTCATCACTCAGGAGGCAATGAAAAGTCTATTTGATTAGCAGGCTGGGCTGATAGTGGTTTATATCCATTGTAACTATTATGGACTCAAATAAAAAAAGAGGTTTATCTGAAGAGAAATGTAAGAATTAGAACACTACTACACACCACTCTAAGACTGAGGCAAATGAACCTGCCTGCATGGATCTCACAGAATTCCTAAATAACAAAAATCCCTGGTTTTTCATGAGAAAACAGGAGGTCAGCCTTATTGACAGATAATGTGCCAGATCCTTGGCAGCAGACAATGAGGATACAGATTGCTGTAAAAGATCAAGCTATTTACTTAATGATTTCTCAAAGATATTGAGGATACAAGGCAGGAATGGAAGTTTTTTGTGCTGTTAGATAATAAGTGTTCAAACTCATCTTGTGTTTCATTCATTTGCCTTTTAATACAGCAGTTTCCATTCTTCCAAAGGAGAACTGGAATTACTTTGTGCCACTATTCCTATTCAGGAAGATAAACATAGTTTTAATGCTCAAACTCTGGTTTTCAATATATGATGCACCACTGTACCTTGTTGTCTTGTCTTATAGGGTCCATAACTGATAGAAAAAGTCCATACCAATAATAAATTATGTTTTTTAATTGATGTCTTTTTCATAGTACTTTGTGGACTGAGAATTGTCAGCTTTATTCTTTTTTCCTCTGCACAGGAAAAAAAATAAAGCCAAATGTATGGGTGACCATTTTCTGTGGTTTTGTTGTTTTTTTGGTTTTTTTTTTTTTTTTTTTTTTTTTTTTTTTTTTTTTTTTTTTTTTTTTTTTTTTTTTTTTTTTTTTTTTTTTTTTTTTTTTTTTTTTTTTTTTTTTTTTTTTGGTTTTTTTTTTTTTTGTTTTGGTTTTTTTTTTTTTTTAAATTACATGTCTCTTTGCAAGCCAGCTTGAAAATCACCTCTGTGAGAATTTAGGAGACATAGAAAGATAAAATATTATTCACAAGCGGTGCTTATGAAATCATTCCTTATTTACACCTTTCATCAGCATTAAATATAAGTGTGCAAAATGTCAGGTCTAGAAGTGGCTAAAATGTCCCAGCAAACAGAGTAATCAGTAAATGAAAAATCTTGAAACTTTATCATCACATTAATTAAAAGAAGCAGTTAGCAGTGATTCATACAAGGATATATAGTGGAGCACATAGATTGAACCTTTGAAGCTGCTATAAAAGGTAAAGAAGAACCTTCAAAAAATGAAAATAAAATTCAATCAGCAGCAAACTCCATAGAGAAATTGATTTCCAAAATATATTGACATCTGTCATTCACATCAATGGCAAGTCTCCCATGGGCTTCAAACAGAATCTCATCAATTAATCCCATGGGAAACTCAGATTATCAGAGAAACCATACCTCATCTTGGAGTCCACACAGTTTTCAACCCTGATTTATGGTACATCTGAGTAAAGGTGTAAGCATACCACATCTGAGTAAAGGTGGCACAGTTCTTTCTTTCTGCAGAGCTAGATTCTTCATTAATATACCCATATATGAGTAAACTGCATAAGGAAAACACTTCAATTTTGATAAAATAATCAATCCTTTTCTTCTTGAAACTCAGCCTGCCAGCAATTTCTCATAACCACATGGAATGACTTTATTTTTCTTTGTAGTCAAATCAGTTATTTTGAAGGGTATATCGCTTTCTATTTGATCAGTTTAATTTAAATCTACAATATGCCCTCAGAGAGCTCATCAAAGGCTATAGATATTTCAGTAGATTATTTTCTTTTCACTGACAGCAGCTCTAAAAGGTAGTGAACACTATTTACTTAAAAAAAAATTGTTTCCCTGTAGGTGTACAGGGGGGTCGGACGGTCTGGAGGTTCATGGGACAGGCGGAGACGAGAGATCCCTGGAGTCGCGGCTGGTCTTAGAGCATGAGATTTATTGCATAGGGTGTGGGTGAAGGGGCCCTGCTGAGAGCTGCCAGCCGCAGCTCAGAGCAGGCCTGAGAGAGAAAGAGAGAGAGAGAGAGAGAGAGAAAGCGCGGGAAGAACCCGTTACAATCCATTAAATCTTCTTCTCTACTGAATCTGCTGATTTACACTAACCAATCTGGTACAAGATACAAACAGTGTAGCGTTTTCATCTAGCCTATGAGAATACTGTATTGTCTTCTGCACCCTAGAAACTGCTCTTCGGCTCCCTCTTGCTGAGATAGTAGGGTCCGTACTGACCCTCGGACAGTTGGCACAAAAAGGCATTGTTTAACCAAAAGGGGATTACCTTCAGCTGGAACAACAAGGCATTGTTTCCCAGATGTTCAGTAACTAAGGCATCCTAGATATCGAAACTTGCTTTCAATTCTATTTCGTTTACGGGTCTCACATTCTCAAGACTTAAGCAGTCATCTTTATAAGGTTTCCCTGTTTCATTTTCCCCAACATTCCCTAATGCAATGATTGCTGGAAGAATCATAAGTCACAAAAAAAGTTCAATGACTCAGTTAAATATATGTCTTATTTTATAATTTATATGTCTTTTTACCATGTAGGATCCCTTGGGTCGAGTTTATGAGAAACAAGAAGGACACAAAAAGCTAAATAATATTCAATATATAATGAACATGCAAATTAACTGGAAAATCGCTTTCTCTTAATTACCAGATTTTACATAATGACCTGATATCTCTTTGATCTCTTCTAATACACAAAGAGATAACACATTGTGGATGTTCCTTAAGTGGCAATTACAGCTCTGACTTAGTAGACACAGGTTATTGAAAATGCACCAGCATTTAGAAGCTTCTTCAGGCTGGGTAACTGCTCTGCACTGACTTTATTTTCCTTTATTTATAGAATCATATTGTCATTTACAAGCTGAACCACACCTCATCTGCCTGATGTAAACTTAAGGAAAAACTCTGCCCTAATATCCTGGCATACAAAGCTTGGGATACTCTGTCTAAACAGAGAATGAAGAGATTTTTATTATCAGAGGAATTGAGAGTATTCATTTCCTAAGCCATCTGTGTTATAAACGTTCAGATTATTATATTCATGTCGACTTTTTTAGAGAAAATTTTCCTCCTTAGAAATGCAAA
>VZRX01015534.1:0-41813 GCA_013398075.1 Notiomystis cincta | reverse complement strand
TTCTTCCTCTCTTCCTCTCTTTCCAATATTGTCCTTGACAGCAAGGTATTCTGAATGCTATGGGGTATTATATCAAGGGTAATTATAAAGAAATGGTAGACGATTAAAGAGAATTTTGTATGAAAGCCAATGTGCAATAGCACTCTAGGAGACAAAATATTTTTAAAGAGCTTTGAATGTAAAGAACTATCTTGCAGTGTCATAATAAGGTAAATAAACATCTTTGATACACTTAGAAAACTTTTACAAATAATCCTTCCCCCTTATTGCCCAATATAGGTCATGTTATGCTGCAAAATGTGAGAAATTGCCATTCTATATCAGATTACAGTTCCAGCCTGATTTTCTAGCACTGATACTGACCACTGGTGGATACTCAGGGTCACAGCATTATAAACAGGGCACCTTAATACACAAATCAAAATACTAGAGTATTGCCTTCAAAGGATGCACCCTTTTTAGTACATCTCGTAAATAATGAGGACAAGAAACTGCTCATCTTTGAGCTTAAATCTTGGGGAAGATAACTATTCTTGGTAGCTCGTCTGAATATTTTCCTGTTAAGTGCTTTCTGAGAAAGAATATAGAACCTTTGGTAAGAGTTAATTGAAATGGCTCCATCAAACACCACGGGAATGATAGGGAACACAAATGCTTAGAGAGTTTAAAAGAAACAAAGGTCATCACAATGGAATTTATGTTGACCAGCAGACATAAAAGACAAATATCTTCCAAATATTTACATTATGTTTTCATTTAAAACATCAATTGACCAAATGAAAAATATAGTNATATACACATATATGTCAACATTATAAATGCAATTCTGAGAAGACTCACAAGTTTTTTGTAAATTTTCTCCTAACAGTAATCACTTTATTCCTCTGCAGTTATAAAGAAACTCTGATGTCTTTACTGGATCCCAGCTACCAGAGCATATGAACACCTTTACAATGTTTAATGACTTAAATTTCAAAACACTGATGTGGGACCAAAATGCTATGGTTCTGTTACAGAGGGAGCAAGAAACAATAGGGTATAGCATCTTTTTAAAAGTGGCATGGCTTTGTTCCAACCACCTGGAAATTCATGAAGCAGCCCTCCATCCTTTATAATTAGTAATCACTGGCCCACACTTTGTCTCCATCTCTTTGCTTAATGACTGCATCTTTCTTAGAATTCGTCTCCCTCTGAGGGGAGGCTGGACCCCAGGATATATTGCCATTGCCAGCCTGCTCAGGAGATAACCAGAGCCAGACGTCAGGCTGAGCGCCACCAGGGACGGATCCGTGCTGAGAGGCGCGAAAGGCAACGTTCCTGCAGCGTCCGGCTAAATTACAGCAGGGTCTGGCCCACGGTATTAATTTCTCACTTCCAAAAGAATGAAGAGGGCAGTAAATCTTTCAACAAAACTGGAAGTGGAGCAGCTCTGTTCTACATGAATGTGTGAAGTAGAAGTTCAAAGGTTATCCCTGAATCACAGCCGCATATAAAATCAGCCTGCCACCATGTTAGCATCATATGGTAACACTTTAAACACTTTATTTAAGCATTTCATTTAGGAAACAATTACTGTAAGTTTTTGTCTAACATAATTAATAGGTCAAGCAGCACTTATTAAGTCTTTAGGCATTAATTAACATTTAAAAATTATCACATATGACACATTAATTAGATATCAATCACTTATTAGAACTACTGACATTTAATAAGCATTTTAAATTATAACAAACTCTCCTGCTATACGTATCTTTCCAAACTACAAGTACCTGCAAATAGTACTTAAGGCATTTAATATGTTAAGGCTTATTTTGTCCTTGTAATTATCACATAGAAAAAAAATCATCTGCTGTATATGCTTTAGTGATAAATACATATCTGTATATTCTCAGTTCACTAATGAATGACACAAAAGGAATAAAATGCATAACATGCATATTAAAATAGTTTTCAAAGCACAATTGAAATTAACTGTATCTTTGTCCTCTTCTTGTGTCAGATTTGAACTTAAATTCTCCTCTCATTCTACTGTCCTGTCCTGAGGAAAGAAATACAAATGTCCAAGTGTTAATTGCTGACCTCTGTCACCCCTTAATTATGCATTCATGTATCTTCTTTGATATTCCCTTGAATAGCTGTCTCCTTTTGCAAAGATCTTCCCATCAGACACTTCACAGATACAATCTCTCTCTTGACCTAATTGAACTTATTATCAGTTAATTTTTATAATACTAACTAGGTTTTTGGGATGACATATAAAAACCCTACAGGGTGCCCAATTTTTACAAGACTAATGTCCATATTGGCAGCTTGACAAGAATCAGAGCTGTTTCTTCAGCACATACTTTTGCATGTATTTTCCTGCTAATATATGCACTAACCCATGAGATAGTAATATATTTGCAACTTAGCTGAACAAATAGAAATCACTGGTTTTTTCAAAGATGTTTCTTGTCCAACATACACCTATGTGATGAATTATGGTGGAATTTTAGAATTTGTAAATACAGAGCACTTCCCAGATTTCTTTGTGCATGTGCTTGAAACATTCTTCTTCCTGGAAAAGAAAATTAGTATGGCAGTAACCAGCAGCAGGGGGATGTGGGGGGCTGCAAACATGCACCTCCATGAGTTGGCAGCATCCTCATTCATCTGGCTGCCTCTATTTTGCTCAGTGACCAGCAGCATCTTGTAGTGTTTCACCCTGCTATCCACCAGAAGCTGCAGGCAGAGCCACGTAAGAAAGTGAGAGAACGAGACAACTCTGTACACCTGCAATGTCTGAGACTTGACAGGTCTGTAGCACACTTGTGATGGCTTCATTGGGCTAGGACACATAACAACAAGGTTTAAAAGCAAATTCTCCAGATGTTCTGGGAATATACATGTGAGTAACCATACTGTCATCTTTCGTTACATCTGTTAGCTGCATTAAGATGTCAAATGCAGGATAACATGCTATATTTTCACCTTTTCTTTGAAGTTTTAACCAAGTCTAAAGGTAACTAACTGGCTTCATGCAAGTGGTAGACAGTCGTGATGAGAGTAAGAATCAGACCAATAAGGAATGAAAACGCTGTAATTCCCTTTTTTTACAGGCGGAAGAGGAAAAGACAGCTGACTTGAAGGCTAGATTGCAAGGAGACCTTGTAACACTAACTCTCACAACAACTTCCTGGGGATCTAAAGTAAACTAATTTCTTAGGATCTCTCAGTAGTTTACAGAGAATGAAGTGCATCACCAATGATTAGTTCAAAGCAGAAACAAAACTCGTTTCTTAAGCACAATCCATAGCCTTTAGTAAAATACCTTAACTCTCTATACAATGCACAAGGAGGATTAGATGGGATTCAGAACAGACAGCATGCTGTGCAAGATTTATATAACAGAGAAGGTCAAGACTTAAATCCTGCACTTGCATCAGACCAGGTTTACAACTCAGAAACCTCTCCTGCACTAATGCAATGTGTCTCTCCTTTCAAAATAACAGGCACCTGTTCCTTGTAAAACATAGAGGTCAGGATATGGGGTTTCTAGTGTTTAAGTGGGATTTAGACTGAAGGAATTAAAATCCAAGTAACTGGCTGTGAGATGCTGAGGAATCTTTAAATTTTTGTCACTAAGTTACTTTGTAGAAACAGAAGTTGAATGCACTGGGCTGGAGAGTAAAAGTGGAATCCCAGCAACTGCTGAAGGATAGGCCACCTACCTCTTGACCCCATCCCCAAGGACTGTTACAGTGATATATAAATCAAAAAGTGAATGAAGCCATACAAAGGCCTGGCAGCCAAGATCAAAACTAATCTTTTAAAATTTTAGCCCCCTCTGAAATGTCACTTAGGGTGCTTGCTCTTTCCACTGTCATGCATCTGCTTGGCAGAACTTATTGCCTTTTGACATCAGGAGATCCCTATTTTCTCCTTTTTTTTTGAGCCTATGTTTAAGACTGATTTGTTTTCATTGACTTTTAACTGACATTAGCTAATTATTAACTCTGCAGGATAGATTAAATTTTAATTTTAATGTCATTGTAAAACACCATGAGCTGCCTCAGCATGATAAGATGCTATAAAAGTTTAAACTGTTGTTTTAAGTTAGCCACCTGTTCAAAACATTAAAAATCTACACATTTAAATCAATCACACTGCACTGGATGCCCCATCAAGGCTAATGTTGATAAATTACACTCTTGGCTCTAGTAGATATAGAGTCATTATTCTCCAGAACAGCAATATATTGGACTTTATTTTGTAGAGTTTTAGTTGGGATTGCAGTGTCATTTTCAAAATTCCTTAATACACTCCAATGTGTATTTTCTAATCTGCTAAATTGCTCAGATTATCCTGGTTAAATAGTACCTTTGAATTTCTGTCTGACATGTGAGACACATGCTGGAGATGTACTGTTCCAAAAAGGAGTTCATGGAAGCACTCTAGGCCAAATCAGAAGAACTGGATAAGATGACAAAATCCCTATACCCTTCTGTCTCTGGACAAAACAGATTAATCTGCAGGCTGAAGCAAATGAAATTTTGTTTTAGGTATGGTATACACTCCTTCTGGATTTTTTACCTATAAAACAGAGCTAATATTTTTCCATGCCTATCTTGCCTCTTCACATGGTAAGTTTACTTGTGTGAGTACTATTACCAAAAGCAAGAGGATTTTTTTCTACAGCTCCAATAGAGGAAGGCAACACATTGAGGCTACATTTAGTAGCAGTCATGGACCTGACTTTACTACCTGTTGTTCTTTTTGTGTTCAGAAAAGGTTTATAACTAAGCCAAAAGACATGGACTTCATTCAATTTTATTATAATTAAAACAATCTTCATCAACCCTGAGCTGAATGACATCTTCATCTCATTCATTATTTTCATTAAGAGGAATATAAATTCTTTCTAACACCACACAAAAAAAAGCTGTATTGTCTGAGACAGGTGACAGCAAACTCCTGTGTTTTCCTTTGTAATATGCCCTTGCTAATTCCTAGTCTAAGAATTCAGTGGAAGACTCCCCAAAGAGATCAGTTTTTAACTTTGTTTTTGAGGAGGGCAAAAAGGTTAAAGAGGATTTAGTTGAGTCCACCTAGGACTGTGCTCCTGCACACAGTATCTGTGCATAAGGATCTGTGCCCTGACAGTGATTAGTAGTATCAGTGCAGCTGCTGGATGACAGAGGAACAGGGTGCTGTAGGTAGGTCCTGAGACCAAGGGACACAAATTGCCTTGCAAATGAAAGCAATCTCGCTCCTGGTGCCCACAGGGCACAGCTTCCCGCCCCACATGTCTGGAGGATCTCTGTATTGCTGCTACCAACACAACGTGTAATTACTACTTTTATGAATTTTCAGTTCAAAGTGTTTAAAAAAAACCCCAAAGTCTATGATACATCTGTCTGCCTCTGAGTGCTGCTCTAACATTTTAACCTCTGTGACTACACGCTGCATGTCGTGACATGTTCTATGGGTTTTTCAAGTGCTGTGTTGCAATGACTCAGAACATGGCAAAGAAGAGATCAGTAGATGAGAAAAATAAATTCTAGCATCCAGGCCTTGTCTCTAAGACTCCTACTCATCCAAATAAGACTTTCCTAATTCGGACAAGAAATGAGTTAAATTAACCTGTTAGATGATTTCAACAATGTCTACATTGCAGGTGGGTGATGAGGTGGGGAAAGGAAATTCTTAATATCTAAACACACTTTCTTCCTGGTAGAGGCAAGTCCTCTGAAACTTTGAAAAACTTAAGGGTATCTTTCTTTACAAGTGTAATTTTTTCTTCTCTCTTCCTGTTTGTAATTTCTTCAGTAATTTAGTAATGGAAAGCTAAATACTGTTTGGCCTTTTTTTAAAAAAAAAAAAGCATGTAGACTATTGCTGTCCTAACATTTCTCTACAAAACAATTTTGTGTAAGCTACAAGAGCTACCGCAACAAAGGGGATTATGGAGACCTGACATACTGTGTCATCTGTCATTTCTGACAAATGTAAATGCAAGAATAAAATCCTTGGTGGAAAATAAGAACATATGAGTCAGGGTTGAGTGAAAGGGCATCAAAGGCTCTAAAGAGTCAAGAACCAGAGCCTCTGTTGTTTTACTCAATTTATCTGCATAGTGTAGTTTCTGTTAGAGGAAAATGTATTCAACAGCTGAAGAGAGGTGAGGCAGATGTTACTCCAGTATCCCCAGGTCTGACCAGCAGTGAGGCTGCAGATGTGTTCTCAGCAGGCACACACACCAAGCACACACATACACCGTTGTGATGGTGTGATTCAGTGACAATCCTGTATTCCCCATCACCTGCTGGAAGATTTTTTGTACCTTTAAACTGCAGCCAGGAGGACTCTTCAAAGCGGCTCACCTGACCTTGCAGCCAGAATGCTTACGGATTTTTACCCAGATGGAGACTTTTTTTCCCTCTGCTGGTAGCGGAGGAGGGAGGGGCTGCTCTCAACCTTTCAGAGTTTGGCTGGAGAGGGATGGAGCTCTGCCTCAGTGGCTTCTGCTCCTTCTTGGACTGTTTTCAGCTTGTTTTCTTCATCCGAGACCAGCTCACCATCTCTGGGACGCCTGGGTGGGACTCTGCCTCAAACCCAGTGGGACTCGGCTCTGCTTAGGCCTTAGGCCTGGGACACATGAGAGAATTGCAGGGAAGCCACCGATCTCCACCTCTGGGACGGGAGGGGGATTCAGTGTCCTTTTCTGCCCTGTGCCAGGGAGAGGGGGAGCTCTTTCTGTTAAATAAATAGGTTTTTTCACTTTCATTTGAGAGATTCTTGTCCCAAACCCATGGGGGAGGGCCTGCCGGGACCTGCTTGCTTGGCTGGCAGGAGAGAGGGAGAGAGACATCCTTTTGGGTTGTTTCCTCCTGGATTTGTGTCCAAATCGGCACAACCATGTATGTCCATACATACACAGATCAGACACACACACACCAACCATAAAAACACAGACACTACCAATGGTCTCATCCTTCCTCCTCTCTGCCAGAGTGAGATGGGCTCCACAGTACACACATACATGGATACAGGGTGGATCTTTTCAGCAGCTGGGCTCAGACACTCTATGGAGTAAATGTTCATGGACCCCAAGAAGTCTCACCAGCTGCTGGCATCTGGATATTCAAGCCCCTGAGGCTGTAGTCCCACTCTTTTTGCTGATATAGACAATTGCAGAAACATATAAAATTGATGAGGACTTCCCTGGTCCCCATACAAGGAGTCTCCTTGTGCTCTGATTCATAGATGTAAAGGCTGACTCTCAGAGGCCCATCCATCCACTTCTTCCCAGCTACTTTGTCTTTACCATTGCTAGAAATCCCATATTTCTTTGCACATCTGTACTTTTTCCTCTTGTTGCATCACAGACATATTTGTGCCTCCTGGTCTGACTCCAGTTGCTGAAAGCACATCACCATATACCCTGTCCCCCTTCCCCATTCCCACATACAAAGATTGAATAGAGAACTCTCATACACAACAGAATTAGAAAGGAATATAATAAGAAGATGAACTGTGATGGTTATGTGCAAGACATAGCCAGGCAAACAAACAGCCCTTTTTATTCACTTTGTTCTCTATTCACATTTCTTCCTCCCAAAGTCACTTAAATCCCTTACTTTTGTTCGTCCTCATTTCTTTCTTTCTTGCTCTAAATATCCCAGAATAAGTCCTGCATCATGCTGAATTGTTTTTCTCCCAAAGGGAAACCTCTAAGTTTCACAGTCCTAGGTAGCAACCCTATAAATTTGAGTATTTATCCAAAGAGCTGCTCTTGTGTCCCGGTTTGGACAGGTATTTCCCAAGAAAGGCGGGAGCCTCCCTTGGAATGAGATATGTGAATCCCCCTTCCCTCCGAATTAATAATATTTTGAAATCTAGGGGCTCTCAGGCAAAAGATAGGAAATAGGAATAACAGATCTTTACTAAGTATTTGTATGAGGTAAACAGGCAACAACTGTAACAGCGACAACAAACCAGACCAGAGAACCCACTGGCAGCCCGAGACGGCGGTGGCCACGTGGTCCGGCCGGGACCGGGAGAAATGAGTTCAGATCTCGGGATCCCCAGGTGAGAAGAGTTCCCGGGGGTGCCTCGGCAGGTGGGGGGGGTGCGAGCTGGCGCGGCTGGAACTCGGAGTGGCGCCGAAGAAACGGCGGGGCCNCCAGGGAGGTGATTGTCCTTCTGTACTCAGCACTGGTGCACTGTGTTCTGTTTTGGGCCCTTCACTTGAAGAAGTACATTGAGGCGCTGGAGCAAATCCAGAGAAAGGCAATGAAGTTGGTGAAGGGAGTAAGTCATATGAAGAGTGATTGAGAGAGCTGGGGTTGTTTAGACTGGAGAAAAGGAGACTCACGGGTTTTCTACAACTTTTTTTCAGGTGAAGATCAATCTCTTCTCCCAAGTAATCAGTTACAGAAGGAGAACCCTTACCCTCAAGCTACACCGGGGGAAGTTCATGTTGGATTTCAGGAAGAATTTATTCATGGAAAGAGTTTTTAAACATTGGAATGGACTTCCCAGGGAAGTGATTGAGTCACCATGTCTGGAGGTTCAAGAAATGATTGGATGTGGCACTTTGTTCCATGGCCTAGTTGACAAGATGATGGTCAAAGGTTGAACACAATGATTTTGGTCTTTTCCAACCTAAATTATTCCATGGTCCTGTGATTCCAAACAACTCCTCATGATGGATTCTATGTCTGCAAAATGGGGCTGAGGTTTCTCCTGCCCTGGTAGGGGCCTGTGCAGAGTGTTTGTTCTCAGAAGTCCTTAGTTTGGGTTCCAACGTGTCCTTGCACCTCCCAATGCTTCTCTGATTTCTGCAGACAGGCCTTTGATGAGCCAATGGTGAGACACTTTGGAATAATTCAGCTGGGTATTATTTGGGGTGTCCCTCCTTCCATTGGGATTCTGAGCTACTTTGTGTGTAGGCAATTGATTTTTTACACAAAGCCTAATAGGTTTTAAATCCCTACCTTAACTTAATGATTGATGGAGACCCTATAATCCTAGCTTTCAAAATTTAGCTTGACTTAAACAAGTGGTTTCAGTCTCACTATTTAATGGGGAGTAAGCAGTTTACTGTCATTTTTTGAAAAAGAGGCATTAATATCTTTCCTAGCTATGAGGAAACCTTTAAAGTGGTGACCAGAATGAAATTATTTTTCATAAGTACGCATTCAGAATGTATATGGTTTTTATCTTTTCAGTATCCAAGGATCACGCTGTCTGAGTACTCTTAAATATAATTTTCTTGTCTGAGGTAATTTATGCCCAAGAACTTCTGCAGAGGTGATAAGAAATGGCTACTTTCACCTTCCAGCAGTGATTCAAATGTGGTGGCTCGTTCTGTGCTCACCAAATGTACACCCTGAGCTCAGGCAGGTGGTGGATGCATATCTCTGATACCTGTGTGCAGCAAATATTCCCCCTTTGAACCTGTAGGACCCAGCAGAAATATTTATCTCCATTCAGACTAAGCACCTCTAAAATAGTTGACTCTGTATTTGCCAAACATTTGGGCAATAAGTAACTCTATGCATGCACACATTTCTCATCTGTCTTTCAGAAAACATTTTACCTAGTCCACAGGAAGCAGAATTTCACAGTCTCATTGGCATCTGAGCTTTTTTTGTTAGGTATGTTTGAACTGTTCCTTAATGATTACATTTTATGGTAATTGCTTTTTCCTTTGACAGACACAGCCTTGGTCCTCTAAGTGGTGTACCCATTATCTTTAGAAAAGCACTCAGACTTTCAGAAGGCAAAAAGCAGAGAACAAACAGACTGAGAAATTTATGAAAAATAATAACTTAGCAATATCCATCTAAATAAGAGTTTGGGACGAGTAAAATCTTACATGTTTTCTATTGACATCTGCAGAGCAAGCTGTGCAGAAATGAACACCTGAAAATAATTATATGCTATACAGTAAACTTTGGAAAAACTTTTAGAAAACTATACATAGAGAGTGCCAAAAAAGTCTAATATGTCTGTATTGCTTGACAAAATCCCTCTCTTATCTGGTCGGCTTGCTGTCTGTTGCTTTTGCAGCAGTGCAGGAAAAAACCTAACAAATGAACCTACCTTATCAAAGGGCACTAGAAAGTTTCAAATACTTAAAATATAGAGAAAGAAAAGTTTATAATGTATACTAAAAGTATAGGGAATGAAAAATCTATTCTATAGTAAAATTGTGTGTCTATCAAGGATAATGGTTTTGGGGTTTTTTTGACAGATCAGAAATTTCCAAATAATATTATAACTGTATAAAATTGAGCTGGAAAAAAATGGTTGCTTCAAAGGTCATCTAGCTTTACAGGAAAGGTATGGCTGTAGTAAAAGAGCCAAAGGTCTTGCAAAGGTATCCAAAAGTAGTACTCTTTAGCATCTGAAAGTGCAGTAGAAAGTTCTGCTTAGGCCACTTTAAAATATTTTCTTGTTTCAGCCTTGAGTGAAACCCATCTGAGTGGATCTAGTACACAGGTTATTACCATGCTGTATGCTCTGTCTTGATATGTACTAAATCCTTTTTTCTCTACGGTTAAAGAAATAAAATTGTAAATGAGATACATGAAATAAACTTTTCCACTCTATTCAGCACAGATAAGGGCCTCAGCCAGAGTACTCTTTCCAGTTTCAGGGAAGATAGTTTAAGGATAAAGGAAACAGAAGAGAGCCCAGCTGACAGCCACAAGAATGTTGTGGTCTCCATGAAAAATTTATATAAAAGAAAAGTTTTTAAAGAAAAAAAGAAATGAATAGTAATACATAAAAGTAGCTTCTCACAAAGGCATTTTTTTCCATAGTCTCTATTGTGCTTCATGGTCACTAGAACAGATAAACTGGTTTAATTTTTAATTAAGAAATTTTAAATTAGAATTTAACATTTTGGAAATGGTAAGGTTTTATGCACAAAAATGGTCTTCCAAGGAAGATAATGGGATCTCTTTTCTGGTTATTTAAAAGTATAGTACAAAAAAGTCCCTTAATAGATATTTGAGGCAGTTTTGATTCTTGGCAAATTCTTCTCATTAATTTTTAAGGAAATTATCAGATGAGTGTTTGAGGTCCTTATAATCCTCATTTCTATAGTTTAGTAAATGATTATTGGCTCTAGCCAGTTTGAATGCAGGTTCCCAGTTTAAGCTGGATATATCTGCAAGGGTGTCAGTATGTCAAAGAGGAGAACAGTGAGATCCTGACCTGAGGCAGGTCAGGACCAGTATCCCAGCTGTGTATCAAGCCCCAGGAAAGGAAAGAACCTAGAAGCAGAAAATAGACCTACAGCCTATCTCTCTCTGCTGTTTTTAAGGGACCCCAGACATTTTAGCTTAGACTAATTTCTGCAGGTAATATAAACCTTTCATTTTCTAAGTTTAGGAATTTTCCTTCATGAATATCTTTGATAAAACTTCCCTTGTGAAGCTGAATAAATATACTGATTTCCCAAAATAACTGAGGAATGGTCATAGGTTGCTTTTTTAGGACATTGACAGGCAGACTCAGAGGAATTATTTTCACAGAAAACCAGTGATGTGAGACTTCTTAATTTGGGAATGAATATATAAAATTGAAGGCATATGAATTCAGGATAGAAAATTCTTAATATATTTTTTTTTAATAAGGCATGCATCATGGTCTTATCATGTCTTGACCGTAGATTTTAGACAATGTGAAATATGAATGGTCATAGGCCGTGGTATTTTATATTTCAACATTTGAAAATGCTATTTTTAGAGCTATCTCCATTCAGCTTTCAAAAATTTTTACCTTTAAATTCAAGTTTTATTAATGAAATCTAATAAGGTGTGGATTTTAAGTATTTAATATAGTCTAAACTATCTGAAATTCAATAAAAATATTCAGAGTTAATTGAACAATTGCACTCATTTAACTAATACATGTCTGATAATATGCACACTTCACATAGAGATAGTCAAACATGAATTTTAGGTTACTCTACCTCACTTCTTTTTCAAAAGCAGCTTTCAAACAATACTAGTAATTGAGGTTTTGCTGCTATATATTCTTTGAAAGTATAGCCAACATTTTGAATGTACAGACCCTTCATTTGAGAATCACTAATCATGCCTACAGTTCTCCAGATATCTCATAAACTGAGACTAAGCTGTAAAAACCCAGGTAACTTTGGCTTCCAGGAATTCCTGTCAAAGAGACAAAGAGAAAACTATTTCTACTTCTGAATAATAAAGGTAATTTTTGAGTCAGTTTTTCTAATACTCTAGTACAGTGTCTCAGACAATAACACCTGGGAACAAAGTAGTAACTCTCTGGAATGTACATGAAGACACCTCAGAGCCAGAGGAAAACGATGAAAATGAAACTATAATTTTATTTTTCTTCCTAGTGTAGATTGTGGAAGAAATAGCAAATAAATGTTCAGTGTATCCAAGATTTGTGTCAGTTTGTTTTATTATAAACGACTGTCAATTTATGCATTTAGAACAAATAAATAACAAAAAAACCCAAAAGCTGACTTATAAGGGTGGCTGTGCAGTTCCCTTGATTGCCCATACAACATATGACTATGATTAAAAATTAATTTACTGGTACAATTAATTCAGTCATGTAATTCAATATCTTCTCAACTGTTTCTGCCATTAGGTGTATTCATACAGATAGTGGCCATCCCAGAGAAGCATTGCACATTGCTGTAAATAAAATCTATCCTAGATACCTGCTGCACCTGCTGAAGTCTTAATATTCCAGTAATAGACCTAAAATGGTAGTTAATTTTATATTTATATACTTTCCCCTGCAAAATTTCATGAACAACTGCACTTCTGATAGAGAAATTTTGTTAATAGGTGACATTCTAGATTTTGAACTGCAGGAGAACACCTAAAGAAAATTTATGATGGGCAAAACGTATTTAGATTTGGTTTGTATTAAACATATGGAATTTACATGAAATTCTGTGGCGTCAGGATTAAAGGAATGTATAACTAAGAGAGTCCTGGACTTATTATTTCATTCTTTAGTGTACATCACTACCTCTGATGTTACTTTAGAGGAAGATTGCCACAGATTGTAGAGAATAAATGTGAACCAAAGGAAGGATGGAGGCATTACAGACTATTTTGGTATTTTGAAACATTGTGTATGCCTGGCTGCCATTTTTTTCTTCTTTTTTTCTTTTTTAAGTTCAGGCAGCTCAGTTACAGCTTTGCATGTGTTGATTTAGAACAACAAGGAGTATAAGCTATGAGGGTGTTCTAGATATGTTTGTCCTTAAGATACTGACTAAAGAATCATGGAATTCCAATTAAATCTGATAGTTCAAACAGCATAAATCCAGCTTAGAATACTCTGCATGTAGGAAGAATGAACAGGAGGACAAGTGTAACACCTCTGACCTGAGATTCTCTGGTGTTCTTGCTGATAATGCAGTGGAGTTCCTTCAGGATGAGTTGGTGAAGGCAATATGACTAAATATATTTTGATGACCCTTTGCTTCATGACCAGTTAGTGTCAAATAATGGAGCACACCAAACTAACACCAGCAAACATACTTTCACTTTAAGCCCACAGACATAAGTGAAAAGGTGATACCTGTAAAGGTATTAAAGTCCAACAACATTCCTACACAAATAATTCTTGTGTAAAAAGAGGTAAACATACATCCCAAGTTTTAATGATATTTAGTAGATTTTAGTTCTGCATTTCTCCCTGGACTTCTATTGCCAAAATAAAAGTACACAGATGAAAAATTACTAGAGAAATGCAAATGATTAGTTATTAGCATTCTCAGTGTCCAAGAGCATTCACAAGAAAAAAAAAATATTTTTCAGCATTTAACATTTTTCTTTATGAGTATTTTGACTTCCTTTCTCTTCTAAACATCAACATACTGTACCAATTATTTTAAAAGCTGTTTCTCAGAATGTTCATCTCTATTTGCTAACAAAGGTTACAATTTTGATTTGCCCCCTCCTTATTTTCTTCAGAGGAAGCAATGTCAAATAACAGTTTAATGAGTATCCTGCTATCTGAGACCTTTGCCTAACCCAGGAGCTGTGCAAAACCAATTAGAAGTGTATATTTGCAAATTGGGTGCATACAAGCATAACCAACCCCTCCTTCCCCTTCCTCCCCCACCTCCAAAACATGATTTCATTGTAAGTAAACTCAATTTGAAAACAAGGCTTGAAGAGTCTTCGGATTATATATATGTTGCTAAAGTCTTACTATCAAACCCAAATTTTTTCTCTGAGAACTCATGTCCTAACCTAAATGAAACACAGATGAGTCACTCCTTAAATAATATACAATGTAAATGTCCAAACAGATAATTATATGGAATTACTGTAGGATTGTTTGTTGTTATTTTGTTGCTTTGTTTTTTTTTTTTTTTCCCTGTCATAATTTGCTGCAGGATTTATTTTTTTATTTATTTATTCACATGAAGCCTTCTGTGAAGCGTCTGAGAAGATATAATTGTCGGACTAAAGCAAGCCAGAATTTTAAATTTCTCTGAACACGGGTCAAGCACATAGGATGTTCAGTTTTCCACACCTGGAAATTCCACTTGAAATGCCCAAATCTGTCCTGTTTAGCATGTAGATGCTATTGCTAGCTTTAGGTGCCAGTACAAAAGAGCATGCGTCCTCTGCATAAGTCTGTGACTCTGCACTTGCAGTTCACCTCCACACAACTGCTTGTTCACCCTCTAGAGTGGGATGGAGGAGAAAATCAGAGAGAAAAAAGCTAGAAAATTCATGGGTAGAGATAAAAACATTTTAATAGGTAAAGCAATAGCCATGCACACAAACAAAGCAAAACAAAGAATTCATTCACCATTTCCCATGGGCAGGCAGGCAGGCATTCAATCATTCTCAGGAAAAAGGACCTCCATGACATGTAACAGTGATGTGGAAAGACAAAGGTCATCACTCCCAACATCTGCCCTTCCTCCTTCATCCCCCAGTTTTATTTACTAAGCATGATGCCATATGGTATGGGATAACCCTTTGGTCAGTTGAGGTCAGCTGTCCTGGCTGTGTCCCCCCACAACTCCTTGTGTATCGCCATCTCCAATGCCGGTGGGGAAATGTGAAAAACAAGAAGTTGACGTTGTGTAAGAACTCTTCAGCAGTAGCTAAAACATCCTTGCATTATCAATACTGTTTCCATTACAAATCCAGATCATAGCACCATAGAAACTACTAGGAATAAAATAACTATTCTGTACAAAACTAGTACAAGACATCAAGAATAAATATCTAAAATGGCAACAGATGGCTATGGGCAGTCAGTTGAGTAAAATCCATACCCATCTAAAAACATAGGCTGTAATAAAACAGGATACTGTAGTGTGAGAAAAAATTTAATGAAATTTCAATCAGCTTTCACAATAAAAATATACTTTATAAGAGTGATGTCAAGCAAAAGGACAGGCTTCTCCTCCCCAGCATCTTTTCTGTGGTGCAGTATACTATATAATATTTTATGTTATAGTACCTCAATTCTAGAACAGATAACCTACAGTGGTTTGTACTACTAATACTGATACTCCTTTCTGAAGACAGAGAAAAAGAGAATTAAGCCAGGGCAAAGAACTTAGTAAAAGCCAAATGCTGCTACTGTTTAACAAGGACACTCCTCCAGAATAAGCTTAGGGATTTGCTTAGGGAATGATCCTATCTGAATGTTTCAGATTGTGATCTAAGTCAAAGAATCTATCACCAGGCTGGCCTCAAAAGTCTCAAGAGGCACAGATAAGAGTTATTTTATACTAATGCTACTTGTACTACTACTAGTAGTAAACAACCCATGCAGAGGGTGACTAAACCAGCAACCAAATACACACCTCTTAAGAGTCAATTATAAATCTTTTTTTGGACTAGATTTGCAAGCACACACTTTTTGCAGTGTGTGAACTTCAGGGGTAACAGAGGACACTGAAGCTAAATTTGCGCTTGGAAGTGCAACTATTGAAACAGATTGTTCTCTATTTTGAGAGGAAAAAAAAATTAGTCTTGGCAGTTCCTCAGTTCTTCACAACATGAAGCTAAAGGTCAATATTAGTAACAGTGAGGCAGCTAATACTGCTAAGTGCCAGTAAGTGGCCATAATGCACTTCAGTACACATAAAATAACCTCATGCGTTCCATGCAGGTATAATCAGCAGGTCCATTAAGTGGCATATTAAATATAAGCCATAAAACAAACAGAAGAACATCAACTCTTTAATGATATCAAACAACAATCAAATCTTTAGGTCAAAATCATTGTCCATGTAATAAGACAAAGCGTCCTTTTTAATCAAAGTTCTTTTCCTTGTCATCCATGTTCCAGGGCAGAGTCCTTCACTCTTACAGGCTTCTCCTTCTGCAAGAGATGCAATTTGTTCTCCAATCTTTTTCCTTTTTTTTCAGAATTGTTTCCAAGAAATTCTTCTGAAATGAGACTATTTTCTTTCGAAGAAATAGTAGGAGCTTGGTTGACCTGAACTCTTCTCCTATCTTTCATAACGCATCTCAGCATCTCAGGTTCAATATCAAGAAAATGTTCAATCTTAGATCTGATAATGGGTTGGAAATTTTTTTCAATAATATCTGTTTTTTTCCTTTTAGCAATAAGTTTCAGGCTAGCCTCAAGATTGGGAAGTGTGGGCTGCTATGCTCTCCTGCTTTTATAATGAGAGATCATTTGTCCAGACTTCTACGTACCCGAGAACACTGTCTGCATCGTTAGTCTTTCCTTACTCTTGCTAATAATTGTTATTTCCAAGTTACCTCACATCTGCCAGGGTGTTACAGTGTAAGTTTTAAAACAATAAAATAAAATAAAATAAAGTGCTCACACACTTAAAGGAATACACTTTTTATTTCTCAGGTCCATTACATCAGCTCAGTGTTAGCCCTATCCTTCCTCTGTGTTGCAGGTTTCATTATTTAACATCACTTCAAGGCAGAGAACAAATACTGTTTCTCTAAGTTGTCTGCCTGCCCCACTGCAGGTATCTGGGATCACATCCAGCCTGATATGTAACTTACATCTACATGATAGCTCTTCATTTCACAGTCCCAGAATAGTGAATATTTGATACTTAACACTTAGATCAGTAACAATTTTTAAGTGGTTTTAATACTTTGAGTACTTTGTCTTGGGTGCCAAATATATAGGCAATATCAGAAGGACTGAATGGCATCTCTGGTTATCTTTAGGGTCACAGTTAGCCTTGTCTTCTTAGTCCTGTGCCATGAAGCCTAAAAAACCTCTTTATGTTAATGGCAAACAAAAATTAATTCTATATGTGAATAGCTACCAAAAAACTGCAGGTTTTTTTAAGAGCTAATATACCTTTAGAGAATGAAAAATCCTCTCTTGCAATTATTTATAAAGTAAGGTCACAAAGTTTTTGCCACAGATTTATCTTCACATAAAAACTCCAAATATTTCCAGTCCAACTTATTGTTCAGAAGATAAATGGGAAAATAGTAGACGAGTTAGCAATCCTACTTTTGTACTGACAGAAGAAGGGAGCAATTTTAAGGCCAAGTTGCCCAGTAGAATCTCTTAAAGTGCCTCTTTCCATTGGTTGTAAAACGATCTTGGGGTGACCAGCTCAGAGCCCACTGCCTGTGCTTGGTTACATGAGATCCAAACAATGTAGATGGTAAACTTTCCACCTCTGCAAAAAAAAATTTGTGATGTTATGCAGTGGAACTGCACTTAGGAGCTACTACTTTTGGATTCTTGCTACTTTTCTGTTTAAAACTATAATGAATAAACAATAATGACAGTTCCTTAAAGAATACTATAAACCAATGCAAATAAATGTTAAAAGGGTATTTGGGATACATAATAGATTGAGATCTTCAAATGATATCCTTATCAGTATTACCAGCTTTAACATAAACAAGCTACATCTGGAATACAAGATGATGTAAATAATCTGGAAAGAAATACATTCCTAATAAATAAGCATTTTCTGTCTAAAATGGGGATTATATAATTTAAATCTCTCTTTATATGATTAATGTTCAAAGATTCAATTATTATTATGTGCAATGTTTTCTTTCTTTTATAATAGAATTGAAAGGGAAAAGACCTTTTCAACAAAAATCTTGTTTCTGCGTATGTGAAACATGTTTTGACAAAATCTTTCAGTTAGCTAATTGATATTACAGAGAAAATTTTACATAAAACCCATTGTTTTTTTACTAGGTGTAAATAGACATGAGTAATCTATTAATGTTAGATATAAGCCTCTTGGCATGTTCCAATGGCATAAATAGAAAATAATCTTGTATTCATAATATTTTCAGCAAAATTTTAAGTGCAAGAAGATTGTCTTAGTTTTGTTTGTATCCCTTCCAAACTAAATAACAGCCTCTGACTTTGAAGGCATTCCCAAGTTTTATAAATACTACTAATGAAAAAAAAGTCAAGAAAATACATCTATATTTTAACTTTTAATTTTCATGATATGGATGATGTCATCAGGATCATTTCATATACACCCATCATTTTATGGAAAGGTGTTTTTAAAGTGGCCTACAATTATAATTTTTCAGTTTGTCTTTTTGTGCTTAATTTACCTGGAGAGAAGGTCACCAGCAAATTTGTGGAGCTGACTAAGCTTTCAAAGCCTATATCTATGCCTCTAGGTTAAAGGAGATTGTGGCCAAATCCCTGACCTGTTCATGCTCTAGAAGAAACATCCAAAATGCATAATCAGATAATAAATATCTATATTAAGAAAAACCCTTAGACCAAGTGTAGCAAATTTTTTCCTCACTGCCTGGGTCATTATAATGCTGTATAATACTTTGTGTTGTATTTTTATATATATGTCATATTAAAGAACCTTAAATATTGAATATTGATTGAAATCACTATTAAATCTCATGGACTACCTTTTTTATGTAAAATAAAATTAAATAGATCACCTTCAAATAATTAAATATGTCTATAGCGCAGAAAAAAAGACAACTTTTGTAGATTTTAAATTATTAAGGTTTAGTAAAGGATATGAGGAATACAAATAGTGTGAAGTGCCAGAATAATTTGGATATAAACTATATCACTGTGACAATTTGACTGTAATTTTTCTTGTCGAAAAGAAAAATCTGTTTTAAAAATCAGTTTATGGACTCTAAAAGCTAGAAGTAACTATGCATATAATGTCATCAGACCTCCCACGTAAAAAAGGTAATAGATTTTTATATGTGATCTTTCCATCAAGACTGTACTTCTCATTTACCTAAACTACCACATAGGAATGCTTCAGGGATCTGAGCTTAATACAGAAATAATGAATGGCAATGGAACAAACTTATCTCTAGTTTAGATGAGATTTTTCAACAGTCATGTTTAACATTCCATTTTGAATAGGTCTAACTTCAGCTTCCAGCCACATGACCTCATTATATGCACATAAATGAGATTTAATACTGGTACTTTCTGAAAATACATCATGCAAACAAATAGTGAGCAAATTCATGTGATTTTTTTCTTTGGTAAATTATCTAGAAAGTCAATGATTTTCATTTAAGCTGAATTTTGACAAAACATGTATCAAGGTTTCTTCTATGATCAAAGGAATGAGGTAAATATGGTAAAAACATTTTTTGTCCCATCCTAAAATCAGTCAGGGGAAGTGACATTTTCACTAAATAGTCTCTAGACCAGATGCTTAACTTTTAAAAGAGTAAAGATTAGTGAGACAATTAAAAACTGTCTGGTGGAGAATCTGAGATATTTCAGAAACATCTGCACTGTTATTCATATTTGAATATCATATTTGAACTCCTACAAAATAAGCCTTTATTATTGATCAATATCTTCAGAGTGCTGACATCAAAACTGAAGATCCTTGTAATGAGCTCATTATCATGCTGTACTTATAAGAACACCACCTGTCTTTTCTCTGTGTATTAGTTATGCATCAAAAGATCAGTTTGCAGCTTATCCACTGTGTCATGTTTGGATTCTATTTTCCCATAATAGAATAGTGATATTTCCAGGACATCCACTGTCTTTAGAGAAGGAGTTTATATGTGATTTTATCTTAGGCGTCCCTAGCCAAAGATGGGAAAAAAAAACCCTAAAACAACAAGCTGGTTTACAAATTAATCTCCGCCTGCAACAGTGAGAGAAGACACTATGAAACAAAACCACAAACAGAAGTTACTCAGCTCGAAGCTTGTGAGATTTGAAACAGTTTCAGCCTAAGGTGATCACACTGCCGACTACTTGACAGGACTGCTGTGGGTGGCTGAAAGCAGTATTGTCAACCAGAAACATCAAATCTATCATTAGGACTCCTGCTTCAAGGAAGGAGTTTCAGTGGCTAAGGTACCGGTTTAAACTTGCACTGGACTTCCAAATATCATAAACTTAGAGAAAGAGCTCTGTACCTTCATCCAGAAGTCTCTTAGCCTTCCTGTGCTCACGATACTCATCAGCTCCTTCTACCATATTTACTTTTCATTAGACTTTCCAAATGAAAGAGAAAAAAGTCACCTAAATCTTCAGTGATGTCCTTTCTTTACTTCCAGGATATGAACTTCAACATTTAACTTAACAGAACTTTCGTTTCTAGATTTCACTGATATAACATGTCTTAAAAGAATGCAATCAGATATTTTAAATATAGATAAATTAAAAAATACACAAAGTGAATAAAAATCATATGTGAACTCTAAAACCACAAAAGAGAGCAGGATTAGAAAAATTTCTTATTGGCTTGGACATCGAGTACCAGTCACACATGTAAACAAACCAAAGCACTTTGGTAAAGACTGAAGACATAAATGTAAATATCAGAGTAAATGGTGGAATATTTTCCCAAAACTTCAAAATAACATCTTTGTAATTCAACTGGAATTCAGATACAAATTCCTAATTCAATATGCAAAGAATCTCTGGATGAATGACTCTGTACAAATGGACTTTAGTACCTGTCAGTGCAATAAACAAATGGTTTAAGGTCTGATATAGCAATGAAAAGTTCATATTTTGTCTTTAGTTTAAAAAAAAATTAAAAAAAGATATCATATAGCAATATTTTATATCATAATTGTATTTCAATATATAAAGACACTTCACTTGCTACCACAAGTATATCAAAGCTTTCGTTGATGAATGTGCTCATTTCTTCCTTATCCATTCCTTTTGCTTCTCTAGCATCTTTGTAAGTTGGATATTTGCCTAGCCATGTTCTAAAGAGAATGAACGTCATAAAGAGGAGACATTCTTAATCCTGGAAGAAGTGTGAGGATTTTAACAGATGACCATGATGTGAAAAGAATATTTTTAACATTCTGGATGTAGTCTATAAGAGATAAGTGTGTAAGTGTTCTGCTTTATAGTGGTATTCCCTGGAAGAAGTAGGATTTATGCAAGTAGTCACTGGCTGTCTCTCCACAGAATGGCTTCTGTTTGCTGTGATGTTTAATTTGAATGATCTGTAAAGCTCTTCTACAGAGAAGAAAAACCAGCATATACCAAGGTTCCACCAAAAGGTAACATCACTTAGAATGCTGTAATATGCAGTTACAAACTCTGAATCTTATAAAAAATATGCTATAGGACAAATTTTCAAGTTTAGCAAATACAAACTTAACAGTTTTAAAGGGTTTAGAAGCCCATGTGCTCAGATCTTGCCAAGTAGATCTAAGCAAAATTAAATTTTCAGTTAGGTACTTGTATTGAGAAACATTCATTCAGATGGCTACCAGTGAAGCCCAACCATTCTGACTTGGCTGCACTGAAAATTCAATCCAGGAAACATTAAAAAATTCTACAAGGACTTTTTACATAAATATTTTCACGCATATGGGAGAACCTGACTGCTGTTCCCTTACAGCTGAGGCCTAAAATAGTCTGTGGGCATGAGTGTTCATGTCCTCTACACTCTTATCACATATTTCTTTTATAATTTATTCCCTTCCTTTTAATTTTCTTCCATAATTTTCTCATTTTTTCCTCAAATGCAAAAAAAAAAAAAAGCATATTTGCTCACACATACTTCGTGCATACATATATTTCTTCTCTTACTCTTTTCCTTTAACTGTAAAAAGAAAAAAAAAATCACTATAAAAATGTTTCATTTTCCCAATGCAAAATATTTAGACTCTTTCCACACTGAAATTCTGTCAAAAAGTTTTGTTGAAACTGACACATTTTTAGATGCTAAAATTTCATCTAAATTGCTTCTTCTTTTTATAGAAAGCTGATCAGTAAAAAAAAAAAAAAAATCAAAACTTCAAAACCAAGAGAAAAAAAACCAAAAATACCCAAAACTCTTTATCAAAAGGGTCTAATATTTCTAATGTCTAATGTCTTATATTTCCCAACAGCTAACAAATTTGTTTTCTCTTGATTAAGCTTTCCGTCTGTGAGCTCATAAATTTTTCATTCTGCCTTACACTTGCCCCACTGCAGCAAGATGAACAACAAGACTGTTTTGTCCCAGCATAAGAGTTTTGCATTCTGTAAACACAAAACCAAGCAATGTGCATAGGCACAGCATCTGCTTATATTTTGCCTGTCAGTAGTGATGTGTGGAAGTACTGAATTGCTAAAGCTTCTTACACAACCAATAGCAAATGTAACAACATTTTTCTGGGTTTTTTAAATTTTGGGTTCTTCCAGTGGCACTGTGATCCTCATTAATGAAACAGGTTGGGCTGCTATGAGCAGATATGTCCTAGGAAATCTAATCACAAACACTTCTGATGTAGAGGTAGTTTATAATCTCTACCATTTATGTGTTAGATCTCTGCCCAGTATTGTTTTGGCTTTGGCCACTTCATCCTCCCCCAAATTATTCACAGGATGGCTGGATGGTTTGCAGAGAAGAGGATGTGACTATTCCACCTCTCTGTCCTGTTATCTTTTCTGGAAGCAAATAGAGATTTCAAAAGTTTGGCATGTCCAACCAAAGTAAACCAGTTGGCTTTAGTGTTGAAGAACCATCCCTGGCACTGTTTAGTCGATTATTAACCTCTGAATCAACCTCCTGGGACACCCAGACACTTATTCTTTGATATTTCTGAGACTTCATTAGATATTTTAGTTCATCTGCTCTGATGTTTGCAATTAATTATTTTCAAGCCGGCTCACTGAGACAGCATCAGGGCAGTCTTACAAAGAGGCAGTGCATCAGTAAATAGGTAACAGGTTAGCTGAACACGTTCATCACAGCAAGAGGGAGCAGAGAAAGGAAAAAAAGTAGCTCAGAGGAAATGTTGGTCTACTGGCAGAAATATGTGTTTGAATGAAAAATACTGAGTGATATAACCAGATTGTAGGTTTTGTTAATTTTTTTCAGAGGTATTTGTACTTCCACACCCAAAGTTTGGAATAGATATTTTTGTAGACTACTGTATGCAGTTGAAGTAGTAAAAAATATATGTACTGTGTTAGTCCTATTTCTGCAATATTGACTTGTTACCATAAAAGACAAAAAAAATTAAAAAACCACAGTGAGTAGCTGCAAATTTTCTTAGCCTTTTTTTTTTTTTCAGAAAATAACTAAGTTATATATAAATGTACAGATCATTCTGGATTTATGCAATAAAATTGGAAAAGTCATAATACGGATGAGCATCATGTTTCATCATAATGGAAAATAATACTTCATCAGTAACCTTTAAAGCAGAAAACCAGCAGTATTTCATAAAATAACTTTAAAGATGACTTTTAAGGTATATACTACTCACTCTAAGTTAGATTCCAACTAGTGCCCATATAAGCCAAAGGAAAAGAGGTCTGCATTGCCCCAAGCATGGAGAATTTTATTCCTGTGTTTCACAGCACTTTCACTTCATATATTAAGCTTACTGTTTCTTTTGGTTTGTTTTGTTTAAGCATACTCAGGATGCCTAAAGCTTTTTAGCTTTATATATTTATGCATTAACCTTCAAATAAATAAATACCATGATGGAAATGCACTCAGGCCTGCAAGAATGTTATTTCATCTGACTTAAAACATTTTATAAACATTTTATTTTCCTCCTTCTTTCTCTCCTGCTTGGAAATATTTACTGTTTATTTAGGCTGTTTATTATCAGGTACTATAAATAGTATTGAACAAATCAGGCTGTTAAATGTTGACATATACAAATATGAACACTTGGCTTTATAGAACCAGGTCCCTGATTCTCATCCAGTCATTAAAGTTCTTAGGGTCACTAGCACCAAGGAAATACTCTGATTTGAAGATGCAAAACTGACATTTAGTGAAACATTTTAAATATTATCTGAAAATTTAAATTATTTCCTTAATACCAAATATAATGTCACATTTCTGTCAGAGAATAAATATAATTTTCCATACAGTTTTTTTGTTTCCCAGCTGTCAGCAATATATTCAGGATTTCAGCTGCAAGAAACACAGTAAATCTAATCTCCCACTGTAGCCTGGACATGTTCAGATAGAGAAGTATATGCAAAGCATATGAAAAGTATATACCATTTTCACAAATGCTGCATCTAGGTTTGCTACCTGAAGACTTTTGATGAAGAGAAAGAGGCACAATTTTGTCTCAGGCTGGAATGAATCACATTAGAGGAATCTGCTTCTCTGTAGCGATTACAAAAGTCACCTCACTAACTACCTCTAGGGTGGATATCGACCCAGTAGATGCCAAGTTAGGTAAAGTAAATCCCATCTGGGAGATAACAGAGAAATTTACATCCAGAGTAAAAATGTGAACTTCTACAAAAAGTCTTCATTATATAAAATTTAACCTTTCTACAGTTATGATAGTATGAAGCAGAATATGGTTATGCTATGAATCTCTGCAATTCG
Source organism: Notiomystis cincta (assembly GCA_013398075.1). Taxonomy (NCBI): domain Eukaryota; kingdom Metazoa; phylum Chordata; class Aves; order Passeriformes; family Notiomystidae; genus Notiomystis; species Notiomystis cincta. The sequence continues at coordinate 17,020 of VZRX01015534.1, read as the reverse complement.
TGCATAAAAATGGGTCTACAATGAGATTAAAAAACTATTCAGGATCTTCCTTTATTATGCACTTTTTTCTGTAATTTTACTTCTATGCAATGAGGTATTAGTAGAGGAAAACAGAGTTATACCATCAGAAATTCTAATCTAAACTGGTTGGGGCAGAGACAAAGCTTCTCAATGGATACTACTACAAAAAAGCCTAGATGAGATGCTAATTAAATCCACTTTCTTTCTCTCCTTCTTTCCTTCTATTGATAGCAACTATGTCTAGAACAAATGTCTGGAATTTAATAAGGTAATATCTCTGTTATAAAAATGTTCTATAAATTAAGATTATTGTTGTTATATATACTAGTGAAGGAGAACAGATGTGCTTATTTCTCTGGTTTAGTTTATGCTTCTTTTGAGAATTTACCTGTCTGCCTGAATCTCATCTTAGCTGTAATTAGTCTTATATGTCATAAATGTATGAGCCTTAAGGATTATATTTTTAATTGAAAATATCTTAGCAGAAACAGATTTTGTGTTGTAAATTGCAAACCCCATGGTTGCTTCTGTGTTGAATTTTCATATGGCAGAATTCATTGCATAAGTATGTGTGAGGTATATGAAATGCCAATCTTTTCCATATGTAAAGTCTACCCACTTTCTCTATTATGTTCACATATGGTTAAGATTTATATAAGCCCAAAAAAGCACCCAGCTAGCACCTCATTGGGAATTGCAGTACCTAACATTCAACAACACTAGAATCACAGGACTCCTGGATCAGAACTGATCTGAATACAACCTCTGCCCCAAAATCAGATAAATTAACCATATGTGGGTTTAAAAAATTACATCAGTTACAAACTCCAATCTGTTGCAAATTGCAGCCTTCTTCACTTACTAACAAAGTCTTCAGTATTGTGCTGAGTTTTCTACTGAATGTTGTTTCAGACATGAATTTTACATAAGTCTACAAATGCAGTATTTGTCCTCCATCATGTTAATTGTCCATTTTCTAGTTTCAATCTATATTACTAATTGAAAAATTTATTTTAGTTTCTACATCTTAGTTTAACTTCCAATTCAGGTTCCAATATGTGAGAGTAGTTTGACATACACTAGATTCTGAAATTAGATTGAGAAATCAGAGTCATGATAGTCCAAGAACAACCTTTTTGGAAGACTTCAACAGCTGGTTTTGTTCCAAACAGAAATAAAATGTTTATATGCTGAAAAAAAGACAAAAAAGAAAAAAACTCAAATTACCATCATGGTTAACTGTTTATTGGTAAGTTTGTAAGACATGTAAAAAACCACAGAGTAGGTAATTTACAAATGCTTTCCTAGAGTTTATTTTCAGAGTGAAAATTACGAGAATTTCAAAGTAATGAGTTTAGATTTTTGTTATAATGGAAGTCTGCCTTTATGTTTTGTTATTTGAAAATTGTCTTAGCCTCATTCTTGTTAAAATCAGAATAATTTCAAATTATTTAGCCTTGTACCTCTCTGGTTTTTAAGTTTATTTGCAGTAATTTCAGTTGTTGATTCATCTGGATTCACCTGTTTATGTTGCTGCCATTAAAACTTAACACTCATACATTGTTATAGTGCTACTATGTTTCATTCATATAAGTTTTCTGCTAGCTTTAGCTTATGCTGTCCTAAAATAGCTGAGAGCTAAAGCTTGAACAAGAGTCTAGGCTAATTATAACTTCTTTAGCCCACACATGTGTTGTAACTGCTTATATATCAGTCTTCTGAATCATATCTTTTACTTATGTCTCTAAATATTATATTTAAGGATGGTTTGGGTCTACTTACATGAAGCTTTCCTTAACATAGACCAGCTGCTGTGCTGGTTTAAATCTTTTGATAGAAAGGGTATATTGTTGTGACTAACTGTAATAAGACATCTTCCTGCTGTATCAAGACCTCTTTCTCAAAACCATTCATAAGAACATTCATTGACCCTTTATTTCTTTTTTCTTTTCCTTAAGATTTGTTGTTTCTGCATCTCACCTTAAATTTATATTTGAAGTTTTATTGTCAGGGTCCATCTTTTTTTCCAGCTTGTACAGTACTCACCTGGTGTCGTCTCATGATTAGAGCTTTCAGACACTTAGAGATAATGTCTCTTTTTAGTTGCCAGCAGAATAATTTCTGTGTTAAATATAATTTTTAGACACTGCATAACAAGAGGACTTCTCAGTTACATTTTGTTCTTCTAGCCTGTTATTAATGAGCAATTATTCACTTGCTATAGGATACAAAGGATAGAACATTCATGCAGCAGATAAAAAATAAAATCTCTTTGAAAGCATATAATACTTAGTGAAATCTGTCCTTATAGGGGCTGTTATCTATATATAGGAACTTCACAAATATTATCTTTGTAAGGCTGTAAAATTATCAAGGTCTTTTTGTCCTTTTACTAAATTGTGTATGTACTCATCTACCAAGGTTTTTGTTAAGACTTGATCCTGACTTCTGCAGTCCTGAAAAAGAACAGCTTGTTGAATCTAAAACAGTTGGTCATAGATCCATCATAACAAAGTGTGACCTTGTCCAGTTGTAGAAGAGATACATTTTCCTTCTGTAAATGACCCAAAAAGAATCAGTTTTGGATGGCCCACTTACAGAAGTTGTGCTGTTTCATCTTCAGCTGACCTTAAAACTCTGTCTGGATTTGTTTTGTTTTCCAGAAATATACCTAGAATGGACAGTGTTGGCTATTGGTCTGTAGTCTGATTTTTTCAGATCAAGGCACCAGGCCACTGTATTTCATGTGCTATGTAACAAAGCTAAAATTACATTAGGTGCATATTTAATTTCATTTTCCCATATAACTTTCAGTCTTTATTGATATGACATTCTTTTTCCATGAGTGTGAATGCCTATGATTGCTATAATGAGTTCCAGTTCATTCAATTCATGTGGAAATTCAATGTTTACATATTTCTTTGGTCATAAGTTCCCCATTCAGGTGTTCTTATTTCCATAATAGAAATACTCTAGCAATGGATTTTAACCATAAGAAAAAATTGCCATGCACAAGAAAAAAAAATGTTTTCCACATATCACTAATACTGAAATTGAGAAACAAAAAACACATAAAACAAAGCATAAAGAAATTTTATATTATTATATGCAATTTCTAAATATACTTTTAAATCTCACTGTTTAGTATTCTCTACCTCTCTGTTACCTCTCTGCCTTCTGCTGTTTAAATGCAACAAAAATACCTCACACATTCAAAATGGATTTTGTCTTTTCCTTCTATTTTTTAAACTTAAGTAGCCATTTAGTATTTGTAAATGATGAATGAATTTAATTTGATTATGAAATTTCTCCTAAAAAAGGCTAGTTGGTCTACTGCATATATATTTCATAAACCTTTCTTGAAAATAAGTAATGATTCTACTTTTGAAAGTGGTATATTACTGAGCCAATATTCTTATAGCAAAATAAATATGGGATGAAGAAAAAATTAATTAATATTTTGGAGATAATTATAATAACAACTTATTGGAGACATGGATTGCAGTTACATAATTTCTTGCTAAGCAACAAACTACCCACAAGCTCTAACTCATGAAAATTTCACAGAATACATCTTGGTATTTTCAGAGGCCTTCTTGAAATGGAGCTTTCTAATCACTGAAATACCTGACGTGTAAGAGTAAATAGAGATAGAAGTAATATGCTTGATGCTTTGCAGCTTGTTACAATCATCTACTTTGCTAATAGCATGTAAACTGCTGCCAATCTGAATGGCTAAATCATTCTGACTCATGAACACATTGAAAATACTGCATAAAAGAGCAAGATACTAGAAAATTTAGTTTCCAGTCATTTGCTGTTGGTAGATTCTATACTGTGAAAGAAAACCATTTCAGTGGGATTTAAGTATTGTACTCATGAACAGGACTAGTGCTAAGTCACAAATGTTTTTTCACCCCTTAGCATTGCATTCATTTTGTATGGGAGGCTGAAAGTCAAATACAATCATTCCACTTCATGGTTATTAGGTTCTTCACAGCAATAGGTTGTGTGTACAGCCACTAGTTTATAGCACCTGTACATAGGCAGGTTCTTGAGTGCAGGATTCACATTCTGATGCTGACTTTGGAGCCATAGCTACTTAATGATTTTAGCATTATTATTAATATTATTATCCATCAGATTTTTCTATTACTATTATCATCATTGGGCTGATGACTAACATGAGTGAACAAGGAAGCTGGTTCAGTGGCATCTTGCATTCTGACCTTATTGCAGAAATCAATGATTACAATCCCTGTTGAGTCAACTGTTCTGCCTCAGTCTCTTAAACTAAAATTAAACTTTTCTGAAATATGTAAGTTCTTCTTATGTGCAAGGAAATAATAATAATAAAAACTATTAAAGGATAAAAAGATAAAAAGCATCCTGATAGTTATCAGTAATTTTGAACATCAGACCAGATATTGGTACCTCATCATTATCAGATGACCAATGCTATTATTTTCTTATCCTAGATATAGAATTGGTATGAACATGGAGGTTAACAGTGGAGATTATCATATTAGTATGTTTCTGTTATTTAATATGACTTTTTGGGGTTTTCTACCACTTTTCCCACTTAAAGTCTGGAGAGATTTGAAGAAATAGAATATTTTCTATTATCTGTCTTCTAGACAAACCAGATCTCAAAATTTGGAAGGCAAAAATTAGAAATAAACTTTATATGTACGTTTTAGCAGCTTAGCACCTATTTTTACCCTGTCAATTTCCAAATTTAAATGATAGCACTAAAATAGGTTATATATGTTTTTTCATTCAAAGATAGGTTATATATGTTTTTTCATTGAAAGTTAAATTTTTTAATACTAAAAACTTATTTGATTCTTTAGCAGATTAAAGATAAAAATATATTTTTCCAAAAAGAATCTATGAGGTATCTATGGGTATCTATGAGGACATTTTCTTAAAAAGACAGATTTTTGTGTAATTGTTTCATTAAAATTCTCTTTGAAATTACATGTTTTTCATCATGCAATTAAATTAGCACCATTAGCCAACATATCAAGAAAGTATAAATTGGTCTGTAGATAAATTCCTCTTTGTTAAGCAACATCCTCTTTGTTAAGCAACTAGAAAATTCTAATGCACAGAGCTGAGGTTTTATTCAGCCACAGATGAGACTCCAGTTCCTGGGGAAGGACCTCTGCCATCTATTGATACTTCCAGCTGCAATATATAACAGTATCAATATACAGACATCCACTGCACAAGTAGCCTTCCCTAGGTATTTAAAATGATAACAACAGGGCAAAATTAGCATGCTCCTCCACATAATTGTTTTCATTATAAAAAACAGGTGTTTTCTATGTGAAGTAGAAATAACTTGTTCTTTATTGTCCTTTCTATGTGCTTCAATCAGTCTGAATTGCAATTAGTAGACTGAACATGAAAACTTTTGGCATGGACTAGGATTTTTTTTTCAGTGGAGTATTTTATGGCTGTCGAGCACCTGATATATTTCAAATGTTGTCTCTCACCAGCTCTGAACGTGGGGCTAAATAATAAATGTTCACAGAAATTGGCTCAATTATATGATTGCCAGAGGTAAATGAAGACTTCAGAATACGGCTTGCAATGAACAGGATAAGCAAGTTCATTTTCCTCAGCTCTGTTGAGGGAACAGCATTAAGGTAGCATTTCTAAGCTCCTTGGATTTTAAACTGGGCTCCTGGGTCTAAAGAAGATTTATAACTATCAGTGTGAGGGACCCAAACACTTTGTGATTCCAGCAGCCACTGAGATGTTATGTTGCAGAGCAGAACCCAGAGAGACTTTTCTTCTTCTACTCCTCTTTAATCAGGTCTCCGTTTTTCCCGAAGACAAAGTAAATAAAGTTACATTTCACTCCATCCCCTGCAGGCAAGCCACACATGATATAAAAGCAACAGAGAGACACTAAGAGTTGTTTTCTTCTAACAAGGAACTTACCGGTCTAAATTTACTGGAATAAGGTAAACAGTAGTATCCTCAAAGTTATATTTTCCTTCTCATTCTTTACTTCATGGCAGCACTAATTCCCCAGTCCTTAGTCTCCTTGTGTTTTTAAAGGAAAAGACCAGATAGCATTTTATGCTCAGACACAATAAAGCTGTACACCGACTAGCTGTAAACAAGCTTCTCGGGGAGAAGGAAATAAAAAGAAATTAGCCTGTGGAGTCCTGCACTGCTGTGGCTTGACCATTTTCCATGCCTAAACTAGCTTAAGTCAGATAACATTTGCAAATGAAGTGGAGGCAAAGGCTGCTGAAGAGCCAACTTCCCAAGCCAGAAAGAAATCAGAAGTTAGTGACACAATTGGCAGCTGAGAGAACTGCCCAGTATCCATTGCCGTGCTTGAGGCCACTGACGCAGGGAAAGCCAAGTAACACCGAACTCATGATATCTACAAGCTTTGGTCTGTGAATAACAAGCTGTACTGAAAGGAAGAAAACATGTACTGGAGAAATTCTGTAGGTTACTACTCATCATCCTCCAGTAGTAAAAATGACAGAAAGATCCGTCTCACACAGAATCTGTGAGTTTTGCATAATAATGGCTATTTCTTATGGTAAATTATATTTTTTACGTTGTGCTGAGAGAGAAATGGAAATGTATTTATAAAATCTGTCATGATAAGGTAATAGATTAATTTTGAAAAATATTTATAAACTTCTATTGAATGGGTGTGAGGAAATTTAGATTCTTGCAGTGATAAAGACACTTCCTATAGCTACTATGTGAATGTAATCAAGCATGATGTCTAGGAAAGACACAGTCGAAATGAACTTGCCAAATCATTTGAAGCCAGAAATTCTCATATGAGACTTTTGTTTTAACCTAGACTAAAACTAGAATTCTGGGTAAAAGTCACCATTATGACTGCAGAGGATATACAAGCAATTAGAAATAGGAGCATAGAGTAGTGTCTGACATTGATGTCTTTAGGATCCTCATATGTTAGGTATTTGAAGGCAGTATTAGAGAAAAGAACTTATGTGTAGCAAGAAGCAGATATCAGAGCAGTTGATTTAGACCTTGATTAATAACTTGCTCCCCAAAAATAAGATTGAGAAAAATATTGCTGAATGCAAGGCTGGACCACCATCTCAGTTTCTTACTACATGAGATAAAGGAAAAAAGATAATTAATCACATTCTGAAAGCTGGTTCAGATAAGCAATATACAAAACATTTGAACATCTTAATCACAATCTGAAAAAAAACATAATAAATCTAACAGTAAGTAAGTGATTATGCTGACAACAGAAAACTTCAGTCTATTGAAGGCAGCTACCCATTTTCATACTTAGCTGATCAACTCATTAAACTGTCAGGAGAAAAATAGTAGTTTAGTTCTGGCATTTGGATGTGACCACATCAAACTAACACTTCCAGATAAAGGAAGAACTACTTTTGAGAGGTTCCAGACCCAAGGAATGCCTTTGTGAGTCATGAATGTCCCGGGAATATTTTAGTTGGTAATAAATGATCTATTACAAATTTTGAGACTTAGATGACTTCTCAACTTAGATGACTCCACTTTTTTTCATGAAAGCTGGAAAGAATATCTGGTAAGAGTGAAAAGGAATTTTAAAGTGAGGAAAATTAGTGTTGTTTCATGAAACTTTGATCTTGCAGCTGAGACTTTTTTCCCACTTTTCTAAAGCTTATTCATGTGTTAAGGAATTGATTAGTGCATTTTGAAGTCTCATCAGCCTTCTAAACCCTGGTAGTTCTCAAACAAACTGACATCATGAACTCCAAAAGCAAAAATGTTAGTGGAAAACCAGTGGTTGGTAGTTCTTGATAGTGTGTTGATAGTGTGTAGAATATGATCTAACATTGCCTTTTCCTTCAAATGAAGAAAGCATGCCTTTTTATTAGTTTTGTATAAGTATAGGGTGTCTTCAAAACACTGCGATTTTTTGCAGTACATTTATACAGAGTGTCACCAAAACTGGAGATAATTATCAAGGTGAAACAGATTAGCTTCCTATACAGATTTGGTGTAACTCTCAGGGAGAGCTAGTGAAGCAGTAACATTTTTTTAGTCCATATTCAGCTTTAAATTTTAAAGAGCATGGCCTGTTTTGGGGAAAGGTTAAGTATGAATTGCTTCAATATATTATCATACCAAGACACAGCAAGTGTTCCAATGAATATGTAGGTGATGGTATTTCAGTGGCTTTGAATATTTTTTCTCTTCTTTCAACCCACTATTGATCAATTGTAAATCCTAGCAAAATGTGTCTGGAGTTCTCAAAGCACACTCTTTAATTCTGACCCAGAAGCTCTTGTCACCTTTAGACTTTTTTTTTTGTAAAAAATTGTTTGCCCTCAAAACATTATTCCCCTCACTCCTCTCTAGACCTTGCAGTATCTCACCTGCTTCACTTTAAAAAATTTCTGGGGCACCTGTAATGCCAAGTGTGAGGTCGCAGGAGGAACAAATTTCCAAATGAGATTTGTAAAATATATGCCAACTTGATGCTCCGAGGGCAGAGCAGGACATCCACTGAAAACACTATTGTAACTAGGAAGGATAACACTTCTTAGAAGCTGGGATTCTCTGACTTAGAAATGGGGTTTTTATGCTTTCATAAACTGTAACATCATAGAATGATTTGGGTTAGAAGGGACCTTAAAGTTCGTCTAGTTCCAATTTCCCTGCCATGGTGGGCAGGGACACCTCCCCCATGACCGGTCTGCTCAGAGGTCCATTCAAACTGACCTTGAAGACTTCCAGGGACGAGGCATTCAGAACTTCTCTGGATAACCTGTTCCAGTGCCTCACCACCCTCAGAGTGAAGAGTTACTTTCTCATATCTAATCTAAATCTCTTCTTTTTAAGTTTAAAGCCATTCTCCCTTGTCCTAGAAGTACTGCCCTGTAAAAAGTCCCTCTCCTGCTCTCTTACAGGCCCCCTTTAGGTTCTGGAAGGCTGCTGTACAGTCTGTCTTTTTATGTTGGGGCCCTCGGAGCTGAACAATGAATGCTGGAGGACACAGAGCTGAACATACTACTCATTCCTCATCCTTATCGCCTTGTACAGAAACACCACTGAACTCCCTGGAAGTTCATAGGAACCACAGAGGAGCCACAGGAACCACTGCAATATGCAGCTTATATTTCATTGGTGTGCCTTTTGACACCATTCTTTCCCAACCTATACAGTCTGATCTGGCCTCCTGTGCAGTTTAAAAGATATACTACCTATATTTCTCCCCAAACCCAGCATTTTTCCTTTTGATCTTCAGATTTCTTTACATTTTCAGTTTAGAGAGTCACTTTTCTAGCAATTGTATTTCTAATAAAAGAGGATAATCTTCAGAAAGTTTATGTATACTGAGCAATATTAACATAATTTTTGAGGGGTTTCCCCTTCTTGTTTTATATTACTTTTACAGAAGACTTAGGCAAAAACTGTTACTGGAGAAATTAATAAAGTTATTTTAAAATAAAAGATTGCAAAGATATATATTGCAAAGATAAAATTTTAAGCATAAGATGTAGTCTATTCTCACTCACAGAGATACATAAGGCTTAAAAAGTCAATTACACAAAATCATACATATTTAATTTTGCCTTCTTAGACTTTTAAACTTATCTGCTAAATATTAAATATATTGGAAAAGTAACACCTTTTTACATTATACATATTATATTTAACAAAAAATAATGCAAAAAAATAACCTATTAAGAGAATAAATTAGAATATTTCTTGATTTTGTTTTCAATTTTTTTTGTTAATTTGGGATATAGCCAGATGCTGTCTTACAGAACAGCTGGAGCTATTCAGCAGATGACAGTTCCATAACTGTTAGTTATCACTCCTCACTTGAGATGTGATAACTGGATTCATGACTATTGCTGGCCCATTTCAGGCCAAATAAACCAGATTGTTTTAAGGAAGCAACGCAAGTCATTTAGGCAAACTTAATTTACTTGTACTGAACTGAACTAAGAATGAACCCAGAAACTTACATACCATCTAATTCAACTACAGGGCAAAACCAAAATTCACAGGACTCATATACAGATACTGAAGAGAAAGAGAATACCTCTAGAAGGTGACTCTTTCCATCTGAATCACTGCCTGTAAATATTTCAATCTCTTTATCAACTATCAAGAAAGCCTGAGCTTCAAGTTTAGATTAAACAATCATTAGGGCACACAAGTTGATGCCTATAGTTAGATAGAATAAATTAAAGTCTTGAAGATTGCTTCTCATATGAGGATGATACATGAGATGTTTAGTGGATAAGGAGTAATTCCTTCTTAAATAATTGTAGCTATAGCAGGCAAGCTCTTTATAACTCATATATTGACTTTTCAATAGACCTCTAAGACAAAGTCATATTGTCACTGCTGGCAACCCATATTAAATGCTTTCTCTTAAAATACAGTTGTACTTTTACATCCCTTTTGGGAAGAATACCCAGATGTTAAAATAAGTTTTTGGGAGTGGTTGTGTGAACTAAGATTATTCATTTACTGTGCTACCCCTTTGTAGCTGTTTGATGCTGTTCTATTCTTCTGTGTAGTAAATCCATTCCACAAACTAATAAAAGGGCAAAGGTAAAACGTGTGTTCCTCTCTCTTGTTTACTTTCCTTTGATGACTTTGGGAGGAGTGGAAAGGCTAAGCAAAATTGAAACAGAACAATTTCAAGGAACTAGATCATGAAGATAATTACTTTTATTTATATTTGTTGCTTTATTAATGTTGTCATTATTATTTAAATTAGATTAAGTATGGCTACATCTTCACTGCAGAATTAGCTGAAGCAATGAGGGTATGAGCACCCAAGCTGCTTTATTTAAGCAGAAGCATTCAAGCAATTTAAGTCTTCACTGTCTCTGTTACAACAAAATTATGTCTTAGAGTTTTCTGTTACAATACCTGGCATTCTTTAGGCTTCTTCCAGTGAAGGTAGAAGAGCTTACTTTCCTTTATAGATCTGAGGGAAGAATGTGACATTATTCTAAGGAGTCTGTGAAGCTGTTTAGCAGATGTCCTCAGTAAAAAGTGATCATCTTGCTAATCTGAGTAAGAATCAAAGTCATGTTTAATTAGTTCCCCAAAGACAGCTACCTGCCAAAACAGAAAGCCAAAGTTTTCATTGGTCTAAAGGGAAGCACCTAAAATTGCATATCTGTGACCTTCTGAGACAATTAATATCTCATTGATGCCAAAATGAAGAGCTGTGTTCTTCCGCTGTTCCTTGTTGCAGTCTGGGTGCTTGTCGGACCTACTGTTCACCAATCCAAAAAAAAAGCTATTCATTTTGTTTGGTCAGCTGGATGGTTGGTTGGGCTTTTTTGTTATTTTTCTGCAAAATTACCCAGTTTAACTGGAGCGTAGTCTTTCAGCTATTATCTTTCAATGCAAGTAGTAGGCATTGTTAACATTGGAATGAGGGAGAGGAGAGGAGAGGAGAGGAGAGGAGAGGAGAGGTTAGTAAGAAAAACAGGAAGAAGGGAGCATGCTAATGCTGCTGATCTGCTGCTGTACTAAGTGTAGTGGTATCTCTACACAGAATTGTTTTTAAACACTTTTTTCTCTATTGGACTGTACATATATGAGATGGAAAATAGTTCTAGAAGAGAGTGAGAATGACTATAGAAGTCTCAAAACAGGTATCTGAATGCTACATTTAGGTATATTACCTTCACTTTTTATTTCAGATGGATTTTACAACACAAAACTATTCCTTTTCCTGGTTTTACAGGAAACAGAACAATTATCTTTCCGTATTTTCCCCTTAAAAGTTTAGTACATGAAAACCACAAATTTCTTAGTAGAAGGTCTTATCAAACATTAATCTGTGCCAAAACACGAGGCAATGACAATTGTTAACTTTTAGGAAAATACTTGAACATGAGAGAGAGAAAGGGTCATGACTCCTCCTGTAAACTGACATTCCAACAAGTTTGAAAACATATTACCTGTATTTGCAAGGGCAACCATAGATTTCAACCTTTCTTTTCCTCCACAGATCAACCATTTCTGTTCTGTCATGTAAGTGTCAACTCATGTAATTAGGTGTAAAGAGGCATGCGGTGCCAATATGTAATACTGGCAGAGAAGGAGGAATTCCTGGAAAAAGTGACATTTTCAGGGTAATGCCAACTGTCCACAAAAATCTACCATTGCTGACTTTTGTACTGACTTGTGAGTAGGCAAAATGCCATCCAAACAGACGTTCAAGACTTCAGAGAGGCAAAATACCACGTATGTATACTATGTATTTGCAGGGAGCACAGCTCCTATCAAGGATGTTGATTCATCCATCTGTCACGAAAATCCAGGCCTGGAGTTATGGGAATGAGCCTCAAATGACCCATCAATAATTTGGATTAGTTTCTAACAAGATTCTTCTTCAACAGAGAGAAAAAAATTTGGCCTACTATCCCCCATTCTAGGACTACAAATAATAATTTTAACGAAGTCTTTAGTGTTTCTCATCTCTGCAAAGTTATACATGATGGAGCATGGTGGCTATGCACCTGCTGCAATGCCCTGCCAGCACATTTCATGCTTCAGCTTTCACACAAACTGGTTTCTAAAGTGATTAATGGAATTAGACTGGGAAATATTATGCCTAAAGGAAAATGCAGCAGAAGTTACCTATTTTAATTGGGTTAGAAGACACAAATCAGCCAAATTTTTCAAGATGGTTGCTATAACTCATATTTCTGGTGCTAGGCTGAAGGGTTTTACCCTGCTGAGGACAGTACTGTGCAGAGCACTTGTTGACCCAAACACTGTTGTTTTGGAACCAAAGGCAACAAATCTCACCATGGAGATCCACCCATGTTAACTAGCCCTGCTGAGAATCAGCCAATTAACTTGGGCATAATGCCCTATTTAAGGAAAGGTATCATATGTTTGATATGATCTTGGATTATTATCCTTTAAGAAGTCATAGAAACACATGGAACCTTCCAGAAAATAGGAAAACCAAAACTAACGCACAAAACACCAAACAGCAAAACAAAAGCAAACAAACAAAACACCCCAAGGGGTGGAAATATGCCGGTGAGAGTAATTGAGCATGCCCAAAGAGAAAAGTCTTTAAAGACTCTAGAAATATAGAAAGACTTGAAAGTTAACATTTTGTGCATGGGTTATGAAATGGATTTGAAGAAGTGACAGCTAGAGAATAATTTTCTAAAAACAAGGAAGAAGTAAATATGGTTTCTCTTAGTTCAAAAAACTGAGTTTCAGTGGCTGGGCTAAGAGCCAGAATCTGTCTGCAAGGACACAGCTGGTAGAAGAAAAGTAGTTTCTAATGCTCCTTACCCTTCCCCATTTTATTCTGCTTAAACTGGCAAAAAAATGCTCTCTAAACTCTTCTTAGGCATGGAATGGCCCATGAACATACTATTATACTCTCCAGCTTCCAAATTAGGTGGCCTGGATTCATGTTCTCTGTTGAGAAATGTGTCTGACTGGTGCTAAATCCAAACTTTACTGGGGCCCTGGCAGGGCATCTGCCTATTCTGCTTGGCCTAAAGCATATTAGAGACCTCTCTAACAGTTTAACAGCACAGGAAATAAGGTTTCAATAGCCAGGAGATGTCTCTGGCAGCATTTATTTTGCTACTTCAAGAAAACTTTAGGTTTTCTTTATTCAGAGTTATATATTTTATGTTTTAGTCTACTTTAAAAAGTATTAAAGTTCTGTTTGAATATCATTCTGTCTTTGGATTGAAGAAAATCTAAATATGTCTACTCTCAAAACGCTGACTGATTTTGAGTCCTGTCACACCAAAGTCATACAATTATATTAATTTCAACACCTGCAGGTCGACAATCTGGTTGTACAGCTGGTGATGTTGACAGGAATTTGGCTTTCACAACCATGGGACCCACTTTGAGGATGAAGGACTGGAAGAGGAAGAGGAGATGATCCTTACAAAGTCAAGCCAAGATAAACTTTGCAAAAGGCTGTCCAAAGTGATGAGGAGAGCTTTAAACTAGAAACAACACAACTCATGGTAAAGTGCAGTAGAGTTCAATAGTGCTGGGAAGCAAAAGTTCAAGATGATGGGAACAAGGGACACCTCAGAAATTATGGAATAGGGCAAAATTAAATTCTCCTCAGGCATATACAGTCTAGGAAACAAGCATTAATTAGAAAGTGGAGGTGTGCAAGTGAGTGAAGGCTGATTAAAAACTGTATATATGAGCTTGCAGCCCAGAAAGCCAAATGTATCCTGGGCTGCACCAAAAGCAGCTTGGCCAGCAAGTCAAAGGAGGTGATTCTGTCCCTCTACTCTGCTCCTGTGACACCCCACCTGGAGTGCTGCATCCACCTCTGGTGCCCCCAGCAAAAGAAGGGAATGGAACTGTTGGAGTGGATCCAGAGGAGGGTCACAAAATTGTTAAGAGGACTGGAACACCTCCTCTGTGAAGATAGGCTGAGAAAGTTGGGGCTATTCAGCATGGAGAAGAGAAGATTGCATGGAGACCTCTAAAAGGTCCTACAGGGAAGCCGGAGAAGGACACTACCTCAGGAACTGCAGTGACAGGGCAAGGAGCAATGGGTACCAATTACAAGAGCGGAAATTTGGGTTAGATATTCTAGAAGAAGGTTTTACTCTTCTGGTGAGACACCAGAACAGGCTGCACAAGGAGTTGTGTATTCCCCAACTCTGGAAGTATTCGAAGCCAGATTGGATAAGACAATGAGAAAGTTGGTCTCCTGGCAGGTACCCCTGCCCATGGCAGGTTGGGTTCAGACTAGACAATCTTTAAGGCCATTGCAACCCCTTAACACTCTATGATTCTATGAGTTCACAAAGCCATGACATCATGAGATCACTGAGACAAAAACTCAGATTTAGCAGCATTAATTTTTCTCCAATGAATATAGAGGCAGCTCAGAAAACTATGCCTAACTTCTAGATTACTATTTAGAGATAAACCCCATTGCTACTTTTAGAGACTTTTTACTTTTCTCTGGTACCTGGTTTTTAGAATGCTGAATACCCAGCTTCCCTAAAACTTACTTATTTGAGTGATATAAAAAGATTTGCTTAATTTTGAAATAAAAAGGAAAAAAAAAAGACTTCCTCACTCATATATGAAATGTGAACTGATATTGGAATATAATAGTCTTTTCACCACAGAGCACATACAAACACACACAGGTGCAATGAATACAGCTATTGATACCAGCAACTATGGATGAAAAAGAATTTGTTCAAAACTACTATAGGCTCAGTCCATATGAGGTAAGAGGTTAATCTGTCTGTCTATATATCTGTTCTGTACCTCAGATGTCAGTCATGTTTACGCTGCTGGAAAGAGAAGAGCTGCAGCTGAGATGAATCCAAAGACCCCAACAAGACTGTGACCCCAAATATCTTCAGCTTGTCTCTGTTTTTTCAGTGCTGTGAGCAATAAATATGTCAAGTGAGAGAATTCTCTTGTATGCACATAAACTGAAAAACAATAATTGTGTGAGACTGTATAATTGGCAATTACACAACATTTTGCTATATATAATATTTTGAATTGTATTTCTAAAATATCATGATACCCAAAACTCATGCATAAGAAAAACTTGAGTGAGAGGTTAGCTCTGTACTCTCTGACTTTGACTTAACACACTTGAAAATCAACAGATAAAAGGGAGCAAATTGCTAGGGATCCACAGTGAAGCTTTCAGAGAGAAAAGCAATTGGAGAATGAAAGTGAGACCTTTAATATTAGTTCTTAGCTTGGGCATGGGGATTCGAGAAAGAGAAAGAGAGGCAATTTCTGAGACCCAATTATGTGACTGCAGCTTGAACTGCATGAGTAAGTGGAGAGGGAAGCACTTCTGCCTTTAAAGAGCTGGCATAATATTTTCTCTGTTGCCGACTTCACAAAACAAGGGAGTGTTGTGGCATTTCAATGTCAAACTGCCTACGTGGGTTCGAGATGTACAATATGAAGGATGAAGAAGGTTTCAACAAGATTTCACTTGGATGTTGATTTTCATAGGATATTAGGCTATTCCAAAATACTTTACTTCTGTGAAGAATTATACTTAGGAGCAGATAAAAATAAAGGAGTTCTCCACCAGCTGAAAACACAGTATTTTGGTATTTCTTTCTGAAAGAGAAAATATGGGGAAAATAAAACCAAAAATATTTCCTAGTCTTGCAAAATGGGTTTCTTTGCATTAAAAAAATAGCCTACTTTAAAAAAATAAAAGATGAAGACCTCAGGCTTAGCTAAAGGCAGTTTTTATACAAAATTTTAAGAAAATAATACAATTGCCACTTATGTGTGATCATTATGTGACTGTGTAAAAGCATATTCAGAAAGAAAAAAATAAGACCCTTTATTTCTTCTGACCGCAATCTCTAAATCTACCCTCCTTTTTATTTTCCTTTTTCCTGTTTCTTTTTGGATTTGTTTTTTTCTTTTCCTTTTGTTGTTGTTGTTTGTTTGTTTTGTGGTTGAGGGATTTTTTTGGGAGATGTTTTTTATTTTGTTTTGTTTTGGGTTTTTTTGGTTGGTTTTTGGTTTTCGGTTTTTTTTTTTGTTTCTTGTTTGGTTTGGTTTGGTGGTTTTTTTTTTGCTGTTTGAATATGTCTCTGTGTGTAAAGAAATTAGAAAAATTATAAAACAGAAGCAAGGTGCTTATTCACATCACTTCAGAAATGTAGCTGTTTCCCCTGTAATTATAATCTTACCTACACATTTACTCTTGGCCAATGTCAAAAATCATGATACTGACATCCATCATATACAGATGGACCTTTGATCCAAGTACATAGTCCTCTTTTAATGTTCTTGCTGTAGCCATGCATTTTATGGTGACAGTCACTCTCTTCAGCATATCAAGAACACTGATAATTCATAACTGACTTGTAATGGTTTCCAAGGGGGTGGTGGTGAATATCCAAAGCTACAGTAAAGGCCAAGTAGTGTTTCAAATTTCAGTGCAGAATTTTAAGTAAAATCAAATTATTATATATAAAATAAAATAAAATAA
>VZRX01015533.1:172941-218386 GCA_013398075.1 Notiomystis cincta | reverse complement strand
TGATGCTGTGAATGACCTTTTTATAATTTATAGTTTATAATTTATAATTTTTATAATTTTTGTATAAATAACCTAGTCTAGTGTGTTTTACAGTACGTTTCCTTAAGCAAACTAGATGGAATGCTTTTTAATAACCCTATAGCCATTTAATGATTCTTATACTTGTTTTTTGAGGACAGTTTGGATATAGATTGATATAGAATTACCTAAAGTACTGCATATAAATTAAACATTAAAAAGGTAGATACAGTCAGACTAAGCAGCTCAGTTATAATCTTTGGTTATGCAGTTACTGCCTCAAGGATACTTCATCTACTTCATATCATATGTCCTTCTTTTGAAAGATGATCAGTGGGTTCAAGTAACATTTCAGCACAGAGGAAATTGCATAATTTATAGACTTTCCAAAATGAAAAACAGGAAACCAGTTCCATTAAATTAAGTCTTCCACTCCTTTTTTTTCTTTCTGCTTACAGATTGGAACATTGAAGGACTACTACCACTTCTACCATAGTAAAACAATTAAAAGGTCAGTTCTCTCAAGTAGAGGTACCCACAGCTTCATTTCAATGGAACCAAAGGTAAGAAAATCCATGCATATGTCTGAGGAAAAAGCCTTTGCATTTTTTATATGAAATACTATACCAGAGGACATTCACTTGAATGGCATATAGCATTACAAGAATTACCCTATCTGTTTTCTAAGGTTCTACTTCTCATTAAAACAAAGTGAAGAAGATACCATGCTATTAAGTATGTGCTATTCTTGGAACATAAGGTCCACCATTATTCCCAAATGAGTACTTGAATTTTGATAATGCACTAATTACTGTGCTCTGCTTCTCTGCAAAACTGCATGCGTAAGGTTTATGTCTGCAGATCCCTTCTGTGAAACAACCAGCTTTAAAAGTAAATGTGGGCAATGTGTGATGGTACAATGTTCAGAGGAAAGTTTCTCTTGCTTTTTTTCTTGTCTTCTTCTGGACTTGTTCTATGAGGGATTAAAAAGAATACTCTTTTCTGTGGTCCTTTTGGTAGTTAAGATCTGCGTGAAAAATGGTGTAATTTCTTTGTAGCATACCCTATAATAGGTAACTGTCAACACAATTTAATTACTGGTTTATAGTTAAGTATAATATCCTCTTGTATCCTACCCACTACACGATTTTCTTTGAATCTTTTAATTTCAGTGATTAGTAGCTTATTCACTGACTGCAAAATTGGACTGTATCTGGTTTTCTTTTAGAAAAAAAAGTTTGGTGAAGATCCCATTAGCTTTTTTTATGCTATTCATGCAATGCATCCTTGCCAATGAGCCCTCGGGCCCTTGGTGTGGTAATAACAGAGTCAAGCTTTTTTTAAATTATTGGATGATAAACATTCTCCGTGAAGGATTTGTCAGGTTTTACTTAACAGATAATTTATGAGAAGTAAAAGTTACTAGTGAAAGAGTTTGAACACTGTACAAATTGAGTATCATATAGGAATACCTATGCCATCTGGAAAACTGTGTTTAGGTCTGAAGTTCCTCTTGAGGATGGGACAAGACTAGGAATATACACAAAAAACTGTGTTGAATCTTCTGTTGATAAGGCTGAACTGCTTAACCCTTTGAGGGCACCAGCAGCTCTGCTGAGCAGCGTATATTGGGGATTAGTACAAAAGTGATCGGTGCCCAAATCTCTGTTCCCATCTCTGTTCTAAGACCCACCATTCAAACAACAAGCACAGCACGTAGAATGGGCAAAAGGACAGAAAAGTGTTCACATCTGCATCAGTCCATGCTCTTTGTGTGTGCACAGAGGTGGAGCGATTAACACACAAATCACAAGTTCGCATGCATGTACCACCATAATCTGTGGTGCTAACTCAGCTTCCAGATACCCCACTCCACTTCTGGCTGGCAGTCCAGACTACTTTGGCCAGAACAGTGAGAGACTCTAAGGCAGAACACAGCAGAAAATCAAAATTACCATTTATTTTCCACATTGTGAGGTTTAGGTTTTGTCTCCAATCTGTGCTGCTGCTGGTATAGAATTTCTAAATTTCTGAACCATTGTTACATATTACTTCAATATTGAGAAGCTCTAGTGAGAGTTGTGCAAGGTACTCAACCCTGTTAATGATTCTGTACCCAAAGAGAAGCTAATGGTCTAATACCTAGATCTGGCAAAAAGTGTTTACAGTTCACTTTGTGACTGCTTCACTGAACCTGGGCTTGAGAATTCTTAAGTGGCTGCAGACATGTCAACAAACAGACATGTATTTGTAGCATAAAGGCCACTTTGTCCTCAGTGTGTATAATGTTTAATGATTATTGAAGCAGACTGGCAATTTAATTACTCTATATAAGCTGGTTCTTTTAAAACAAAGGTATAATATTAAATAAGGCACATTGCCTTGGTGTGAGAATTTGAAAGGACCACACGCTATTATATTTACGAGTGGGATGGTATCTAATGCCAATATTTGCTGCAGATTAGTCAGCATGTGTATTTGGAAACAAAGAAACACTGAGGTTTGTTTACTTTTCAAATAATTTAATGGTAATTTACTTAATGCTGAGAAAAGCTCTCCTGTTATGTGTACATCAAATTAACTTGTTATGTGTTGCTTCAAACATGGATCATTAATTTGCTCCTTTACGAAGTTTTAAAGGATGGAATTCTGATTGAGTGGCAATTTGTTATGTAAATAGCCTGCATATAATGGAATATATTATGAAATTTGGTATTGCTGAATTATTTTCAAGGATAGTGTTTGATTTAATTGTGTGAATGCACAACAAAAGATGTAGAACTAATAGAAAATCTTGTTGTCGTGGATTTAAATTAATGAATTACTTTGAAAATCTTTTGTTTAATTTTCTTTTTCTGGAAAAGCCTCTTGATATTTTTAGGAACACTATGAATAGATCCAACAGGGAACATAATAATTGGGGATTGATCAAAGGTTCCACTTGATGATCTTCAGGGTGTTTGTCAACCTTTTGTGATTCTGTGATAAACTGAAGACATGTGAATTGCACATTTTGACACTTTCTTCAGCATTAACCTGCATTAACCTCAAGTCATCTGTATTTAGATGAAAAGGTAAAGGATAAAAGGTAAAAGATGCAGTGTAACACAGTTTTGTCAATTTTCATCCACATCCTTGCCTAGCAATGCTATGTGTTGTCATTTAGCAAAGAAAAAGATTAAAGAGTTTTAGGAGGAGATGCACAAGAAAGTCTGTAATTTCCTTCACAGAGATTGTAATGGAGAAAATTTGAAATGTAGCTTTATCCGCATCGTCTTTCTAGGTCAGTGAATAGTTGTGTGATGTCTTGCATACCCATATAGGAAAACACAGAAGTGGAAGAAGTCTGTGGATTTAAAGCAGACTTCAAAGCCAGTTGAACAAAATCTATTTACAGAGGTTTCTGGTCTTCCCAGCTGATGTGCTGTTTGCGGTCGGTCTTTGGCAGGGGTCACTGAGGGCACCACACCATGAATCAAGAGCCTTTTTTAGCTTCAGAGTTTGCTCTGCAAAGTTATTTTGGTGATACTACAATGCATGAAACAACGGGAGTAGAAGCAAAAAAGAAGTTGGAAGATGGACAGAATGAGTCTATAGTTGAAAGGTGCCGTGAAGCCCTAATTCAACTGTTAAATAACTATTTAAACTATTAAAATGTATTGGTGGTGGACCGTCTGTTGAAACCAGACTACAGCAGCACTTCAGGGGTGAGAAGAAAGAGCTGAGGTGTGCCTCTGGGTTTGCTGCAGTGGTGAAGTGAGGAGTCACAAAGTGGGAAACATTGCAGACAAAGGTTGAAACTGCAGTCTGAAGGCCAGACTTTTCATCAATAAAAAGGATAAGGGAAATCAGGTGGAGCTTTTCTATTAGTAAAGAGAATACAATTTGAATGAAACGCGAGATTTGAAGTGTCTGTATATGACAATAGTACTTGTAAATTAAATGGACAGCACAGCTGGAAAAACTGTCTTTTTATTCTGAACTGTTACATAAAATGAAGACTTTTTAGTGAAGAGCTGTGATAATGAAATTTGTGACTCATGGTAAAAATATCCCACAGAATAGGTAGCGTAAATAATCCTAGAAGAAGACAGTTCTTAAGGTAATATAGGCCAGATATAAGATTGATAATATACTCAAATAGATGTACTAAAGTTTGTTCCATTTTTCTCATGAGGTCTCCAGAGTCTTCCATCACAATAGAAATCTAAAAAAGACATCTGGTCCACAGTGTTGCTAAAAATCGTGAAATGCATAATTTGTGTTTCTGTAAAGTGTGTCGTTAGCCAACTCTGGAGCATTAGTGTGTTTTTATCAATCTCTACTAAGATGGCATCACATATTTTTCTAATTTTAATGAACTTTGGTTAGGTTTGAATCTTGTTTGATGGGTTATAGAAACATAAAGATTACATAAGATAAAATCAGAAAGATTTACAGTCTCATTGAAATAAGAAGTAAGGCTACCTCTACTTAAGGAAGATACTCTGCTTGAGCACAATTTTGCAATAGTGTCATGCCTTTGTCAACTCTACTCCAGGATCAGAATACCTGGGAAAACATTACTCCAGACATTTACACTTGATCTAACCACACAGAGAGTGCAGCAGTGTGACAGAGTAGCAGATCTGATCTTTGCCATATCAAGATGTAGAGAGCTCATGATATCAGCATGTAAAATGCTGGCAAGTATACCTTTGATGACAGCAAATGATATGGGCTGTTCTCAGAGGAGAGGAAAGTAATGCCAGAAGCCTGTTCTTATTACTGGTAGGATGGTTGTGTTCATGAGAGGGCAAAGGGGAGCAGAATTGTAGCAGCTGCGAGTAACCTGGGGCCTTTAAAAGCTAGCACCATGGACTTAGTGCTTAGAGAAATTAAATGAGAATGTTACTATAGGTAAGGTGGTATTTAGGTGGTAAACCTTAGTGAACAAAAAGATTTTGTTAGACATAGAGGATAACACAACAGATAAATAGTGGGACCAGGTATGTTACTGATGTCTGCATGAGTAGCCATAAATAATGGGAACTGTCATATTGTTTCCATGTTTGAGTTTGACTGGTGGTTTAAGTTAGTTCTTAAATAATGCAATATTTACCACTGTGGTCACTTAAATTAATCACCTGAAAAAGCTTTTACATGAGCAAGCCTTACATCTTTAACTTAGTAAAAATCAAAAATAAGTCTTGCTATTTTCAAGGAGCCTGTTATTCGGTGACTTAGAACATGAACTGAATCACAATGAAAGAGAGGGAATAGCAATATCTCTCTATGTCACCTGCTTCTGGAGTATTAGTTTCATGTAAACATCAGCAAATAGTCCTGCAACTTGGATTTTTTTTAGGGCTTTTTGAAATACGAAGTTGCTGTTCACTGATACAGAACTCCAGTAGATCCTGCTGGAATTAGTGTTATTCTGACTGTTCATTGTGCTGTAAATTTTGCACAAGTTACTTGGTATTTTGTTTGCTTAATGGTAATTGAAACCTGTACTTATAGGGGGGCCTGTTATATTAGTTTTAGTTTAAACTATACTTATCAGCAGCAAAAATCCCTGGGAAATATGTGTTGCTTCAGTAGGAATCAAGAATAATTTTTGCTTGATGAGGCTACATCACAGTTACTTTCATTCGTCACTCAGTAATGACTGTTCAGCAGTTCAGAATGCACCTAGACTTAGAATAAAACCAGGGAGATTAATTCCAGTGGGTATAGCAGTAAGTAGCTCCACTTTGTAGCAGGTTTTTCCCTTATCACAAAAGTCTATAATAGTTCTAGTTGGAATAAACTTTTTGAGAAGTCATCTAGTTCAACCTGCCTGCAATGAGCAGGGACATCTTCAACTACATCAGGTTGCTAAGAACTCTGTTTGACTGACCTTGAATGTTTCCAGGGATGGGGCACCTACCTATCCACTCTAGACAACTTGGTCCAAGGTTTCACCATTCTCATTGTAAACAATTTCTTCCTTGTATCTGAATCAACCCTCTTTCAGTTTAAAAGCATTTCTCCTTGTCCTGTAGTGACAAGACCTGCTAAAAAGTTTGTCCCCATCTTATTTGGTTCCCTTCATGTCCTGAAAAGCCTCAATAAGGTCTGCTTGGAGCCTTCTCTTCTTGAGGGCAAACAGCGCCAACTCTCTGAGTCTTTCCAAATAGAAGTGTTAATTCAGCTCACTAACTATTTCGTGGCCTTCTCTGGGCTCACTCCCAACAAGTCTTCCTTTACTGAGGACCCCAGAGTTGGATGAAGCACTCCAGGTGGGTTCTGCACCAACCCAATACCTTCAGTGCCCCACCCGTTTTATTAAGTATTTGCAACATCACAGAAACCCAGTGTTGGACCACAGTGTTGTTTCTTTCACAGAAAGAACCCTGATCAAAATCCTGACCCTTCTCCTTGCCATCCTGAGGTTTTTCAAGTTTCTTGCTCATCTCTACCATCTTAAGAAAATAATGCTATGAAAATAGTTTAACAATATAATCCTTCAAAATAATGTTCATGCTTTTTCTGGAGAGTGGGAGAGGAGGATTTAATTCCTCATTTGCTGCATTAATTAGGAAGCAAGCCAGTTAAAACCTCCTAACTAATCTCCAGTTCTTTTCCAAAAGTTAACAATGAGATTGTCATTGCCAAGGAGTTCTGTAAAATGACTTGGCAAGTGAAAAATTGGAATCTAATCTAATATTTCTTTTTAATGTACTTGAAATTAGATATATTGAGGGGACAAAACTCCTTTGAGGCAGATGCCAACAACTGATGAAATCATGATGAAATTATGTGAAATCATGATGAAAGGGAAATCTAAATGTAGGTAACTGAATACAGTAATGTATTTCAAGAAAAACTTCCATATTCCCCAACAGTAAATATTTTCCTTTTCTAAAATTATATTACACTGAATTCCTAATGGTCATTTTTCTGCTGCTAGTAGAAAACATCAAAAGGTAATTCCATTAGGAAGCTTCCAGGACTATTTTTTGTTTCTTTAAGTACAAACAGCAAATCAGCTATAAATTAGACATTAACAAAGCTTTTGTTCTTCAGAAATAAACCTGTATCATTACTATTACAATTAACTTCATTAAATGTTTCTACCTATTGCAAATAAATTAAGAGAGATTACCATTATGTGACAAAATTTACTGACTGAAGAACAGATATTTCCTCTTAGAGAAGCTATGGATTTGGCCAGTAGAGTAAAACGGGAAGGCCATATATATTCATGTGTTTTTCATTTTTAGATTACAGTCACCCAGGGTTCATCCTTACACTGGTTTTGTATCCTCCACAGACAGAACACTGTTCCCTGTGCAGAAAAGGAATACCAAATTTTAGCTTGCTATTCTTCATAATGAAGTGTTGGACCAGCTGTCAGATAATCCCATTCCAGGACTCAGCAGTCTTTAGGGATTATAGTAGAGCTTCTATTATGGTCTCTAGACTTCATGGTCAATGAGAAGGATGTTGGCTGACTCTAAAGTGGCAGGCAAGGACTCAGCAATCTCTCACAGAAGTAACTAAAAAACTTTCTGGATCAGGAATATTCAAAATTATGCAATTTCATTTGTCTCCTTAACTTTGAGGTATTTGGAGCCTTCTGGTTTTAGAGAGGCAAAAGCAAAAGACCCTATATATATGCAATGACCTGGGGCTTTGCAAGCAACTCATGCTATTAAGAGAAGAAAAAATTATAAATAGCCTATTCTGAATTTTGCAGACCAACATGAGTCTTGAACATGCTAAGTCTCAAAGATTTAAAAACATTGACTGGATTGTAGCTGGATTTTAGCTTAGAACTGTTTAAAACCATTGGAAATTTTTCTTTTGAGAAANAAAAATTATAAATAGCCTATTCTGAATTTTGCAGACCAACATGAGTCTTGAACATGCTAAGTCTCAAAGATTTAAAAACATTGACTGGATTGTAGCTGGATTTTAGCTTAGAACTGTTTAAAACCATTGGAAATTTTTCTTTTGAGAAATCATATTCTTTAACTTCTCTGCACTTAGTGAATTTGGGGCTTGTGGCAATAGGACTCCTTCTTTGGCTTTTGTTTTGTAGAGTGTATTCTGCTTTTAAAATTCATTCCAGCAAACCTCTGTTGAGCAGAGGTTAGGATCAGTGACACTACTTCCAACTATAGCCTAGATCTTGTTACAGAAGTTTGTTTAGGAACTTTCAAAAATATATAAAAATATTCTTTAGGAATAATTGAATAGAAAACTCCCTTCAGGGCATACTTTTGTTTTGTAAGGACCAAATATTTCTGAAAGTTGATGTTACGCAATGCTACATTCACATGGTATGATGAAGATTCTAAATGTAACATACCTCTTTAAGTTTCTTGGGTTTGGGGACAAAATGGGGAAAAAAGTCTTGTGCATGTTTTCCCTTCATTGTCACTGGAGGAACCTAACAAAAACATATTTAGGTATCTTAGGAACTAAATGTAGGGTTCATATGTGATAATAGTTACAGCTTTCTTGTGCAGACTAGACTGCTGGAGCTGCAGTGCTAATCCCAGCAGTGGATAAATTCAGAAAAACACCTGAGTAGACCTAACTGCATTTAGCATTTGACATCTTATTTTGCAAAATAACAGTGCTTAAGATACATATAATTAGTTATCAATATTTCTTTTGATTCCTTCCTGATATTCTGTGGGTATTAGAACAGGATATCATAAGGGCAAAGTTAGCTCTACATTAATGAAATAAGAAAAACAAGGAGAAAAATAACTTTGTCTATTGTTTCATCAGAGGACATGTTAGCATCACAATCACAGAGTTGAAGTTTGGAGAAGTTACTTGAGCAGCATGCACTCCAGTACAGTGCAGCACACTGTGAGAGTCTTCAGCTAGCAACTGATTTGAGCAGGGACTAGTAGAGGTCCCAGCTGCTTTTGTTGAAAATGCAAAAAGTGCAGCATGCAGAATAGCCAACTAAATTAGAAATCATTGAGTTGTGTCTTGGTTGTGGTTGGAAGGGACCTTAAACATCACCTCGTTCCAGCTCCAGTTTAGATGCTTTCTAAAGTCTCTCCATTCTGGGATAAGATTTTCTCTGCACTTTTTTGTCAGAATGTTTCTTGCTTAATGTCACTTCTGTCTGGTTTGCACTCCCATATGCAAGCTGGGAATGCTCATCCTCATTCAAAGTGAGACCACTAATGGACAGACATACAATGCGTGTGAAGGCAGATCACACTACTTCTGCAGCCTTTTTTTGTAACTGCAAATGCTATTTGAAAACAAACACACAGATAAGAAACCCAAGGAAAATCCATTTGCAGCCTGAAAAGGAAAAGGGTGTTAGATTTCTCACACAATTCAGGAAGCACTAAAGGATTTTACATAGCCTTAATGATGGCAAAAGCACTTTAGGTGAATATATATGTGGGAAATTTAAAGCCCATTTAAAGACAATTTCATCACAACAGCTATAAACATGTAAAAGCAGTGGGTTATAAAGAAAAGATGTTTGCAATCATCAGTTCTTAGGTGCTACTATGTGTTCATATTTGAGTTTCTTTACAGTTCCAGTTAAGTAATACTTACTCCTATGATTTTTAGCATCAAAGCACATTTATAGGTAAAAAACAATAGGACAACTAAATGTTTTAAAAAAAACAAGGAGAGTTAGTCCTCTGATTTTTAATCTGTATTCTAAGAGCTTGATAGTGAAGACAGCAGCTCTGACAGCTGCAGTGGTCTTGTGTTTCAGTAAGTGTGCTTAAGCTGTTGTTAAAGTCTGTTTGCATGGAGAGTGTTAAGAAAAACAGTAAATTGGTGGTTTGGCTACTGGGCTGTAAAATTGCTGGATGTCAGAAGAGGAGAGACTGAAGAGATCCTAGTTTTGAGCCGTAGAAAGGGGCACCATTCTTGAAACTGAGTCTTGCTGGTCCTGCAAGGCCAAATGTCCAATTATCAGCAGGGAGAGTAGGAGAGATTGGAAGAAAACACATTTTGGAAAGGCACGTCTCAGAACTGACTGTATAGAAATGTAGCAGAACAGCTTCTACACACCATTGCCTTGAGGAGATCCGGCTTCCTCTGATCTTGAGGCAGGACATTCATAGAAAAACTAATTAAAGTTCTTTTTTTTTTTTACTTTTTTGCACTTGAAAAACATTCTGGCAGTAATGTATGCTTCTGACATAATGGATCAAGATTTTTAGGCATCTGTCTTCCTGCTTGTGGCAGGTAAGACAGTCATGTTTAATTTCAGTGGTTGTTATCTCACCAGCTAACTCAAGTGCTAGCTCACTGTTTTAAATGGTGGACAGCAAGAAATCATGAGACACATAGATAATTTGTCATATCTCGGATAGTTAACAGGTAATTCAAGGCAGGAAAAGGGAGCTGGAAAGACATTCCACCCCAAAACAAAGCAAAAGAATATCCCCACTACCCAACTTTTTGTGATCCTTTCTTTTAGGGTCATTTTGAAAAGCCAGTGTCACTGAAAAGCGACTCATCATCCTTGGCTGATCTGTTTTACTCTTAGCAGATCCTCGCCAGCTTTAATGGTTCAGAGGAAGTGCCAGGCAGCTGTGTGCTGTTTGCAGCTGTGCTGCTTGAATGTGTGCAGCCTTCATCATACACCTTTGCTCCTTCCTTCCTCTGACTCCCCACCTGCAAAATGCAGACAAGGCTGACAGTTGAATAAAAATTTCTGCAATTGGCAAATGTACACGAAGTGCCATGTGTTTTATTTTGTGGAAGTGTATTTCTCTTGAAGTCACACAGAACATTGTATGAATCCAAGCAACATTTTAGCAGGATAAAATACTTACTCCAAATCTATCTAATCCACTTAAAGCAGTTGTATCCACTGGTGTGTTGACTATCACTTACATAACCTGTGTTTAACCTACGTTATTGTTTGACTTTATTTTTCCAATATTTATTTATTTATGTATTTATTAATTTGTAACTTTAGTTTTATAAAGGATGAAGATGAAAAATTTTTTTAAGTAGCTTTACTAAACTGAGATTCACTGTTTCATCTGTAGCTGTTATAACAACTTTGTGTTTATACAGACATATATGTACACACACGCTTTGTGTTTATATATATACTTTGTGTTTTATATATAACAACTTTGTGTTATAAGAACTTAGTATAATGGAAAACAGAATTTCTGGGTTCTAAAAGGTTTTCTGACTTCCAGGCTGTTCCTAAAAAACTAGTTCTCAAGAATACAAATGCCAATATACTCATAGTCGGTGAGATGAAAAGGAAATATTGTGATCATCCAGTCAAACCATCTTTTATTAGATGTCATGTGGCATCAGAATTAGTTTCTGTTTGATGCAGAGTGTAGGGTTTACAAGTTTTCCAATTTTAATTAACAATCTGCCAGGAATGCAAAGTATCCAGAAGTTTTTGTAATGTTCTGGTTTTCCTTTATGGGTGGTTATTTAACTTCAACTTTCAGCCATTTCATGTTCCTGTAACTATTTGTGAGTTTGAAGAATACAAGTTTACAGCAGTTTGAAGACTTGCATATGTGTTTGGACACTGACCTAAAAAACTTCCCTTCCTCAGCAAAGAAGACATCTGAAAACCACTTCCTTGTGGATCTGTTTTTCTCTTCATCGTATTTGGGCTTCTTTCCTGGGTCCTTGCTGTATTAACACACTTCCCTTTTCTTGCATGAGGGAAACTAGCAGTGAGATTTGCAGCCCTGCTCAGTGCAGATGTTTGGTAAACTTGCTTGTCGTTTTATGAGCCCAAATAATCTCTGAAGAGGTAGTCTGAACAAGGTATTTGGATAATAGTTGCCCTTTTGAGAGACTGAGATATCATCTCTTTCGACTTTAACACCATTCTGGCAAATAGTGGAAATAGAGTCAGGTGATTTTAAGCTGTTGTCTGATTACTAATATATGTTTGTTTATGCACTGAAGTCCAGTTTTGCATTTCAACCTTTTGTGTCAGCAAGTGAAGGAACTGGATGAATTATTAGAGATAAAATAATAGTAGTAATAGGAAGATTCATGAAAACCATTGCAGTTTTTGAAGCTTCTGAAATATCTTCCCTAATGAGATTAGATGTCTTCTGTAGCACATCCAAGAGTCTATCAAACAAAACTTCAGTTGAGTGTGTACTTGAGGAGTGACTTCAGTTTGTGTACTTCAGATGATACATACTTGTATATTCGAAGTTTATCTTGGTCAGGAAAAAAATGGATTTTTTAGTACAGAGAGTATTCCTAGATTGTAATCATAGGAAAAATCACATTTATATTAGGCAATTTAAAGTCCTTTCTATCACAATGGAAGACAATGTAGAAATAGCCATAGAGATTGCTATTGAATGAAATAAACATAGATGAAAGAAATTATTTGGAGAGTGTAGAGACCACATTGCAACCCTGTAAGTCCTGTGACTGGAGACCGAAAAGCTCTAACATATACAATTTAAAAATCTATCCTATAAATGATAGCCATGGATATAACAATATTTAATTTCTTTTTCTCAGTTTATAATGTGACAAGTGTTGTGAATTGTGAATCCATAATGGAGTGACTGTTGTGGACACACTTCAGTTGCCAGAATGTGTACAGGGATCATCCTGAAGTTGCAAAACAGCAATGTTGCTCTTGGTTCAGCTGGGGCCTTAAAATAAATGAATGTTGCTGGCCAGTTGTTAATCAAGCATCACTCCAGCCTTCCTGTTATCTGATATGCAGAAATTGAGAGATATGGCCTCATTGCAAGTGCTGTCAACATTTTGTGAGGTATACAGTTGAAAACTATTTTACTTTCTTTGGTCTACTGACTGTAGGAAAAGAAACTTCAGTCCCTTTACATTTACCTGAGGATTGGACTGCAGTGTTTCTTAAACTGGCAGCATGTGTCTTTCACAGACAGTTTTTGGCAGTTTCTTTTGAATGGTGATGATAATGATGTTTAAGAGGGTCAGTAATCAGTCTTTTAATAGCGGTTAAGTTCAGTGACAGCTGGAAGACTGAGTTTCAGGACAGAAAGAGTCAGCTTGTTCCAGAGGTAACTGCTAACAATTCTGCTGTATTGACTTAAAGTGATAGATCAGAGACAAACCAGGTGGCCATGGAAGAGTGGTGTTCCTCAATGCTCAGTGTTGACATCAGCCCTGTTCAGTATCTTTGTCGACAGCCTGAATGAGGGGATCAGGTACACCCTCGGCAAGTTCGCAGATGACACCGAGCTGGGTAGAAATGTTGATCTGCTGGAGGGTAGGAGGGTTCTGCAGAGGGATCTGGACAGGCTGAATCAATAGGTTGAGGCCAATTGTATCAGATTCAATAAGGTGAAGTGCTGGGTCCTGCCCTTAGGTCACAACAACCCAATCCAGCACGACAGACTGGGAGAAGAATGCTTAGAAAGCTGCCTAGTGGGAAGGGATCTGGGGTTGCTGGTTGACAGTGACTGAATATCAGTCAGCAGTGTGCCCATGGTGGCCAAGAAGGCCAGTGGCATCTTTGGCTTATATCAAGAACTTGTGGCCAGCAAGACCAGGGAAGTAACTGGTGAGGCCATACCCAGATCTTGTGTTCAGTTCTGGGTGCTTCACTTTGTAGAGACACTGAGGTGCTGGAGCAAGTCTGAGATGGGCTATGAAGCTGGTGAAGGCTCTAGAGAGTAGGTCATAGGAGGAGCAGCTGAAGGAGTTGGGGTTGTTCAGCCTGGAGAAAAGCAGAGTAGATGAGATCTTACTGTCCTGTATAGCTATGTGAAAGGAGGCTGTAGGAAACCGAGAGTTGGGCTTTTCTCCCAAGTAACAAATAACAGGATGAGAGGAAATGGTCTCAAGTTGTGTCAGGGCAGGTTTAGATTACATACTTGAAAAAAAAAAAAATTATGGAAAGGTTTGTAAAGCATTGGAACAGATGGCCCAGGGAAGTGGAGTCACCATCCCTGAAGATGGTCATAACCCTTGTGGATATGGCACTAAAGGACATGGTTTAATGTTGAACACAGTGGTGGTCCTGGGTTGATGGTTGGACTTGTTGATTTCAAGGGTCTCTTCCAACGTTATGATTCTGTGATTCTAAATAAGAGTAATTATCAAGTTGTCCTACAAAGGCGTCTGAAATGCCAAGGAATTTGGGAAATGGAGTGCAGTAAAATATGCCATTGATACTTCCATAAAGTGTAAAACTCAACAAAACTCTAAAACTGAAGTTTAGGATAAGCACTTCGGCTCAGTTTTAAATACTACTGAATTTTAAATACTACTTCTAAGTATATGCTATAAATAGGATCAGCTTGGGAAAAAAAATTATCCTTTTCTTATGATTAAGGATAGACAATAGCAAGACAGGCACAGTCAAATAAACCCAAATGGGATCAAGTTTTCCTGTGGCTTAAAGTACTCTGATCAGAAAAAACTGCATCATTTGATATTTAGTATATGCTCCGTGACTGAATTTTTCTGTGGCAAACTTCTGTGAAAAATTGCCTTGCTGACAAAACAATATTAAGCAAAAGTGCTGGAAATAGGCTGAGTTATTTGTGATACTTCCTTATATTCTATTAAGGGGCTTTTGGTCAGTGAAGAGACTACTCAGGAGATGTATTTACTTTGGTAAGTCCAGTATACCACTGATGGGTATTACATATCACTTAATTATGGAATACTTCTACAGTCTTACTAATTCTCAGCGGATTTTGTAAATGACAGGTGAAACCATGGGAAACTCTTGACTGAATCAACACTTGGAATTACAGTGGTATTTCTGACATTTGAATTTAACCCTGTGGTAGAGATTTGTCTTCTTAAGATGTCATTAAATGAGTTAAGGCCATCTTAAAGCAGCACATGCAGATGTCTGAAGGACTTAAATGATTTATGACATGAGTTGAAGGACTAACCTAAGGAAAGAAAAGTATCACATCAGAAATTTATAGGTTTTTTTTAAACATACATAATAATTGCTACAGTAATACAGGCATGAAATCCAAGATAGTTCAGCTGCCAGATGTTAGATTCCAAAGCTAATGAAGTTTAGAGAGCTCAGAGTTTTATTCTCTAGACACTGGATCAGCCTTTTGGTTTATTAAGAGTATGTAATTTTAGGCCTAAATTAGATGGAGTTGTGACATAAAGTTTAGATTCAGAGTCATATTAGCACTAATCTTCCTGCTGTACTGAAATTCAAGATGATTACGTTGTCCCAAGACTAGGTATTTCTGGATATGAAACATTGTATTCACCAAGCAGACCTATCAATTAGAGGTCTCTTAAAATTGTGTTCAAAATTGTGAGCTTGTAGCTCTTGAGTTGTTCCAAGGTGAGGTATATGAACTGTGGCTAAAAATTGTGAACTACCTTGTATAACATAGAAATTGCTTTTAAGCTTGTGCTGTAAAGACTTTTCCTCACTTTTCCAAGGCTGAGTTATTTTAGAAACAGAACCAGAACATCCTAGCTGGTTAGGCCACTGCAGATTTGAGGAAGGGAAAAATCCTCAACTGCTTTAGGTGCTTGCTCTTTGCATATGACATCTAGGGCTGGTGCTGCTAGAAGCCACTGGCCAGGAGCCCAGGCTCCCTGAAATTTGTTCTCAGCTCTCCCACAAAGCTGCTGTGTGATTTCAATCCTGTAATTTTGAGCTGCTGTGGTACAAGGCACAAGAAGGGAGGAGGTTGGGCAGCAGCTGTAGCCACGTTCACTCATCAGTTACTACAGCGGTACCTGCAAATACAAAACATGTCAAGACTTCCCCAAGGAGAGAAGATGTGGGTCCTTTTGCCTTTGATTCTTCCCTGGTTTTCCAGGGAAGTACAGAAAGCCTGGCCAGAAACAGGTATGCTGAGCTTCTCTAGAATTTCAGCATTGGTGCTTTTGCCCTTCCCAGCAGCTCTGGCTATTAAACTGCCTCGGGACAGAGCCTGTCTTCTTTCATCACTAGCCAGGCTGTTCCCTTTTCTCTTCACAATTCATTCCTCTACAGTCTTGTTCCTAAAGGAAGATAACTTTTTTGCCAGGTAGTTTTAGGCTGTTACATATGGATTTTTGTGAACAGTTTGTAGCTCTAGGGCTGGGAAGACTACAAGGGAAAGGCAAAGGACATTTCAGTGACGTTGAAATGCATAGCTGTGGATTCTTGTATCTCATGGATGTGGAAGTATGGTTATACTGCTACAATTGATCACAAATACATAGCAAAGCAGATAGAAATTGCTTAAGTCATATCAGGACTGACTGGCTTTTCTGTGTCTATGAGGTGGAAAAATGTGCATTGAATTTGAGCTTTGGTCCATGGGAGACACGTAGGTGGGCCTGTTGTTGTGCAAGATGTGTTTCTTTGGGCTTAAGTGGTAATTTAAAGGATTATGTGTTGTCTTTTCTCCTCTGCTTTTCTGGTTTCTGCTCAGCCTGTATTAACATCTGTTTCTTGTTTTATCTTGCTTTTTTTTCAGAATCTGTAGCATAATTATTATAACAACTGCTTTGATTATGGATTGTCATTGACCCTTGCTGAAGAAACACTTTCTCAATCAGCAAGAATGCATCACATAGCACTGCTGGAGTCAATAATATTTTATCCAACTTTAGACCCCTACATTTGTGAAATAGTATCCGCAATCATTTTCCATGGTCTTGACCTATGTCAACATCTACTTTACCAACTGTCTTCATCTATTTTTATGGTGAAAACTGGCTGTTGCTATTGTGAGTCAAAGAATAATAGGTTAAGAAAATAACTGGGGTTTTAATGATGATCAAAAAAAATGGCACAAAATTCTTATTGAGAAGTCCAGTTTTTAAGGGTCTCACTTTTGTGACTGCACATAGATAGCAAGAGGTGTGTCAACAGTCTTCATAACCTGTCCTGCAGTCCTGAGTAATGGCTTGGATCTCAGTTTTTTGCTAACCTGGGTTTGGCCCTTGGATATTAACCTAAACCATTGACCTTTTGGTCACCTTTACAAGGTGAAATGCAAAAACAGAATGTTGTCAAATAATACACTTAAGTAGAGCTGGTATCACAGGAAACTTCATGACAGGACAACTCAGGTTTTGTTAGAAACATAGAATTATAAAATCATTTCGGTTGGAAAGACATTGAAGATCATCTTGTTCCAACTCTCCTGCCACAGGCAGGGACACCTTCCACTAGACCAGGCTGCTCAAAGCTCAGTCCAGCATGGCCTTGGACACTTCCACAGACAGGAGTATCCACAGCTTCTCTGGGCAACCTGTTCAGTGCCTCACCACCCTCAGAGTAAAGAAATTTACCTTACCTAATATCCCATCTAAACCTACTCTCTTTCTGTTTAAAACCATCCAATCACTACATTCCCTGATAAAGAGACTTTCCCTATCCTTCCCATAGGTCCCCTTCAAGAACAGGAAGGTTGCCTTCTCTAGATGAACAACCCCAATTCGTCTCTTCCTCAGAGCAGAGGTTCTCCAGCCACTTGATCATCTTGTGGCCCTCCTCTCCCTGTCTTAGGCTGGGGACCTCAGAGCTGGATGCAGCCCTCCAGAGAGTAAAATAGAGAAGTGTCTTTTGATACAGCCCAGCATACAGTTGGCTTTTTGGGATGCAAATGCATGTTGCTTGGTCATGTCCAGTGTTTTATCCACCCATATGCAGAGCTGCTCTCAATCCACTCATTAAACCTGTACTGAGATGTAGGATTGCCCCAGTCCAGATACAGGACCTTACACTTGGTCTTCCTGATCTTCATGTGCTTCACATGGGCCCACCACACAAATCTGTCAATGTCCCTCTGGCTGGCATCCTGCTAAAACAGGAACTGTTGGAATAATTTTTTTTCCTATTCTGGGACAGCACAGTCTCAATATTCTTTTTCAGAGTTGCAATCTTCACTTCTGTCCTTTTGTAGCAGAGTCTTCCAGAACTCAGATGTACCTGAATGTTGAGGGCCCTTAGGCAGGTAAAGAATGAAGTGTAGCAGATGAGACCCTCTGACTGGGAGGGAGGATGCTTGCCCACAGCTATCCATCTGCAGGCAAACTCAAGTAACATGGCTGCATTGCTGCTCAGTGCCTGTTTTCCATATGATAAGGTCACCCCTTTTGGTGATCTGTTTGCTGGGCATTACCTTCCATGTCCCTTGTCTGGGTTTTCTCTCTCTTTTTCTCTTTAATCTGTAGTGTTCCTGTGACACCTCCTCTCTTGTTATCTGAGGAGGAATTTCCAATTCCTTCTTACAGGTGTCGGACAGATGGAAGTGAAATGAGGGTTACAGTTACAGTTTCAGTTAGGACTGGTACCTTCAGGATCTCTTCTTCACAGACTGCAGACCCACACCTTCACATTTAATTTTGTCATAAAAGTCGCAGATTCTGGTATGAAATGTATAACTTACTTCAGAGGTAGAAAATTTTTTCACCCCAAGCATATTTTCCTCAAAATGGATAGGATTATGCCTTCAGCTTGCCTGTAACTTCTGCTGTGTAATAATGGCATTTTCACATACTGGAGTTGATACACTTTTAATAATTTTGAAATGTTTATTCAAGCATTGTGTATTTGAAAAAATTCACAACAGTGTTTGTATATTAAAAATCATGCTGCTTTGATAAATTGGTGGAGCTCTATTCCAGCATGTAAATTTTTTTTTTTCATTTATCAAGCTTTTTATTTTCACAGTTTATAACTCTGGGTGAGGGAGACCTTACTGCAACATATCTACACAGGTCTCCTTTCCCAAGAATTCTATTGAGTCAATGAGGCTGAAAATGGTAGAAAGTAGTTCTAATTCACACAGAGATAACATTTCAATTCAAATTCTCGCACTTAAAGAGAGAAAAAGAGTGCTTGAATTAGCTCAGAGCAGCTTTATTGCCATAGCAGGTCTATGAAGAAGAGCTGCATCATGTACAAAACAATGCTGTGAGTTCTGAATTGAGAAGACTGAAAATG
The DNA here is from genome assembly GCA_013398075.1 of Notiomystis cincta. Taxonomy (NCBI): domain Eukaryota; kingdom Metazoa; phylum Chordata; class Aves; order Passeriformes; family Notiomystidae; genus Notiomystis; species Notiomystis cincta. Next base: position 199,470 of record VZRX01015533.1, on the reverse strand, counting down.
GTGCTTTTTAAAAATAGTTTGGTCTCCAGTCTGGCTTGGCTCTGATTTCTAGACACTCAGGAAATGGAACTTTGGAGGCTGAGGTCAATGGGAAAACGTCTTTTGTTATCCCTCAGTAAGTGTGACTTTATGAAAATGTTAAAATGAACTTCATTGTTTTCATAGACTCACCTTTTGGCAAGAAATGAAAATCTCTATAATTAATGACTCCAGAAATATTTTTATACAAATGAGCTACTTTCATACAGAATCAAATAAATCCAAAATATACTAGGCATTCTACAGTAATTTGTGGATGAATAGCCATAAAATACTCAAAGGTAATATGTGTTAAAATCCTAATATAACTTCTGAGTCTTGACCTTGCTTTCATTAATATAACCTAGTGATTGTACAACGTAAACTATTCTATTTAAGTAGCAGTGATACTTTCTGTAAACAAAATTGTATGCTTTGACTTGTCAGATGAGTAAATTGTCTTCCAGTGATGTTTACATTAAGTTCTAAGAGGTCGTATCAATATAACCTCGCAGTAAAAACAATTAATCAGCAGTTCTCAACATAAGGGATTTGCTAAAAGCCTGCCATGCAAAGCCATGAGTTAGGACTGTGATCAGGCATGTTGGGATGTTTTAGGTTACTCTGTCTAGCATCCTGCATTGTCTCCCTCACAGCAGTGCATGGCCGCTGACTGGGAGCGGTCAGTTTGACTTCCCCCTTTCACTGATGTGGTTATCTGTATTGTGCAAAATGAGTCCTGATGTTTTACACCAGGGTTGTCTGCTTTGAGGAAAAGGAGACTGAGAACCAACCTCATTGTCCTCCACAGCTTCCTGAGGAGGGGACAGAGAGAGGGAGGTGCTGATCTCGGCATGTGGGAATAGTTCAGAGCTGCATCAGGGGAAGTTCACACTGGACTTCAGGAAGCATTTTTTCACCGAAAGGTTGGTTAAACAGATCAGTCTTCCTAGAGAGGTGCTTGATGCCTGTGGCCTGTCAGTATTAAAAACACATTGGACAAGGCCCTCAATACTGTGCTTAAACTTTTGCTCATCCCTGAATGGATCAGGCAGTTGGACTAGATGATCATTGTAGCTTCCTTACAACTGAAATATAGATACATGTCTAGTCTGTTCCATCTAGACACTTAGATTCATTCCGTCATTAAAGAGCTACCTGCACTATCTTCTCATATGCATACTTAGGCAAATGTGCCATTTACCCACATCTTTATTTGTATGAAATTAAGTGGCTATTTTACTTAGAGCAATTTTATGCATACATAAAATTATCATTAAGTCTTGTGGGAAGACAAGAAGATATATTTCTTTTACTAGGTTTGAGTCTGATCATGCAAACTGCACAGCCTTTCTGCAAAATTAGTCTTTCCTATATTTCCGTAATTTTGCTAGGAGCTGAGGAAATAGGAGTTATGGGCAACATCCAGCATGTCATTGGGGCATGCCCTGCAACAGAGAGTCTTTTGTTAAAAGGTGATAGATGAGATACAGAAAATATTTACCTGTATCTCACTAAAATATAACCACCTACTGTACTGCAGGCTTGCAGATTAACTCAGTTGATACAAACTCTTGTACAAATACTCGCATATATATACATATATAAAGTTCTTTATGTGTCAAATTATGTATATTCCAATGAACTGGAATGTGCAATGCTGCAGTGTTTATGTTTGCTTGGACTAAATAACTGATAGTATTCTCTATAATATTGTCTGAAATAAAGGAAATAGAGAAAAGAAATTAATTGGGCTTTTTTTTTGAGGCAGCAATGTATGCATGCATCAGTCTCCAGTAGTACTATGCTGCCTCAAACAACTTTCTCAGCGTGGTTAGTATACTCATGGTTAATCTCTTCAGCAAAGGGCAAGTCAAGATAACTGTAAATATTCTTGCAGCATAGACGCTTGAGATCCCTCAGTCAGTGTTTCTAGCACGGAGACCCAAATCTCATAAGACTTGGAAAGTGGATCTGTATAAGCCCTGAAAGCCATGATTCTTTTTCAGACCTGTTGAAGTTTTTTTTTTAATGACTGCTGAATAGTAGTAATAGAAGTGAGGCCCATGGCCTATGGTCTGTGGCAGTCCAGGTAGGTGGGGAGTCAGAGACCAAAAGGTACATAGGATGTTAGTCTCTTGGTTTGTGATGTGTTGTGGGCTACCTGCAAGAAAAGAAGCTTTGAAGAATAACAAGCTTCTGTTGTGAGGTCTGGAAAAGAAAGCATATATTAGCAGCAAAAGTCAGGACAACAGGGTTCATTATTCAGTTAAAAATGAATCTTTTTCATGGAGGAGAGAGCTAGTTAGGAGGCTTGTTGATCCCAGTTTAAAGCAGCCATTAGGCTTAGTGCTTACCAAAGACTTTTGACTTGACTTTCTTTGGCCTTTGCCCAGACATGTTTTTTGCATCTTACAGGCCTCCAGACTTTTATATTCAAATGGCCTAAGACTGATAAGCCATCACCTCCTGCAGAGGACACCTGGATCCAGTCAGATCTGAAGGGAGCAGTTAGTTCTTGTCATGTGGGGGATTTCAAACTGTACTGGAAGAGGAGACAATAAGCAAGAGAGAAGGGCACACTGTCAAATTTCTTCATTCTTCTTCATAGAACCAGAAAGCCACTTATGATTGTTCCTAGAAGATTTAACAGAGAAATGGGTCTCAGTATCAGTTCTACCTGATAGTCTGTGTTCTTAGACTGCATAATTTAGCCTCTGGAAGAATACTTCTGATCCTGAAGTTAGTTCTTGGGAAGGAGAAAATTGTATTTTTTCTTTATGAAGAAAATCATGAAAAGCATTCAGCCTCTATAAGGACTGTCCTAGGAATCCTCTCTGGACAAATTCAGAGAGGTCTTTCTGTGTTTTTTTTTCTGACCAAGAAGTAGAGGCCAGAGTGATATATGGTATGTCTGCCTAAGGATTTGAAGTTGTGTTGTGAATGCACAACAGAGAGATTAGCCTGGTAAGGGAAAATATTATTACCTTTTCTGACCAGTGACAAACAAATACATGAGCTGAAAGTAACTTCTTTGATATATTTGTATGTTTGTGGCATACACAGACATTAAAACAGCACAAATTGAAGGTGCAGAGTTGGCTGCTAGGAGAAGATGGCTATCTTGCTTGGAGAGAGGTGAATTGAATTTTTATAGTTGTATCCATTGAAACAATTCAGCAGAAATATAAGCCGCTAGATGTGTGTGAATATAACAGGGAATTTTTCTCTGATTAGTTCATATTATTGACATTCATTGAAACTAGCTCCCATTTAGAACAGCTAATGCAGAAATAGCTGCAGAGTTCTCTCTGCTCTAAGGTTGATGTCACTTTTGGTGTTGCCTTTCATTGGATGTGTCATGGATCTTTGAAGAGGTGTCAGATGGACAAAAATAACATTCAGAATTAGATTTTCAACCCTTATATTTCTTTTCCTGTTTCAAGCTCATTATTGTGTTTGTTTTAATTAGAGCTGTTGCTCAGTATCCAGCTATTTCTCATAGGGGAGTCCTTAGTGTGACATAAAATTCCAGAGTGCCTCTCTGAGAAAATCTTGACAAAGATTCACTTTACTGAAAATAAAGTACAATTTTGTGGTTTTTTTTCTCTCCAAGTGGTGAAGGTGATATTGGTCTAAAAGCAAAACTTTGGAATATATTTTTTAATGTTTTTTTGTTTTCAGGAAGAGAAAGATAAAAATACAAACAAATTCGCCCTTTTAGAAATTCAATTAATTCCTCATTGTAATATGCTGTTATATTTTGTGTATGAGTTTTTATAAATTCAAAAGAAGAGTAAGTCTGAAAAAGGAAAATCAGAAAATAATAGTATTTAAAAGATAATACCCAGTAAAGTCCTTCTAGCAGTAATTGTTCAGGTAGATTTGTAACACTAGCTAAATTCAATGTATTCCTTAGTGAACACTGTGTCAAGGTGATCTGCATGATTTCTACTGCCAAAATGAACACGAAATATGCCTTGGAGTATGGTAATGAGAATGATCTCAAGTTTTCGCACATTTCTTGATAATCTTCACAAAACCATAACATTCTGCGTATATTTTCCTGGTTGGCAGGTGGAGTGGATACAACAGCAGGTGGTTAAAAGAAGGATAAAGAGGGATTATAAACCTGGTGGTACCCAATCCACTTATTTCAATGATCCCAAGTGGCCAAGCATGTGGTATATGGTAAGTACATACAGGGTCATTGGCTCTGTTTCATGTTAATGTTTAGGTGTCTGGTTTGATATTTTGAAAAGGGGTGGAAGAGTATGTTCAGAAAAAGCAAATTTAGGGATTTTTATGTAACTAATAAAGGTCTGTAAACTCCTTAGAAGTATTACAAAGAATTTGTGGTGAGCCCTGCAGTTGGAAGCATTTATTGATGTGTTCATTCATGAATTCTTCCTAGTCTACATATCTTGGGTATTACTTAGTTGAGGATAAGCTTTCAACAATGAGAATAGAAGGAACTTAGCCACAATGTGTGAGAACCCACTTGTATTTAATGCCTAATTCACTGTCTCCAACATAAATGTATTTTGTTCTGAAACCAAAGAAGAAAGCCACCAACACTGACCATTCAGTGTTATAATTATGCTCTTTTTAATAATTAACAATTCCATGGTTGAAATAAACTGATTGGTTATGCTGTTTCCTGTCTGACAGAAGTTGTACTTTCTCAAAAAAAAAAAAAAAATTTTTTTTAGCCTGGTAGTCACAGTTACAGCCTGGAGTAAAACCTTTTACTCACGATGTTTTTAAAAATATCCTCATTTTTGCTAGGTGAAAATCTTAGGATTACAGAATGGTTTGGGACGAAAGAGACCTTTAAAGGCCTTCTAGTCCAACCTAGTTTTCAATGAGCAGGAACATCTTAAACTAGATCAAGTTGCTCAGAGCCCCATTTGACCTGATCAATGTTTTCAGGGGTAGGGCACCTACCACATCTCTGGGTAACCTAGTCCAGCATTTCACAACTCTGTTTGTAAACAATTTCTTCCTTGTATCTAACCTGAATCAACCCTCTTTTGGTTTAAAGCCATTGCCCCTTGTCCTGTAGCAAGAGGGGCTGCTAAAAAGTTTGTCCCCATTTTTCTTAATGATCCCCCTACAAATATTGAAAGGTCTCCCTGGAACCTTCTCTTCTCCAGGGTAGTGGAGAAGGGGAAGTGCCCTGACAATAGATACTTAGAGCAGTCACCTCTAATTTTAACAGAAAGATGCAGTCTCTGTTTAAAAACCAGCTGTGTTGTCTAGCTGCACTACCTCACAGCTGCACCACAATAGTCAGTTTAATACAGAACAGACTTTAGAGCATCAAATGGACTTCACTGTTTGTTTTGTACAACTTTCATAATTCCTGATCTCTGTCCCAGTGGAAAAAAATCCTCACTTTCAAACCCTCTGGGAAGAGACCATTCCTGACTGATTGCATTTACATCCATTTATTAACTCCATGTATTTGCAACATCTTTAGTGGTAGTGGTTGGACAGTGACAGTGGTTTGATAGTGACATTTTGTTGAAAGAGATCAGTAAAGTATTAGTGACCATGCTGTTTCATCAGGTTGAATAGCTAAATGTGAATGGGTTGACTTCAGGACAGGCTCGGGATGTTAACAGATATCATCATATGTCTGTGTTTGTGATCATTACCACAGCTGGTTTTGTTAATCTTTCTTAGCTTTGTAATAGAAGGGAGAAAAATGAATTCAAGGTTTGTTAATGGTTTCAGTCATTGCTATGATGGAAGAGGTTTTTAGGTTGCTGGCTGCAGACATGTTGTTGAGAAAGTACTAAGAGTAATAAGAAACTACTCTTGAGTAATTTCTTGAGAAAGTAATAAGTAAACTATCATATAGAGGTTTGCATTTGGATTAATAACTAACTTCATTGTGGGCTGAGATTGATACCTTTGCCCATTGAACTGGCACAATTTCTAACAAGGCCGTAAGTGCAGTTCAGATTTGTTGACAGAAGTTCTTTATTCAAAGACTTTGTTAAGCCATATCTGATTAATGTTTTCCCTCTTCAAGCTTTTCTTTCACAAGTACCACTTCTTGTAATTTTTATTTTCTAGGCTAGAAATAATACATTTTTTTTGGTGTGATATCCATGGCAAGAAGTTGCAGGAGAGAATCAGGCATTCTGTCTCTTTGGAACAATCACTGCATTTAAAAGAAAGTAAAGGTTATTTTCTTCTGACTTCCCTCCCTCAAAACAAGGAAAATTGGAAAAAACCCAAGTTCTTTAGCATAACTTCTGAATCCTGAGGCATCTGTGCATAAGAGTAAAAACAGAATATTTTTATAGACTAATTAGCATATGAAACTTTACCAATCCAGCTGTTACTCAAAAGTGACCTACAGAATCAAGTCCAGTTTGCTCAGAACGAACTGATAGCAAAGAAAAGAAAAAGCCCTAGTTAACATCCTCTTCAAAATTTTGAGTCAGAAGGGAGCTTAGTCCCATATGCCATTCCCAGAGCTCAGCTACCTTTGTACCATCATGTTAAATCTAATAAATTTCTTCTCTTCCACCGATGTTGACAAAATAACTTGATAACCAATAAGTGGATGAATTATATACCATTAGTCTGCTGATTTTGGCTGAAAGAGGTTGAAGTCAGCTATTCTGTATTTTTTTATTTTGCTTAATTTGAGCTAACAGTAAACAGTGTCTTCAGAATAACTGAGTTAACTTTGTGCCTAATTAATTTCACTGTACCTGCCAGTTGTTTAAATTAGTTTCCTGATCTTGCTTGCATAGAAAAACTATAGAAAATATTTATATATTTTAAAAACGAGGAAGTAAATATATCCTAAAAACCAGAAATACATGCAAAGTTGTGGTTAATATAACTAACTTTAGTAGTGTTCAGTCAGAGTACTGTTGTTGTTGTTGACCATTTCTTTTGTTCCCCACTTCAAGAAGAGCTTCATAGTGATAGACTGAAACTGGAATCACAGAGGCACAGCTTTCTGCAGTTGTAATTTACCTCTGCTGTGATGATAGGCTCCACTGGATGTTTTTTTTCCATTTTTTAAAAATAAGAAAAACGTGTTAGATAAGTATAATGAAAACACTAATTTTCAAAAAAAACCCTTCAGAAAACATACTTGAATAGAAGTTGGTAAACCTAAGAAAATATACAGTGCCTGGCTGTGCTGTTTCTCCAGCAGGTTTTGTGACCTAATTTTGTGGGCTTTTCACAAAGCATTCCTGATTTCTGAAACTGGACTGAAATGACAAGCAGATCCACAAATGCTAGGTGTTTTAGGGCATTCAAGGTGGAAGAGGATTATAGAAGTGGTAGCAGGGCACAATAAAACCATGTGACTGAGCCACAGTGGAAAGGAACATTTACCATTACGTGGTGAATAATACTAAAGTAATTTCTTGGGTGAAACAGCTATATAATAGTGTTGTGCAGTTGTAGATATAGAGTGATCTACTGAGATTTTTAGAAAGCTGTTGAAGGTAAAAGATTTGCTAAGAAGCTTTATCAGTTAGTGTTTATTGGTCATCATCATTACATTTATTGGTATATTTGCACTGTCAGATTTCTGATATAGACAGGTGAGATGTAATTTATACTGCAGTTGAGAGCAATCCACACAAGCTTGTGTGTACTTAATTTCTTGCATCTAGAACTGGCTGCCTTAAGCTCTGGCACTGAAACCAAAACCCAGGGAAAATTTACTTTTCACTTTGAGTGAGGACTGTGAAGCAAGCATTGCTTTGAGCTTCGATGAAATGTCTGGTGAACCCAGCTTACTTTGTTTCTTAGAAAATTCCTCCAGTGTGCTACACAGTGCTCTCCAGTTGCAGTTGTGAGTTCCCAGGTGAGCTATACTAGCATTCACAGGCAGGGACACACCCTTCTGCTCTGACCCAGTATAGCTGACTCTGGATAGCAGCCAGAATGGGACTAATAAACCTTTATCAGCAGTGAGTAATGAGGTTTTTAAGGTCCTGTAGCCATGAAATAAGGTGGAGGTGACGAGTTAGACAAGTGAGTTGCCTCCCTTATGCCACTGATGAGGTCTATAAGAGTTGCCTTTCCTTGTGACTCTCCTCCCAGCTCAAGCAAGTGGCAGAGCAGAGAAAAAGATTTTACATCCCTAGCTTCATTGTTAATGAGGTCAGCTGTGGTGGGTGGGACTGTGAAAGGAGACAGAGGGACAAAGGAAGGAGTGACAGGAGCCCATGAAATGGGCTGGAAAGAGGCAAAGGGAGAAGGAGAGGTCACGGTGGATCTGAGTGCTAGCCCAGGTATGGGGAGGCAGAATTCAAGACAGAATTTCACCTGCCATATGCTAACACCACAGCAAATGAATAGGTGTCACTCTCTTTTACGACCTCCTAAAAGTTTGTCTGACAGCTAAGGAAAATTCTCACTCTCTTTTTATTGCCCTCCCAGGAGTTGTTCTCTCATTTCATCTGTGCAATGGAAGCCAAACCATTGTTCTTTCTAAGGTGGTATGGCATGCTTGAAAGTGTTTTGCATATTTCATAACTTAGTTCGGTTGTTGAATGCACTTTCATATTTTTGGGTTTTATTGCATGAGAAGATCAAGCTTTTGGTGTTCTATGAAGTTAAGAAGATGATCTGTGATTTCAGCAGAAGTGCTGCTAGAAAGAACCACTCTGCCTGTCAAAACATTACCTTGCAGATCAGCATGTGGAAACACATTTTGTTGTTCTCTGTGGACAAGGCAGAACAATAACATGAGGTCAAGTAAGACACAATTTGACCTAAATTAATTTCCTTTTGGAAGACAACAGAATACTTTAAGTAATCAAAAGCCTGTAGAAGTGGATTTATCCATGCCCATTAAAAAGAGATTATTAATGCAGATAGTTTAGCAAGATTAGCGAATAGTTTGAAGACAGATGGACCAGATAGGCTTCTTGGTCTATTCCTTTGGAATATTCAGTACTGGCTCCTAGATGAGCACACCTGAAAGTGCCCAGAAAACATAAAATGGAAGCCAGCACCATATGGGGGTTGTGCCAGCATTTTCACTGAAGCAAGATGAAGCAATACCAAAATACTTTCCATGCTTGATTTGGGAGAGCTTTTCCTGTGTGCCAAAGATTTGGTAATAAATCATATAGCAAAAGCACACATTCCTCTGCCTACTTACGATTGTGATTGTATCTTCAGAGGCAGAGTATCCACTTTATCTTTACAGAATTTATTTTAAATGGATTTTTTTTTGTGGGCAGCAACTGAATCACGTTAAGAAACTGTAGGTACTTGTCTGTATAATGTTCTTTGTGAAATATCATTTGTGTATAATACTGCATTTTCCTGCATTGCCTTCTTCTGAGTAGTTTTCGCAGTTAGTAAGGAAATAATAGTGCCTCAAAATCTATGCTGAATTTCTAATGACATTTGAAAAATATCTGCTTTTAGTTTTTGTATGCCATACTGGGGCAGATTCTGGTATATTTCAGTTTTTATCTTACATTACACTTCAGCAGGAAAACCATTGATGTGTAAACAGAGGAAGGTAATTACTTGGAATTACATTTTTCCTCTTTACAAAGGAGAAGGGATTGTTTCTTTCTAAGAGCACTTTTCAAGAGCAACTGCTTAGTTAACTATCCACTTTTCATATGTTTAAAAATCAAAATCAAGTAATAGCAAATAGCAAAACAATTTCTTATGCCATGCAGTGCTGAATACTCTATTAATTTACTGTAAAAAAGGAGATGTAATTTAATTAATAGAAAAAATACTGATTTGTTTCAAACTTTATGTCTTGTTTTACTGTTGTTTGTATACTAAAACTGCAGATACTTTTGGAAAGGTATATCTACTTAACAAATATTTTATACATTTTTTCACCTAAAGAACAAGCATCAGGAATGCCAAGATGACCAGAAGTACACAGCCACAGTGCAGAATTAATTCTGAGGCTTGCCTATCTTATTGTTTGATTGATAAGAAATGAAATAGTGTGACATGTTCAGTTTGTCCTCATCAGAAGCATACTCATAACCTGTGAGACTTTTAGGAATTTCTGACACAGTTACTATATTACTTCCCAGTCAGGAGGCAAAAAGTAAGTGTTATGCAAATGTAAGGCAATTTCCTAACCATTCAGTACACGGGATCAAGGAATGTCTGGATAATGCTTTTAGTCACATGATTTAGTTTGAGGTACTATTGTGAGGGGCAGGAAGTTGAATTTAATGATCTTTGTGGTTTCCTTCCAACCTGAGGTTGAAGGAGACCTTGGTCTGTGTCAAAGAAGAAACTGGAGAATACTATTTGGCTCTAGGATGTTGAGTCTTGTACTGGTTGTTAAAAATCAGTATGCCCCTTTTAACTGCAGACAGATGCCATATAGACCCCATGGAATGAGGTCATCAAAACTCTAGCTTTCCAGATTCCTGCATCTGTGTTCAGTTGTGTCTTCCTGTATATCACATAAGCAAATGTTGTGACTAAAATTACCAGTTTGCAGAGCACCTCAGTGCTTGCCGATCTTTTTTCAATTCATTAATTCATGCTCCTTTTTTGTCCATGTTTTAAAAAAACCACAAAGCACATGCAAACCACCCTCCCCCAACAACAGAAGAAGCAAATGCATTGAGGACAGACACTTCAATAAAGTATGCTCTGCACTATTTCATTAAATGCAGGTCATCCTTGGCATTACTTTTAGATAATTCTGATGTAGTGAAATCTCTGCATTACATCTGCTGCTCAAGCCCTGTGGATAGGATTTCCTTCTCAACCAACAAGGAGCAGATAGCAGGGAGGACTAACAGCACAGCAAACTCTTATCAGTGCCATTTTGGATAGAAGTCCAGCAATTGTTTGCACAGCTGCATGACTTCTAAATATGTTTTGATGAAAATTAATCTAAATAAATTAATGAGCATTTTGAACAGTAGACTCTGACAGCACAAGACCTCAAGTCTCCTCAAGGAGAGACAGGTAGAGCTTTTTGGAAAATATTCCAATTCTAGTATGTGGAGCAACACAAGCAATATCTGTGCTTGCTCTTTTGCTGAGAAGATTATAAATTCTGCAGAACTGGCTATTTCAAAATGAACTCGTTTCCAGCTAACAGCAGAAAAGAAGGGGTCAGGGAGAGGAAGTGTGTAGGAGTCAAGAGCTTCAGACATCCCCGAGAGATGAAAGTGTGAATAATTTTAGGTATTAAGACTACTTTTGTCTTACCCTTTCTATAGCAATACAGTTCTCTAAATGATGAGTGGTATGCCATTTAAGCATTTTTCCTGTCTTCATTGATTTTTATGTGAATTTTTAACAGAACAAAGTAAGTTTTTTTCAATTTTGAAAACAGTTTGAAACTATATTAAACACATGTAGTATAAGCAGAGTGGCTTAATGAGAGGCAGATATATGATAGAATAAACATGAAGGGTATAGTGGGGTTTTCCCTCTCCTGTGCTTTTTGGACAAGACTGTTTATTAATAAACAGTAAACTGCTTGCGAGTAAAAAACTCCTGGTTTGGGTTTTATGAATACCAACTTCTAGTCTTACAATTCTATTTGGAGCCAGAAATCCAAAAAAAAGAAGTTAAGTAAAGAAAAAGCATTTCTGGAGTTACAAAAAGCTCTTCCATAGCCTGACTTAAGTTTGAATCACTTTTTCTCATTATAAATCTCCTAGTCTGGCTGAAAATAAGCTGTTTAGGAAAGTTTGTTAAATGCAAGCTTTCACATGCCCTGTTTGGATGGGCTTTGTATGATACCAGCTACTGAANGAAAAAAAAAAAAAAAGAAGTTAAGTAAAGAAAAAGCATTTCTGGAGTTACAAAAAGCTCTTCCATAGCCTGACTTAAGTTTGAATCACTTTTTCTCATTATAAATCTCCTAGTCTGGCTGAAAATAAGCTGTTTAGGAAAGTTTGTTAAATGCAAGCTTTCACATGCCCTGTTTGGATGGGCTTTGTATGATACCAGCTACTGAAACACTGAAATACATATACCCTTTATTAACTAGGACCTCATCTACACATGAATTGAAATGCAGATAAAGAAATTAATATAACCTACTTAGAAAATGTTACAACCCTTACATCTTGGTAAAGAGTCAGTCTGCTTACAGGAAACATGATTCTGAAAAAAAAATCTAAATTCTTGTAGACCACTGCATTTGTGTTGAAGAATCAAGACCCTTTTCTGTTGATGAAATTTCCCAAGACAGGACACAAACTTGAGGCTGTGTTCACATCCTACCACCAACAGTATCTTTGCCCCTAACTCCTCAGTCATCTCCCCATCCTTTGCATAATCTCTTATGAGTACCTGAACTACAGAGAAAAAACAGAACAACAAACAAACAAACAAGCAAACAAAAAAAAACCCCAACCAACCAACGAAAAAAACAGCAATAGAAAACTCAAAAGAGATTAAAGGAGGATGGATCGAAATATTTACTAACAATACTGAGGAGTTGGATTGTTCCAGCTTTCTTGAGGATCTTGACCCTCAGTTTATGGTAGCTATCACGTTAGTTTTGATTTAATTATTAGATGTATTTGCTACTCTGACATGGTTGTCCTTTTTAAAACATTGCCTCCTGCAATTTCTGTCTGCACCCACTCCAGACTGGGGATGGAATACTACATAAGAGGATATAAATATTCTGGAAGTGAAAGCATTATTCTACTATGTGCCTGTCCTTTGGAAATGTTTGCCCAAACAGACCATAGCATTGACCCATTGTCATTGATACTGACCAATGAGAGAGAACTAAGTTCTGAAAGGTTCCTGCCCTTTAAAGCCACTCATGCTGGGTATGAGCTGTGGTCTGCTTTCACTGTCTGGCTGCTGCTGCTTCACCAGGATTCAAAAGTTTCAAGAATTGACCTCACTCTATGAAGCAGCTTTGATCATGTTTGGGACTTCAAACACAGTGATACCCAAAGACCATATTGTACACTGTGTACATTGTGTACAGACACATTCTGAGGACTAATTCAGCATTTATTCTTTTGAATTAATCTACATGGGTGGCCAAACTTACTTTTTAAGTTTGGTTTGTTACTATACCAAGGACTAGAAAAAATCTTCAGTGGTCTCAGTGTTTGAATGGTTCACACACAAGATTTGTCCCATGGTCTAATAGGAGAAATCAAACAATGGCTGAGCCATGCATCTCTTCTTATCTCCTGGCATGCAGAAGTTCTATGTCTAAGTGTGAGTGTGAAGGGTTATGACCCTTCTAGGCAGGCACCAAGCAGCAGCAGAGGTCTTTTGATGCAGTTACGTTCTATGGGGAATGACAGGGATGATTTACATGTCTGTATATGCATTTAGATTTAAAAAAAAAATAGAAAAAAATTCCTAACTTATCAATTAACTCTAAATTATTTTTCTTGTAGGCATTTGTCACTAGGGATACTGCCAGGAAATGGGTTCATATAGGAAAATTCAATTAGAAGGAATACATGCAATGACACTATTAGGTAGATTTTCCCCTTTTGGTGGCAAGGAGATTCTAATCACACTGCATGCAGTTGTTCATTTGATTCCTGTGTTGTGTTGGGAGAGACAAGAAGAGAAGTACTTATTGTGGATTGAAAAGTTCTCACTTTAAATATTGTATCCATGTTAAATCCTGGCATCCATATGTCAAAGGATGATAGGTTAAAGTGGCTAAACAGGGGGAAAGTGGCTAAATAGGGGAAAAAGAGCAGCTGTTTTGGCTGCTCATAAGACTGAAAAGAGTGTGAGATCTTTAATAACAAAGTGCTCCCTGTAATGATGTTGTTAGTGAGATTATGTGCAGCAAAGTGTACAGGCATGGGAGCAGATCCCATGCACCTCACTGGAAGTAGACATCCACCTGAATGCATTGCAGATAAAGGACACATTTAAACATATTCCTGAAATTAATGAGCTTCAAAGTTCTGTTGGTTTTTCTCGGTGTCCTCTAAGCCAACATGAATTGGCTGCTAATTGGCCCAAATTTGTATTTTAATAAGCCTCTCATTACATTAGTTGGCTTTGTGGATTGTTTTATGTCAAATCCTCCATCTCTAGAGGAATTGATGAGGATGTCTGTAACAGGACTAAAATGGATCTTCAGTTGAATTAATATAAAAACTTTTTTTCCTGATTTTTATTTATTTTTATTGTTGTGTAATATTTATATTACACAACACCAAGGTTATAAAATGAAACCACCTTTTTCTTGCTTTTTTTAGAAATCATTTTTCCTTGAAAACTCATAGCAATAGCTATAACTAATAAGCAATAACTAATTTTTTTCTATTTTGAAACAATCCATATCTATGTAGTGATGCTTATCAACTAACATTTCTAAAATTTTTCTCCAGAGGTAATTAAAAATATTTTTTTTCAAAATTTTATTCAACTTCTTTTCAAAAATTTCACCCACTCCTAAATGTAAATGTGTTCCATTAACTTTGGCATAAAATAAAGACAATTGCTTTTCAGCTAGTTTTCAGAAATCAGAGGGGCTGGGTATGGATGGGCCTCATTTCTGATTACAATCAATTCAGCAGCATAATTCTGGATGAGTTCATAAGAACTTTATTGAGTGGATTCACAAACAGTGAAATTAATCATTGCAGTGCTGTAAGTCTGCTGGAGTGCAATAGGAGCTTTCACAAACGTGGAGTCACCAATAGTGCAGTTTATTGGAGCAACAAATTATAGATTCTTGTAGATTGCCAGTGATAAATTCACTAGACCTGCAAAATATAAGTGTACTTTGTACTTAAAGTACTATGCATAAGTATTCCTGAGTATATTCCAACCCAGCTGGAGGTGCAAAACTCAAAGAGGTGCCCCTGCTTTGGGGAGATGAGCAGGCCCATTTACTTGTCTGCAAAGTTGGTTGTATTCTTATCCTCTGCCCTAGGGGATTTCAAATGCCATTTTACATTTTAGAGCATAGTGAAGGTGAGACTGAAGTTGAATATTGTGCAATTTACATGATAAATGGTGGTGATGCACAGCCACTTTATATGCAAATGAGATACTGAGAACAGCTCAGAGATTACAGGCTATGGGTCTTGTGCAAAGGTGGAGCAGAACTTAGCATCAGTCCCTCCACCACCTGGCTGATTGTAGCACTGGGGGTCTTTCTCCAGCTGATAACCCACCACTCCATCAGCAGGCCATCATGACCTTAGCCACACATCTCATGGCCCATCTTATAGCTGCAGCCCTCATTCCTACAAGATGTCAAAAGGGGAAAAAGTACAAAGCATCACCTCATTTGAATGTCTCATGTCAGTTCTGTGCTTAGATCTCCACAGCTACTCAGCTGTGAACAGATAGGTTCATTTGAATGGCCTGCTGCCTCTCCAAAGACATGGTGAATAAATTCCATCTCATTGCATAACAGTTTGACTAGATGACCTTTAAAATCATCTAGTTTGACTTCTGACATTTTTTGCTTAGCATATTTAATTGAGATTTAGTTACAGTAATTAATGTTTCTGGGTGTATTTAGAGTGGAATTATTCATGATATGCTTATATTTAAGCCAGCACCCAACTACATAAACTGAAGCTTCCTCTCAAATTATTTGAAGACAGTTAAATACCAGAAAAAAAGCTTAGTTCTCCCATATCATACTTCTAACTGAGGCTTCAGTGGAGTTCCTGACACAGAGCTGCTTTAGTCTCACAGAAATCAGCGTCAGGATCTGAACTCCTTTGGTTAATTCTCCTTTGGTTTGATTGAGCATTGTCTTGATGATTAAAAATCTTACACCTTGTACTTGCATGTTAGTCTTGGTCTGTACTTACCTTGTTAGGCCATTATTTACTAGACTGGTCAAATATTCCCCCTTCAAAAATATAATTGTGTTGTTTGCATGCTGCAATCAAGTCATGTCTTTGCCCTCTCAGATATAATGGGTTCTTTGAGCGTGTTAAGAATCCCTGTAAATTGTATTTACACCACATATGTTGGACAAGAAGCAGCAAGAAAACAAGTAACAACTCAGTGTTCATTCTCCAGTAACATGCTCTGTTAAAACGTCAATACTAGGCACATGCATGTATCATTCCAGAAACAGCATCATTGGTATCAATAAGAAAAGTGTCTTAACCCACTTTTTGCCATCCCACTGCTTAACTATCAAAGAATTGTATGTAGTTTCACAGAGCATCTTTGTGAAGCTGTAGGTGACTGTCTACCTAAGATCTTAAATACTTCTAACTATTACTAGGTTTCTGTAGACTCACATTTCAAGCCTTGCACTCTTAATTCTATAGGCATAATTTTTGGTATGATTTTATATAAAAGTATATTACAAACACACTGCTTAAAGAGGTTCACGTTCATAAGTAACTGTATCTGTTGCTGCCTGTACATTCTGCTCCACTAACTTTTGTGTCATCAGATTTAAGAGTGTGCTATATAAGAACATAGTTTCAACTTTCCTGAGCTACAAGTAAACAGTGGAGCCCCTAAAGATTTGAGACTTAATAACTGCACATGCTAAGTAATGTTTCCTTAAACAAACTGTATGCTAAGGAATCATAATGGATCCAAAGTACAAACTGATATGCCAGATCTTCTGCTAGCTTCCTTATGAGTGGATATATTATTAAGTGCTTACAGATTAACACCATGTCTTTATTGGATCTAAAGATCTCACTACATTTTTTAAGGAAGCAAAAACATTTTTGTGGCATGGTTGTTTCCATGATAGAACATGAAAAAATGTAGTTTATTGGAGGTGCATTATATTTCCCTGATAATTCCTCCTTTTACTTGGAAGAACCTTTCTAACTTTGTACCATATTTTTGAGCATTCTTTTAAAAATCATATTTGCAGTTAAACAACAGACTCTTTGTAGGAGAAACAAAATAAAGAGGGAAGAGATGATCCATTTACAGCTCAGATTTGAAAATAGAGTAAATTGAGATAAGAAAGCTAACTGACAGGAATCATAGAAGATAATGATGGTAGGAATGACAAGGGAGAATAAAGAGAGTGCTATAACAAGTACAAAGAATATTTTGTAGCTGTAGTACTAGAAAAAGTGGTGGATACAGAGGAATTTTCAACAATCATAAAACTAAGAACTTTTACCTTTAATTTTCTTCTGATTGTATATAATTGTAATATAATATTACGTATAATTGACAATGCTCTGATCATAGCTTTCTTTAGTTCTTTCTTTGAGTGTTTTCTCTGCAGATTTCCTGGATTTGTAAAGATAAATGCATATTCTGAAACAGTTATCATGAATGGATATCATTTCAGTGCAGAGACTGCCCTGTGCACAGTATAAGTCAATAGTCATGAATGTGATTTTCCTCCATTTGTTGTTAGACAAATTACATTTGATGTGCATAAAAGGTGCATATACTGAGGTTGTATATTCTCTCTGTCTAGAGGAATACATTCCTAGTGTTCTCAAATTAATTCTATATATTGAATTACTTTATTTGCAGCTGGGAGAAGTTCCTTCATAGTGCTGCTGAAATCAAAGGAATCTATGTGTCTTTGATGCTAAAGTCAGGATTGTTTAGTAGCAGCTCCCCAAGACCCTGAAAGCTCAATAAACATCAGTCTGTGTCCAGGTCTCCTTAAGATCAGTGTTATCAAATGCACAGGATTTCTCCAGAACCTTTCTCCAATATCTATGTTTTCTGAAATAGCTTGAATCCTGACACTCTGCTGACATTTCCTGTAACTGCAAAATATAACTATCAACCCTCTCTAGTGGTTTGGCCTTGTCTTCCCAGGTTTCACTTACACTGCAAGTGAGCCTTGCATTCATCAACCATAGCATCCTCAAATGGTGAAAAGCATACTGTGGGCAAGCTAAAATAGCAGCCATTCATCTTACTGTTCGTCTCTACTATTAATGAATTTTCACAGGACACATTTCCAGTGTTAGATGAAACACTGCTATAAGGCTGCCTGAGGAGGGTATGTAGTGGTTTCTGTACTTCTGTCTCAAGAGACTAGTTTCATGATCCTAGTTTGATCTCTGGCAAATCATAATCTCCTCTGATACACCTGAACAAATAATGGACCAAGGGTACAATAACCTGATGGCTTTTATGGTTCTTAGGGAAAAGGCTGCTAGGTATCAAGTAGTATAGATGTTTATTCCTAGGCTGAAAGCGCAGTGAAACAGTTTCAGCCTCAGAAACACCACATGCATTCTCCATTACTAGTAATGAATTATGGGGTTCTCTTCATATTTTGACTTAGAAGTGCCCTGTATTTCCTACCCACTTTCATTCCTTGAGAAAGTGTGGGACATATATCTTTCCTTCAGTCTCCTGGACAAGTCCTGTTGTCTCACATCCTTTCTTCTCATTGTCCCTCTGTCCCTCCTTCTCCCCAGGACATCCAGCTATTAACACCAAATGTCACCAAGGTATTGCCTCATGGATCAGAGGGACCAGGCCACAACACAAAATAGAGAAAAAAGGACTGCAGCAGTGCAAGAGTCCTTAAAAGCTGCGTACAAGCATTTAGAGTCAACTTCATCTTTTTCCTTGCAAGTTCTCTTAATCTACAAGTTCATAACATTCTTAAAAAAACAAGTTTCCTGGTCCAGCCTATATCAGTTCCCTGCCCACCCCCAGCATCCCAAAATAGTATATTCTTCTTAAGCACCACTCTTCCCTTTTCACTGTAAAATGAAAAAAGAGGGGAAAGAGAAGGAAGTGGATCTGTGTAAGCCCCAGGTTCCTCCCACTCATCAATCAGTCTCTTGGAAGGTTAGTGCTTAATTGAAGCCATCTGCTCAGGGCCTTTTTTCCATGCAGTTGTTTCAATTCTTTAACATATGTTTACTTAAAGTCTAAATAAAACCACCTTCCTCTTCCACACTCCTTAACAAATTGATGTAAAAGTAATGGTCTTGACTTGAAAATAGCTTGAAAAGTAAATTGTGAAGAGTCAGTTTTTAGTAGTGTAGCAAGAACCTGCAGAAACTTATGGAAACTATTTTAAAGCAATGCTTACCATCTCTCTCTTTAATTGTTATCTTAGACATAATGAAAATATCAGGTCTAGCTAGAGAGAGAGGGAGAAATTTGATCTTACCAGAGAATGGCAACTGCATAAACGGATGCATTAAAAAAAAGCATCTTTGGACTTCCTGTAAAACTGCCATATTTTTCTTATTTTTTTGTGACTTAGAACTGAGTTCCAATAAAAAATGAGTCAAAGGCCATGTAAAATGGAAAGCATTGTCTCTCTGAGAAGTCATTCGTCCTTCGTGAATACCGAATCCCCAGGGTTGATAGAGCACCGCTGAGGCTGTTCTTTTCACGTATTCTGTCTAATTAGTAAAAGAAGTTCCATACTTTTTTTTTTTTCATACACAGGACTTTGAGCAAAGAAAAATGACTTCCTGGCCTTTTCATGCTAAGTAGGCTATTTATGTGGTATTAGTGGTATCAATAGTAGTAGCAGCAGTAGCAATAAGTCATTGTACAGTGATCTTGAGAGAATATGGCCCCATAGAGACATACATTTCAATGCATGCTTCTTTCCTTCTGGCACTTTTTTTGGAGTAACCACAGGAAATTGTTTATATTTTTCCTTCTCTCTGCCCAAGATGTCCTGCATGCTTTTCTTATATTTCTCTCAGGGCTTCCCAGGGAGAGTCTATCCACTGACACGTAACCTTTGGCACATGACTCTCAACACATGAGCATGATGCAAGGATATACAAGATGCACCAGGTCTAATATGCCACTTATTGTTGTTGTTGCTGTAGTTGTTGTTGTTGTTATTATTATTAATTAATAACAATAACAATAATGATAATATACTATGGTGAACCTTTCATGGTGTTTTTTAAAAGTTTTTAAATTAAACTTTTCATATTTGCCTCTTGGTGGAAGTGGCAGAACATGCACAATAACCATAAGGCATTTTTAGCTACTTTTCTTTCTTGGCCTTGTAGGAATCTCTCCTGTTGCCACCACATGGGAAAGAAACAGGACTAAAGGCAGATGTCCTACTGGAGACACAGGTTATGGCCCATGGAGGAGGAGGTGATGTTAGAAGCAGTTGCAGCTGGGAGAGAAACTTTGCTGTCTGAAGACCTAGAAGCAGGGGAGCTTCCCACTCCTACAAAGGGCGTAGTGTCATCAGCCTATGGAAAATGGACATAAAGGGCTTCCCTAAATTAATTCATATCTAAGCCAGCACACAGTTTACAGAAAAAACACAAGAATTGAATTTAAAAAGGGCCAGTGATGAAAAAGTGATGGATTTGTCTTGAACACAAATTTAGCACATTATGAATTATTCTGGTTTTGTTAAGAATAACAGTTTGATCACAGCCAAAAAATAACATATATGAGCTTCTTATTTTTCACTGCAAAAACCCATATATGTAGGTTTGTAAGTTATTCTTGTCTCTCTATAGTAATCAGATACTCTTATGAATATAAGAAGCCCTTTCATATTGATTTCCTGTTCTTCATTGCTTAAAGAGGCAAAAAATAATGTATGTCTGTGATTGTTTTATTGGCCTCTAAATGTATTCTTCGTTAATGAATCAGTGAAGTGTAAGAACCAAATTCATCTCTAAAGTAAATTAACTAAACCCTCTGAAGCTGCAGAAGCAATAAATTTGAATTAGATATTTAATATGATACAGTGTTAAAATATTTCTCTTGATACAGATACAGATTTTTAAAAAGTAGCAATTCAGTAAAGCATGACTTCAGAAACCGGATAATACTTCATGCAAAATAATCTTGTATTTGAGATTAATCAGACTCTAAATTTTCTGCCTGCTCTTAGTAGTTGTGTGTGCAACAACAATCAGAAATTACTTAAAGATGTAACTGAGAAGGAAATAATTTTCCTATACAGTTGGCATGTGCTGTTTATCATGCATTAAATATCAGATTGTGCCTGAGAAAAATAAGAGATATGCAAATATTCCTCCATCTAAAAATTCTTCAGTGATCATGTTTTTTATAAGAAAATAAAAAATAGTGATAAATACTTTTTAAAAGAAATATTATTTTAATAGTCTGTTTAGAAAATGTAGCTTTCAAGTGCTTTCTCTGGAGAAGCCAAAAAGTCATTTTAGTAGATCTCATTGTCCTAAGAGAACAAGATACCATTTTAATAAGGATCCTATCTTACAACTCTTGATTACTACCTTGCTTGCTTCTTTCATTCCCCTTTAGAATTGGATCACCTGAAATAAAAAATACATTATTTTTCCTTTTTTTTGCAGGAGAAGAGAGAATAATTGACAAGTTTTAACTTAAAACACTGCACAAACTTGTACCTCAAAAAGCTGAATGTGGCATTAGGATGCCTCTTCTATTACAAAGCTTATGAACTTTGCCTCCTGTGCATTTGCCTGGACCGAGCTAGGAGTGCCAAATGCCCCACATTACATTCCCTTCACAGAAGAGGGAGGTAGTCACTTCTTTAACTCCAGAGAATATCGGACTCAGCCCTGTGTGTCCCCTTTCTCTCAGCTTGTGTTGATCAAAGTCAAGCCGTAGGTCCTTGACTGTCCTTCCTCTATGAGCGATCTTGTGCAGCTTCTGTCCTCTCCATGCTTGCAGGTTAGTAGCTGACAAAACCCTCTGATGTAGAGAACATGACTGTGGTATTTTTGTTTCTGTCTGTGTCAAAGGCCATTTCAGTACGACTCTAAGGAAAACAGACTTTGTTGTTGCTGCTGCTGTTCTCCTCAACACTCAGCGTCTGTCTTTTCTAATCCCTGAATGGGGTCTAGTATTTCAGAGCTTTCCTGGGATCAGAAGTGTAGGTACTCTAACACTAAATGAGATCCAGGACTTGTCAAACTTACAGCTGGTATTCAAAATTGTGTCATTCTGATCATCATGTTGTCTTTCTCTGTATCCCTGTGGATAAGGACTAGATCTTGCCAAAGAACTCCTTGTAACTCAAAAGCTACAAGAAACCAGTGCAATGAAGTCATGAAGATTTACAGAGGGCAAAATATGACATTTCTGGGAAACTGCATGTCACAGAATTAGAAACTTTGTTTCTACTCTGTTTTTGTAGACTAACAGGCATTGCAAAGCAAGACAGAACAGAATTTTACCGTTATTTTTCTTGTATTTTGATTTTAATCTCTGTAATTCCAAAATATTTTGATCATTGATATGTTCTTGATTTTTCAGTTTAACTGTTGAGTTTTGTTCCTGATCCCCAACTACAAAAATTGGTGCAGCAGACACATTAAGTGATAATGATAATGATCATAAGGTAGTTTTTAGAGGCAATTTCACAAAATAACCATGAGAATCCATATCTGTGTCTGATACTGACTGAAACATGCAAACTTCAGAAAATCTTTCTAATGTTATGTCTGTTTCTTAATTGTGAAAAGGCAGGCTTCCAAAATGTCTGTCCAAAGGTATCAAAGATACATCTAGAATAAGATATATTTTGTCTTTTTATGCTCATAAGTGTTGAATATTAAGTAAGGGAAAAGTTTAGTATTTGAAATTTTTCATCCAATAGCCCTCTTTCTTCCAATGTGTACTTCAGAAGTTTTTTCCACCTTGTACATGGTTTCTGTTAAATACCATTGGTTGTATCATTAACATTTTCAAATTAAACAGTCCAAAGGAAAACATCATCCTTTGAATGCCCTTTTAAAATCTCAGTAAAATTACTCTAAATAACTGGGCAAGAGTTTGTTTGTTCCTTTTGATGGTATTCTCCAGGCAATGTATGAAAGCAATGTATTTTGAAATAGTGCTGATTTAATGCAATTGTCTGGTCTTGGTACCAGTGCAGGAAATTTCTGAATTAAATTTACCTATTTCAAAAGGCAGAAAATACAGTAGACTAGTCTATTTTATACTGTTTCCTTTAAAATTCAGAAAACAACAGTTCAAAAATTGACAGATCTAGTAAAAGCTTCCAACCACTATATTTGTACATTATCGTGGCAAAGGTTACTTTTATTCTAAAAAATAAAATTCTAATTCAAATAAAATTTCTAACAAGAAAGAACAGGGAAAATAGATTGAAAATAAACCATGAAATTCAGTAGTTGCCCATTGATACAAAATTCAGTCACTCTGCATCATATAACTTTTATTATCATGATAGATGTTTAATATTTGTTCAGGTGACACTGTAAACTGAAAAAGTGCTCCCAAATTAATTAAAAACTAGCCTTCTGCTAACAACCTGACAACTAACGTAATTTGGGTTGGTGGTAGAGAAGCAGCAGGTCAAAGAAAAATTATAGAATGGAACCAGAAAATTCCCTTGCAGGAAGTGTTTTTGAAGGAAAGAGGAATTTTAACCCAATCCAGCAGCTAAGCACCACACAGCTGCTTACTCACTCTCCCACCAGTGGGATCAGGGAGAGAATCAGAAGGGTAAAAGCAAGAAAACGTATGCACCGAGATAAAAACAATTTAATAGGAAAAGCTAAAGCTTGCACACACTAGCAAAACAAAACAGGGAATTCATTCACCATTTCCTAGCTGTTCAACCGTCTCCAGGAAGCAGGGCTCCATCCCAAAATGACTTGGGAAGACAAATGCCATCACTTGGAACATTGTCCCCTTCCTTTCCCCCCTCCCCAGCTCTAAGTACTGAGCATGACATCCTGTGGGCTGATCAGTTGAGGTCACCTGTGTCCCAGCTGTGGCCCTTGCCACTGTCCTGTCCATCCCCAGCCTCCTCGCTGAGGGAGTGATATGAAGAGAAAAAAAGTCTTTGCCTCTGGTAAGCACTTCTAAGCAGTAATGAAAACATCCCTGTTTTATCCAAACTCTGTCCATCACAAATCCTAAACAGCCCCATACTAGCCACTCTGAAGGGAATTAACTCTATCCCAGCCAAAACCAGTCCAAGGGGACAGGAAAGAGTACAAGTGAAGCCAAGTAATACATGACATATTAGATGCTGTTCTGTGTGGAGTNTTAGATGCTGTTCTGTGGGGAGTGGCATATCTATACTATATACCATATAAGATAGTGCTTGAAAAGTAATTGCACTCCAAGATTTAAACTGTTCTTGATTAAAGACAAATCAGGCTGCTTCAAGAGGAAAATGCCCATTCTGATGTATCTTGAGAAAATCAAACACAAATCTGNAAGAGTAGGGAATAGAGGTGAAAAACCCCAGATGCTCTTCTAAATAGTACATGAGAAGTTGTTTTTTATTGTGATGATAATAACTCAACCCTTCATCTGCTGTTGAACTCCTCTCATTTGGATGTTTCTTTGCTGCCTTTACGTTTTGTATCCATATGTTAACATTTGCTGTGTACTAAAGGTACACATGGGCCCACAATTATGACTGCTTTACCCCTGCTTAATCAGTTTGACCTCATGTGCCTCTTGAAAGAATCATCAGAGCACACAGCAAGGCAAGAGATGTCTTCTGTGGCTGTCTCCACGTGTGTAGCAAAGGCCCCTTCAGTCACCACCAAAAGTAAATAATCAAGTAAGGCAAGTGAGGCCAATGGACTCATTAAGGGAAGTACTGGTGACCTTCTGGCAGAGATCCAAAGAGCTTGCAAAGCAATGGGGATTAAA
Source organism: Notiomystis cincta (assembly GCA_013398075.1). Lineage (NCBI taxonomy): Eukaryota > Metazoa > Chordata > Aves > Passeriformes > Notiomystidae > Notiomystis > Notiomystis cincta. The sequence continues at coordinate 174,933 of VZRX01015533.1, read as the reverse complement.
ATACCGATATGCTTGCTCAGCCTGTGTGGTTTGGCTGGCATGAAAGCAAAGTAACAAGCTCATCCCCTAGGAAGAGAGGACAAGACAGTAAGCAAAGCAGCCAAGGGTCATTTGGCATTTCAGAAATGGGGATAAAGGCACTGTATAATGGCCAGTAAATCTGACTGGAGGCCAGAGCCAGGAATTCTGATTACCCATTGTAGGTCACTCTTGGGTTTACCCTATGGCTAAAGGCTGGTGCTTCCACCTTCCTGTCTCTTTGTCTTCACATTAGAAATTGTGGAGGATGATACTAAAATCTTCTGTAGGTTTCTTGTGATACTTAATTTAGTAACATTTTGAAAAAGACAAAAGTACCTAGAAACACTGGATTTGTTTAACCATCTTGTTTGGGCATTAGAAATCCTTGTGTGTACAACCATTACATTCAGACAGCAAGTTTACACTGTAATTAATTTCATAAAGCCAGCAGCATGAGCACTTCCAAGCAATACAGAGAACAAAAGCTACACATTCCTTGGAACTGGTCCCTGAAGTCCTTTGTGTGGGAATGGATAGACAGAGAAAGACAGATATTTGCAGGCACAATGGAAAGACCCTGAGAGAGACTTTAAATTATGTATAATAGTATAATCTTGCTCTATTAATAACAAATGACCACTCTCAAATCCTCTGATTTGGGTGGTAAACTGGAGAAAAAGGAGAAGGAGGAGGAGAAGGAGGAAAATTATGATTTAGTAGAAATCAGTTTGCACTTGGGATTGCTCATGGTTCTTCAGTGTGCCGACTGGAGGAGATTAAGTCAAGGTGGAGTGCACTCCTCCAACTCTATTTACTCCTAACAAGCTGTAGAGTGACAAGACATGAGGCTGAAGTGGGGATGTGAGATGGTAGGGCAGGGATTGAGATGGAGCATACTCTATGGCCACTGTTGCTGTGATACAAGTTTCTTTGCTAATTTCCTTTTTCTTCCCCCCCCACCCTTTGCCTTTACCCTTCCCTGTACCCCCTCTTCTTTCCGTTTTCGCCTGTTGATCTCTCTGAGCCTGGCGGGGCTGCAGGAAAGCAGTACTGATGAGAGAAGCTCATTGAACTAATTTCACAGGGGAGGGCTGTGTGTGTGGATTAGAGGGTGGCTAATGGGGCATTACAAATACCTGAGGGTCATGTCTCATTGCCATGGCAAGCCAGATTTCTTCACATGAACTGAGTGCATTTGTGTCTCGGAAGAGGCTTTCAGTTTTAATGTACGCTAAACTTTCTTTCTGCATCACACTGGACTTGGTTGCTCTGAAAGCTGTACCCCAGGCTGCTGTCAATCAACACTATCTACAATTCATCCAGCCCCCTAAGATGCAAGTTTTTCAGGGTGGTGTTTTCATTACAGGTTCTTAACTGCAGCTCATCTCCTGCTGATACTGCACAAAACCTGCCAAAAGCCTTCTTTTGTAGATAGAAATGAATCTTGATTAGTTTCCAAACATTCTGTCAAGAAATTGTACACAGCATGTAAGCTCTAAAGAGCAAGGTGGGTCTTTTTTTTCCATGACCGTTTCAGTACAAGCATTTGTCTACTTTTATCCACATATGGTTTGGTTTTTAAAAAAAAAAAAAAATCAAATTCAGTACAGCTGAATGCTTTCCTTTTGTATTGCTTAGCATGAAAAGTAATCATAAAGAGAAATAAGCAGGACTAGCAGTTTTTATACAATTTGAATTTCTTTTTAAATTGTTCTCTGTCTAAATGAAACTGTTGATGTTGTAAAGTTCCCATTCAAATCAATATGTTCATGTGCAGTTTTAAATAGTAATGTTAATGTAAGTAGGATATATCTCAACCCCTCACTGCTCACTAATCTCCAATATACAACATCTTTACCTCCTCTTCTCTCCCCAGCACTGCAGTGACAACACCCACCATTGCCAATCAGATATGAATATAGTAGGTGCTTGGAAGAGAGGTTACACTGGAAAGAATGTTGTGGTCACCAT
>VZRX01015533.1:102776-172743 GCA_013398075.1 Notiomystis cincta | reverse complement strand
GAATGTTGTGGTCACCATCCTGGATGACGGCATTGAAAGAAACCACCCAGACTTGATGCAGAATTATGTGAGTGTCCACAAGAGTCCAGATTTCCTGCTTTGTTGCTACTCAAAAATAATTTGCTGCTTCTAGAGAGATGGAAAAAGAGAGGAGAGAAGGAGGAAGAATCATACAAGTGTTTCCTCAAAAGATAACACCAATGGAAGGAAGGAAAAAAGTTTTGATAATATGTATTGTTTTAGTTAAGACTGTGTTTCATCTGAGCATATTTAATATCTGGATGCCTCTTTGTAGCTGGGTCCTGAATTTCTGAAAAACTGGAACCAATTACTGGATATTTTTTGTCTCTTCTGCAATTTTTTTACTTAATATCTTCACACTCTTAGAAATGGAATACACTGCTTTCCAGTTGACACATGCAGCTGAATTCCATATTTGGCCATTACATTTAGTCAGCGAGGGAGAAGCTTTTCTCAAAGAGAGTAATTTTACAGTAATCCTTCCATGCATTAATTTTTAAAGCTATCATACTACTAGAAACAAAATTAAAGGGAAAATGTATGACCTTTCACGATTCACTCAGTTAAAAACAGGTGTAGAATATTTTGTTGTAGAGTATTCTTTCTAGTAAATCTCTGAGTCCCCTCACAACATGCAATAGAGCTGCATCCTTTGTTTTCCATGTTCTGTGTCTCTCATTGTCTCTGAAGGTTTCTGTTTGCTTGTGGTTCACCACATTTAGATGACTGGTTTAATCTGTCTTGGAGGCTGATAACAGAAGGAGAATATTCTTCTCCAGTGGGTTACTTGCTGTGTTAGTGTCAGAGTTTGAAACTGTTCAGGGCATCAAGGACCACATTTTGCTGGAGTGATTTCTCCTATCTTTTGAAAGTAGGCATTAGCTGAAGGCATGTAACTGTGAGGACATTATGATTTGTCTGAAATAAAGTGTGCAAGATGTACTTCTTCACAGAGTAATAAAACAAGCAAATACATTTGGATTGAGCTGGACTGGTGAAGATGACCGGTGCAAGGCATGCACCTTCATTCTCATTACAGATATTGATCTTGTTATAGAGCCCTAAACACAGGCTTTTTGCCAGCAAGCTTATCTTCTTGATAGAGCATTAAGAGATCATGACAAAAACATCTTTAATGATCCATTAAAAACTACAGTGGCATCCACAGTTTAAATTAGACACTTATTTTAAATTAGGTATATTTACATATGTATTCTTCTCCATGCTACATGTGGAACTCAGCTTGGAGGGTGTGAAAACACAAGTGGGGGGCAATTGCCCAATTTGTCAATGTATGTTTGATCCTAGCACATAACATGTCTTTCATTTTAATATCTTAAATTATTTAAATAAAGCAGATATAATTTTACCTCCTCAGTGAATTACCCCCATGGAGGTGACCATGTCACCTCATTCCAATAGTGTCCTACCACTAAATTTAAAGCAACTGTTTATTTCCCCTACCATTTCTCTCTCCCTTTCCTCACGCCTACAAGGAATTCCCCCAAATTCACAAGCAGTACACATTGCTTGTTTGATCACAAATGCCTTCTATAGCTCAGATTATAGGTCATGTGGCTGCAAACAGGAATTTTTGAGATGGATGTGTAACTGGTTTTGAACAAACAAAAGTTTAGAAATTGCTGCTTGCCATGTCAACACACCACATGCTACTGCATCACTTAATGAGAGCCATACAAACCAGCAGCTGTTCATTCTATAAACTGTTTTCAGCTGTAAGAACCATGATAAATATGGTACAAAAAGACAGATTTCCTGCAGGTATTTGAAACCGTTGTACTCCCAAGGAAATGGGGAAGCAGTTTGTGTTGCTTTCCAAGATGTAATTTTATAAAAAAATTCTTAAGAAAATGATATTATTCTTACTTCTTGAAAGTATGGCTGAAATTTCAGTTATAGTTGTGCAGATAATTTCTTGAATCTTAAAACAGTCAAAAAAATCCTAGTTTTTAAGAATGAATTCTTTTAACTTCTGAAAGGTTCTTAGAAGTAAAGTAGTCTTCTGGTTAAATGAAACACCATTTTCTATTTCCTCCCTAATGCTGGACCGACACTTTTTCAGAGCATTTTTTATCTTTCTCTGTTTTCCAAAATTAAAACAAAATATATAATTGCCATATATAATGCTTTCCTAAAAGACAGTCATCATAAAACCACAGGTATATTAGCCTAATTACTCATTTGTAGGAACTTGCTAACAAATGTATAGGCCACATGAGTCGATGGTTAATAATTAGCAACTGTTTTTTTTTCTTTTGTTGGGTACAGGATTCGCAGGCCAGTTTTGATGTAAATGGAAATGATTTTGACCCTATGCCTCGATATGATGCCAGCAACGAGAACAAGTAAGGCACTATGACACCCTTGACATTTTAAATCTGAGACATTAGGTAGAAAGTACCAATTCGTCTATGAAACTCTACAAAACTTGATTCCTCATGAAACAGAATGATCTGCATTAAAATCCTTGTGAAATACATATTTTTGTCTTTTCCATGCACACATATGACTCCTTGAAAGTATTTGAAACCACGTGAAAACACGTAACAATTAGTCTGAGGGTTCTGGGCATGTGAAATGAACCATTTTTAATCCCTTTGGGAGGCAGAATATATGGGATGACTTCCTTTCCTTAAATATAATTTCATTGAATTATTAGGGGGTTATTGTGTGGGACAACCTTTCTAGTTTCTGATTATCTTGAACTTCAAAGAATTTTTTATTGAAGTAGGCAAGTTAAAGGAAGTTGTCGCCTTTTTTTTCCTCCTCCAACGATGTCTTTTAAAGTGATGGAGATTTTTTCCTGTGGAGTTTGATAGAAACACAGAAGTGGGAATTTTGGCACGTTATGTCTGTGTCACATGACTGGCTGGAGATATCTCAATGAATGACATGTTTCCCCTTCAGAGCTCTGCCTTCTGGTATTTCTCATTCCAACTCTGCTCTTTGGATGTGCTCTGTTTAAGGCTTGGAGAAAGTCCAGGAGGACACCTCACCTCAGGAAGTAGACCACCTTTCTGCTGAATGGATATTTGAGGGCAGTTACTTGTTGGTAACATTTTCTTAGCTAGGAACTTGGCAGAATAATACACCTTTCTGTGGAACTACATCATTTGAAGGAAAGAGAATCCTACTTGTTGTCAATATGTTAACTGTGCATTTTGTTTTCGTGAGTTTTGGGTTAGTTTTTCTTTTTAATTGTGAAAAGCATTTAATACTTTCTGCCTGCAGAAAAGAAACTACAAAGGATGAAACCTTGTCCTTTACACAACTAAAATGCTTTGGGGATTGTGTTGTTTCTTTCCTACAAACAAATTTTCTCCAGAAGAATGCAGCTGGTGAAAGCTGAGAGTCAGCTGCAAAACTTGATTTAACTACAGAAACCAGCTGAAGCAACCTTGGATCACACTTAGATGGGAGAATCCTCTCCTGGTTAAAACCTGCTTCACAAAGGCAGGGAAGGCTGTTACATCATGACACAGCCTCGTTAACTTGCCCTCTGCAAATACTCTGCAGCTGAGCTGCCGGTTTGCATCACAGCACATTCCCTCTCTTCTGCTGTCCACCACACACCTATCCCCTACACACACCTCAGGCTCACATCCTGGCTCATCTGTGTGAAAATGTTCCCCTTCTTGCACTTGGGGCATAACAGGGGTATGTATGGAGACTTCCAAATTCCAAGTGCACTTTCAAGGACTTCTTGGTGCAGCAAGAAGACACATACCTTCGCCTGTGAAGCTGAATCTTTTTCTTTGGCTGAGTACTGAAGTCACCTACTTACAAAGCATGTCTAGAAAAGGGAGTCTGCTTTCTGTTTTATAAAGTTACAGTTTTATACGGGATATAAATTTGGAGTGCTTCTTTTCTCTCCTAGAGCCAAGGGGATTTTAATTTTCATACCCTGTCTCCCCCTTAAGTACTTTCACTGCACAGCCTCCAAGATTCTGCAGTGAAATGTGGTGGTAGGAGGGCAGAAGCTGTGCTGTACTGAGCTTTGTCAGTGTTATCAGGAGGTGCAATGTCAATGTAGAGTCAGCTTTTGGAGACCAAGGATACATGAAGAATGTTTTCAGTGTAAGATTACTTGGCAGCCTGACCTCTGCTTAGAGCTTGATGTTTCCAATTAGCAGATATGCCAAGTGTGATGAGCAGCAGCTAACCACCTTCAGTTTTTGCAGTTCCCAGCCTTTTTTCCCAGTTGCCCCTGAACTAAACAATAATTAAACCACTACGTAGGTACTGAAAAGCACTACTAATAGCCTGTCCATATTTTTTGTGTCTAAAATACCTTCAGAAATTGGGGCAGAAATTCAGATTGTCCAGCACACATGGTAATTTGGCACTAGATACTCAAGTTGTGTCAGGAAGTCAAGCTAAACACAACCAGGGAACATTCTGAAAGCCATGCATTACAAAGACTTCATAATGTGTAGATCAGTTTGGTTGCTTCCTGTGGTAGCAGCTGGACAGACAACATTGCATAATAGTGATTTGTGTTTTTCAGTGAAGGTGGGATGTACAAATGCACTGTTGTTTTCAAGATGATCTACTTTATTCTGCCTCATTTTATAATCCAACCTTAAGGAATGGAATGATAAAGAGCAAAAGGAATCGCTGTAAAAATAAACAGGTGTCTTGGGCAGTTTTGCATGCAGCTGTGAAACATCAGAGTATTGGATCTATGTGCTAGCTTTTCACTTTTAATTAGAGTGAAGACTTTCTGTTGCTGAGTTTTATTGGTGAGGAAAAAGGAGTGAGAAAAAATTAACTGTAGATTACTTTAGTGTGAGCACCAGAGTAGCACTTTCCAAAACTATATTTTGGAAGTTTTACATTAAATCTTCTATTAGCTAAGGAGAACACGAGGGTTGGAAGAAACATTAGACTAATCTTTCAAGACTTGTAGTCAAAATGGGTGGGATGATTGTTTCTTTAACTACTATGGTATGTAGGCGTACTGCCAGAAGTTTACTTTGGTTTGTACAAATTGCCAGAAAATTGTGAAGCTTCTAAATGGTACAGACCTATACAAGAGTTTCATTTTGCTCAGAGACAGTCAGCTGTGGATGAAGTAATTTCTGCTATGCAAAGCATTTTGTTTTGGTTTACTGCTTTATTCTTTTTCTGTTATTCCATTGCTATTTGTTAACATCTATGTTTATAAAACTAGGCATTATCAGTCACAGGTCCATAAGAGAATGCAAATGGGATCACTGAAATGGTACTGTGCTTATTTTTATAGCCTCAGGAACAAAACAAAAATGTTCGTAGTATTTTTTTGATTTTGACCAAACAAAAATTCCTTTTTCTGTTTCATAAGAAATTTCTTAAGGATGATATTTCAAAGCTTAGGTTTTACTATAGTGATAGGAATTTTTATAAAACAGAAGGACTTCTTAAAAAACTCCTTTAAATAATACCAGTTGATTTTAATGCAGTTCTTATTAAACTTACATAAGAAAAAGTAAAAGTGAGCTGTTATTTCTGTTTTGGAGATACTGAGTCACTCTTTGGATGCCTCTTCAACATTTTTCAATGATGCATCCCACTATATAAATAATTTGTTTCAATAACCTCCTAAATTGCTTTTTAATGAGTGTAAGATTTTTGAGAGACAACAATTCTTGTCATTTAAAAGTTATTAGAAACAGAATCTCTTATGTCTAAACTTTGCAATATGGGGACAACTTTACATTGTTTCTCACAAACAAGAAGTTAGTGAGTTGGTGAATTTCAGTCTTGTGTGATCCAACACTGGCATTGTTTTGCCATGGCATCCATTATGATGCATTATTACTTTCCTTTGCCAGTTACATTAATGTAGATGCCCAATAAAATGCCGACATCTTAATTTTCTTCACAGAGTGACAAACTGCTGTTTTATACTCTCTGCTTGTGGTGGAGGCCTGTAGTACATCCAGAGTCATTTAATCATACTGGATACAAGATACTTGACAGGCAGATCAACTTCTGTTTCCTCCTGGATAGTCAGCAGAAGAGAATTGAAAAGCTTTATTGCCTGCTGTGACACTATTCAGTGCAGATACCTGAAGAACTAAGCACAGCAAACACAGAGAGCCTGAAGTCTCTCATTGGTGGCTTGAAATATCATCTCAAAAGGTTCCCACAGAAGCAGTGTGACAGAAAGGAATGCTGACAACTGGCAGTATCTTTCCCTGCAGTTTATGCATTTTGAGTGCTGGTATGCACCTGTTGCTATCGATTTGAAATTTGCTGTATTGTGCGCTGCAGATAAAATAGAAGGGAAGATAAACTGTGCAGAGAAGCACTGCTGCACCATCTTGTGCTTTCAGTTGGGGTAAGGTATCTCTTAGGTAAAGGCTTTTTTTTTCAGAGGGAATCTCGATTGTATTTGCTCTTCTTCTGTACACCAACTTTTCAACATGCCGTTCTCCAACCTCTGGGGGTTTAAAAACCAAAGCATGAAGTGATATTGTCAACTGGCAGAGCATCTTCTGTTTGATGCCAGAAAAGCATCTCTGATAGCACAGAAATACTCCTTAAGGGGAAGGTAGTTTAGGCTAGAGAATTTACTTAATAGGTATATGTATTTCAGATCAATAGAATTAAATGCTTACACGAGTGTGGTATTGTAGATTCTAGGTAGGGATGACTAAATGCCAGGTGTTTAATGTGTCTCAGTGTCACTGCAAATTTCATGGGCTTTGGTTAGGATTCTTAGAAAACTGCAGATTTTGGATTGTTTTCTCTTGCTGGTGACATGTTCATTTGTAAAAATCAGGATCTGAACCAAGCAGTCAGAGTTCATTGGTATAGAAACTGAAGTCAGTGACTGCAATCCTGATTTTTCATGTTTTGTTCTATTCTGATTCTAAACTCATTGCTGTTATAGGCACATCCTACTGTGCTGCAATTTTAGCAGATGTTAGTAGTGAAAGTAAATTCAGTCTGTTTCGGTTTACAGATTGAGATGCCACTTTTTACAAGGAGCATTGTTAGTGATTCATGAGCTAATCTCCAAGTTACAGTCTAGTGACCTGTCATGTTTAGAAATTGTATTCCCCAATTTACTCTTCCCACTAAATACTAAAGACCTTGTGTAGTTCCTTTCACTCCTTTCACTTCTTCCAGCTCTATCACAGCTGGACTGGAGGGGAGAATTGGAGGCACAAGAAGTGAAGATTGTTGCCTGAGATAAGAATAGTTTACTGTGAACAGCAATGAAATAAGACCAACAGTAGCAACAGCACCAACAACAGAGTGTGCAAGATAGGTGAACAATTCACACAGGAACCCAGCACCTGACCTGACCAGCAGTCCCACAAACAACACCCCTCTGACCATTACCCCTCTCCCCCTCCCCTTCGTGGCTCAGGGTGGTATCAGATAACCCCAGTGGCCACATCCCTCCTGGCTGCTGCAAAAGTTAACCCTCTCCTGGCCAGAACCAAGTAAAGACCCATGGGGCGTGATGAAGCATGGAGAATATCTTACTGCATGACATGCTGCATCTTGCCAGCAGTTGTTGCTTGCAGTAATTAAATGTTCCAGTGTAAAATTGTAAAAATAAGGAAGATAAACTTTGCAGCTTGCAGAATTGTGCTGTGATGGAGTACAATAATTTTACAGATTCATTTGGAGCAATTTTTTCTTCACCTTCTGTTTTAACTGTTACGTAGAGTCTCTGGGTACTGTTATACAACATGCTTATCCTTCAGATTGCCATACCTCAGGGGCAGTCATCATACATGCTTCATTTCTTCCCTGTCAAAGTAGAACTGAAACCATGTGTGTAGAATCTTTTAGCGGAAAAGTTTCTTTTCTTGAAAGGAAATAGTTGTAAAAACATGGAGCACGAATCCTCACTATATACTGCATTTGATAATGTTTTTATTTTCGTGCTAAACAGGTTTTTAACCTATGGGAAAAGATGAGGTATGCATTAAAACAGAACAGAAAACAAACTAAGTGTTGATGTTTTGAAGTTCTCATGCTTTGCTGTTTCAGAATAAAACGTCTGTTCATTTGAAGTTTTCTGAAAGTAAGTGGGATCTTAGAATTGCTGGAAGCTGAGGATGATTAGCCAGGCTAGAGGTGGGGCAGTCTCTGTTAAGTCAATTCAACTACACATGAGAGGTGTCCTCACCACTGGTGTTTATCATCAATCCTTGATGATAGCATTTCACATTAAAAAATTCATTGGACTACAAGCCTTGATTAAGTTGCCTTTTGATTCAGGTTCCAGCTTCAATACTGGAAAATCTCATCATGAAGGATTTGTCAGACTGCCAAAAATTGTCTTCTTGTTAAACTCTTCTAATCTGCTCATTATGTTATCACACTGTGCTACATAGTCCTGTCTGACAACCATAAGTGGTATAATTATAACTTCTGAGAGCCATAGGATAGACAATTCTTTGAGTAGTCATTGAAAGTGAGAGAAGTGAAACAGAAGAATAAACAAAACCCAAATTCAGCTAGAATTCCAGGTGAAAAATGAAAAAATTATCTTTTTTCTATACTCTGGTATCAGTCACTAAGCAAGTAGTGTTTACTGCTTGACTGGTGTTTGAGGAACAGTGCTCTTCCTTTTTATGATGTATAAGGCTCTCATGGTCTTAAAACATTTAACCACAATACTAAAGGAAAGCCTTCTTTCTGTTTCTAATTACTGAAGTACCAGACAATGAGCTCACAAATAAAATTAAGTTCTGAAGCATTATGCAACTGCTTCTAGTGCTTTTATGTAAATTGCTGATCACAATGAGTCAGATATTCCCTTACAATTCAAAGTCAACAATAGGAGGGATACAAACATTTCTGAATTCTTTTCTATTGAGAGTTAGATGTGAAAGGTTTTTTCAAATGGTCTTTTTCCCAGAGTAGGTATTTTCTCTAAGTGTGTGTCTGTATTTTAAGACTACAGTAAGCTAGTTTTGATGTGGTAAAATGGTAAACCAGTTTCAAGTTGCATGCGTGTATATATATACAGCTGAACAGAATTTGAGAGCACAAATTTTTTCTGTGCTTTCCACTTTTCAGACATTATAGATATTGGAGAAAATTAAAGAGTGGATCCACATTGTGTATGTTGTAATTGATTTTGCCACATGATTTCTCAGTTAGTCAGCACAGTCAAAGGTAGTGCAAAATGTAGTTTATTGAGACTTTTCAGCCAGCACAAGTATAGCATTGATTACCCTGCTAATATTTGTGGCATCAAGGCAGACCTCTTATTATAGGTTTGATAAAGCAATTGTGAATCCAGTGTCAAAAGCTTTTAAATTGAAGCATTTTTATAAATATTATACTATTAATGATTGAGCTTTGCAAAGTTATGATAGACACTAATGTCTTAACGGCATAAGTAGGGGGTTTTTATAAGAAATTTTCAGATGTTGCTTTTTTTACAAATGAAAAGATGTGCATTTTTAACATTATTGCTGTTGGAAGGTTTCGTTTTATAGCCTTGATTTACATCTCTGTGGTACTGTATTTTTTCTTAAAGATATGGTCAGATTATCACCTTAGACACTTTAGCAAAGTCGGATTCTCTCTTGAAGACAAATTATCTTCTCCTTTTCCTGAAAGAAAATAGTGAAGATAGAGAAATCCACATATAGAAGCTAAGGAATGGATATCATGGATGTAAATTGTACTGATGCGTATATGTTTAACCTGGTTTCAAAAATACTTGTACTGCTATACAGAATCAAAGCAATGACCAAATCTCTGGTCATTGAAATGAGAATGGTATGAGAAAACTGAGGAGGAGACTATGGTTTGTTTACTTAGTAGAATTTGTGATGGTGAGGCTGTTGGCTGGGTTTGTTAAGGAGTGGCAAAGACAGTGTAGTGAGAAGGTACGTGTTGCTTCTTTCAGCACAAATTTAGGTCCCTGCACTTCTCATCTTAAGACTCCATTTGCATCAGATGAACAGCTGCTGACAGCACTGGAGTGTGTGAGAATTAGACTTTTGATGCTGAAACCCTTTTTTCAAGTAAAAGGAAATTTTGCTTCTGATGAATCAGTGACGTTTCACTAAAAAGTAATTATCAACACAGATGAAAGTAGGACTTGAACTTATTTCAACAATTCTGACATTCATCTTTGAAATGCATCTTTAAGGAGAAATGAAAGGTCCGTTTGATGCAGGACAGCATCAAATGAAATATAGGATTAAGCGCAATACGTATTTTTCACAGTGCAGTTGAAATTGCCCTCAGAATTCAAGAGTGGTAGGAAGTGTATCTCTGAGCTGGAATATGGTGCAGATCCAGAGATACATGATCTTAATTTCTTTAAAATGTTGTCACAGCAGTCATCCACTATGAAAAATGGAGTATGCAGAGTAGATGAAGATGCATCCATGACCTGTGTGCACATCACTGTATTGCTTCTCTTTTTTGTGTTGTGACTTGAGGATCTTTGCATCTGTCAGTATCTTCCTTGCATGAAGGAAAACTTTCCATAAAAGGATTTCCTCCAGACTGTTCTTGGGATCTCCAAAGGCTTCCAGGACTTCTTTTCCTGCCAAGAAGATCTGAGCCTGAAACTCCAGATTTGCATTCTTGTATTTGTATGGTATTTTTAATTTCGTCTTAGGTGTGATTTCAGTAGAACTGATGCAAAATATTTTTGTTTCCTGTTTCATTGGTGCTTTCATTACATGGAAGTGTGGAGATTTTAAGTAAAAGAAGGTTGATCAAGCTGGGACAACTGATTGCAGCTGATCAGAGATAACCCGTGACATGTAACAGGTGCTCCAAACTGAAGCTGGGGAGGTTATTGCCCAAGTAAGTGTTGATTGGAGAGTGGCTGGGCATTAAGTTTGCTTATGGGACATGCTGAGTAATTACCTATGGCTCACTTGACTGTGCTTTATTTATTTTCTTTTTGTTTATTTATTGAACTGTTTTTATATCAAATGACAAATTTTTCTCACATTTTCTCTTTCAATTCTCCCACCGATCCCAATGGGAAGGAGGGAGCAAGTGACTGGGTGGGAGTTAGCTGTCTGCCAGGGTCAATATCTCAGCCTTTTAAAAATGTACTAGTTCTCAGGAGTTCAGTAACTAACAGCTTTGGCAGGCTTCTTTATGCCAACAGATATTGAATAACTGAAACATGATTCTTGCAAGCTCATTTTCTCTGTGAAGTTGACCACAGGATCTCTGGTGCTATAAGCTACGTTTTCCATATGTAGTAGACATGTTCTGGTATAAGGTTCCTACGGTTCAGGGAAGTATCCCAACAAGGAACTGTTGCTCATCCCACAGTTGCTGTGCTGGTCCTTTTGTCTTTGAAAAGCATCACATAACTGGCAGGGCAGTGGAGGTGGTATAAAAAAATGAAGAAACATAGAAAACCAACTTTACTCCTTTGGTTCCTTTAACTCAGATAATTTCAGTTATTACATGTAACAACAGCAGGTATATTTGTTAGAGGAGTTTGTGATATCTACAGATGTATAGGACACTTCAAATACATGGGAAACTATCTCCAAAGCAGGTCAAGGACTCTGAAAACGTTAGAAATCAACTTGCCATCTATTATAAGAACAAATAGATGAAAATCTTAAACCAGATAAATTACATCACTTGGTTTCTTTGTGCTCAATTAGATTGCGGTGTCAAGACTTTTAATTCACAAGGCAAACCTCTACCATGGGCAAGCAGTAATGTGGAAGAAAACATTTTTCCTTCTTATCAAAATATTCCTGCTTCTCACTGGCTTAAATGTAGTTACCTAGTTTGTGCATGGTTGCTAAGAAACTGCAGTCCAAAGTTTTACTCCTGGCTTTGTTTACAGGTGTTATATGGTGATTTGCTTACAGGATAAAGTGTGTAGAACTTAAATATTTGTTCTGAAAGTTATTACTAAGATGTGGCTACTCTAGTAGAGGTGTTTCTTTTAGTCTTAGATTTGCAGTTTAAGCTCTCAGTACCTCTTCAGTAGAATGAGAAGTGTCTTCTTATAGCCAAAAAGTATTACTTTTTAAAGACTTCATATGTTATAGTAAAAGTGATAAAATGCATGCAAGTGATAAAATGCATGTAAGTGCAAAATCAAATTTGCCTGGTTTAGTTAATCACTTTTTAAAAAAACAGATGACAAATGGCTTCACCTGTATCCACCTCAAACAAAACTCTTCTTACTGTGTAGATAACATAGTACAGCCAGTATATAGTAACCTTTTCCAAGTACAGGAGTGTTCACTGCAGGTGGTACGTTGGGAATTTTCAGCTGCAACTTTCTAATAAACTTTATTGTGTCCAAGACTGTACTTTCTAAGGGTATCTTGGGTAAATATGGGTAGACTTTCCTTGGAATAGAAAATACATGGCATAGGCAAAAAATAATTGTCATGTTCCAGTTCGTACTCTAAAGCTTTCAAGACTATTGAAAATTGTACTAGATCATTTGCTTTGGATAGCCATATATTCAGAGACACTGATAACAGTTCATTAGCAAAAGAAGCAATAAACCAGGAGATTAAACTAATAGGAACCATTCATAAAGCATATCGAGAGTTTCTGATTTGTGTTAAGTAATACTGGGAATGGCACTAACTTGGTTTGCAATCTGAGGCCTTGTTCCCAAACCAGGATTAATTTTAGACCCAAAAGACATTAACGAAACCTTAAACTATGCTCAGTATCCATTTTTTATATGAAGATTTAGTGTGAGAATAATTTTCCAAATTTCATCCTGAATATACTTATGTCAGGTGGAAATACTTTATTTTTGAGATGAACAAGAGTAAACTACAGTGAAGTAAAATATTGTTAAAATGGAAGTATATTATATAAAATATGTGTATACATATAAAAATATAAGAAGTTGTCTGCAAAGATTTTTGCTCATTTAAATACACTTACTTTTATGTCTTTCCACTTAAATGAGAGTTTGTGTCCAACTTTACAAGAAAACTATAGAGGGGCAGCCATATATCCACCTTTCTCCTCAAAGAAGCAAGGTATTTCTATTTTGTGGAAATACTGTGGATTTCAGCCAGAGATACCTGAAATCCTGAATGACCCAATGACTTTACTGCTGTCGTCTTCTGGCAGTATTAATATGTGAGAGGGGGCCAGTATCCCAAAGTATCCCAAAGAAGAAGGACATGTACTGGGAAAGTGGTTTTTTCTGTTGTTATTTTTAGCAATTGCCTTCAGAAGTTTCAAGAATACCTTCATTGGGCAAGCATACAGTGTTACTCTGCTGTTATGCAAAGTTAACCAAATAAGGTTATTAGGATTCTGCAAAATCTTCAGTTTTAGGATTGTGTTCTAGTCACTGAGACTGTTGCAAACTGGGACAGAGAATTTAAATTTTGTGTTGAACCAGTAATCCCAAGTGTAAAGAATTGGCTGAATTAAATATTTTTAAAAAGTAATTTCTTTTTTTTTTCTTGTATAAAAAAAAGTTCCTAATTTTGTCCTTTTTCCCTCATTAAGATGAGTAATGTAGTTTTTCCCCTTACCATTTTGCTAGCCAAGGTTTGAAGTTGGGCTTTTGTTTCTTCTTTTTTCTGTATGTCATGAGCAAAGTGATAAAGCTATCTAATCTCAGAGAATGAGAAAAGTGTAGACAGGCATGTGGTTCTTCCCCAAGAGTTTGTGCTACAGAATCACAGATTAACTAGGTTGGAAAAGACCCTTGAGGGTCCAGCCTATGATCCATCACCACCCTATCAACTAGACAATGGCACGGTCTATCACACCCAGTCTTCTTTAGACCCTCCAGGGACAGTGAGTCCACCACCTCCCTGGGCAGACCATTCCAATGCCCCAACACACCTTCTGTGAAGAAATTCTTCCTAATGTCCAGCCTAAACCCTGCCTGGTGCAGCCAAAGACTGTGCCATCTTGTCCTGTTGCTGTTGCCAGGGAGAAGATACCAACCCCCACCTGGCTGCAGCCTCCTTCCAGCAGTTGAGAGAGTGATAAGGTCTCCCCTGAGCTCCTTTTCTCCTTTGTCCTTCAGGCTGCACAAAAAGAGACTGCCAGAATTGCTCTTCCTTGTTCTAGGACTTTCCATCCTTTCTCCTACCTCTCAGCCAACCCGCATTTGGTTATAAAAAGAACTTTTTGCTTATGTGGCAGGGAAGTCTTGAAGCCTAAGCAGCCTCATTATGCTTCAGTTTCAAAAGCAGACAAAGTAGTCCTTTTCGTTAGGTATGTCTAGGTAGTCATCTACTCTTCCAAGGTAATACTAGCCTTGATTTTACTGTTGAACAGGTTTCATTCCAGAGCAGGGGAACTAATCTGTACAGCTTTTACTCACAATTTGCTTTAGGGCAAGAATTGGATTGCCTACTTGAAGAAGGTTACTGTATAGTTAGCATGAAAGGCAGTACGAGAAAAAAAGCTCAGCTGAAATTTTTGCTGTTTCCTGATGATTGAACTGTTTTATTTCTTCTCAGCAATGTTTTTTTTTTCCTTCCAGAAAAGAGGTTGAATAAAAATTTTCCCTTTAAAAGAATATTAAAGCATATATTAAAGCATACTAAGACATCAGTAAAAAATTATTTTTAATACATTAAACTGTATACTTGACTAAATATATTATTTGCTGATTTTGTTTGATATGTTTTAATTCTACATCATATTTCATTAGCTCCATCAGACCATCTATTTGGTCATTTGTTTTGAAAATAAAGGAAAAAGGCATCTTTGTTTTATATGTTCAGCTAATTTGCCCACTCACAAAAACAAAACTGTAAATTGCTAATTATATTGTAGAGGCATATTCCTTTCCTAGGCTTGTATCAGAACTTCACGCTTATGACAAATTAACTGCTAATAGCTAACAAATGGTAAGAGACTGGCAAGTCAGCATTGCTGTTATCCATGCTGTTAAGTTTAAAATTTGCGTGTCTGACGTGTGAAGTGTTCCATATGTTTGTTTTAATGCTGTCATCTTTGATTTTGTGAGAAATAGATGAGGTATTTTCAAGTTGTTCTAAAAGCAACTTCTCATAATCATGCAAAAAGTCATTAGCCCTGGGGACGTTGACTGGATGTTCCAGTCCAGTGCTGTAACCACATTACAACACTGTGATGCTGAGAAACAGTATCCTGCCTGTGCTGACACTCAGGCCTTTGGCATTTTTCTTGATATCTCACATTGAAGATTTGTGTAACTTGTTTTTCATATTTACTCCGTCATCTTTCTCCATCGCTAATATCCAAATATCTCTCCTTTGGGAAATAGCTTTATTATTGCTATTTTTCATCTGTAGCAGATCATGTTTTAAAGGCAAAAGATTGATATTTTGCTTGCCTATGCTTTTAACATGTGACAGTTCCTTTTTATGTCCTTATTCAGATGTTTCTCGAACAGCATCCCAACCTAGTGTCAATTTGGAAAGTGTTTTCCACCCTCCAGATTATTAGAGAACATTTATATATGAACAGCTCTAAAGTAATATTTTTTCAGTGCTATATAAGACATTACTCTGGGATGCAATAAAGTGCATTTCTAATGATTGCTGTTAAAATACAATTTTTCTCCAGCTGTTACTACATTGTAACCCTTCTGATACCACATTTCCTCTTGAGGATTATATTCCAGTTTAAGAGACAACTTTGAAAACATTTGAAAGTTTAATTAAAGAAGAGTTATGCAAGACATAAATGCCAACTCAGTTATTTTTCTACAAATACCAATAACTACCCAAATTTCCATTCTTTGTCTTTCCATAGGATTGGAAATTGTTATAACATTTAAAGTTCCTTTATTTCTATAATTTTCAATCTCCATATGCCCCATAGTTTAGTTCATGTTACAGGTTTCCTTCCTGGGATTCTGCTCTAATTTATAATAGTGACTAAGTTGGATTTTTATTTCTCAATACTAATGCATTGTCTTTATGCATAGGAAATTTCCCCCTCTGAGAAAAAGGGCATCCCAAGAGGTGTGAGCAGAACTGATGTTGCACACATTACTTGGTCCTGGGGTAACCAGCATGTTTGATGGTACAGTGGAGATCTAATCTTTTGACAGGGCCTGTTGGATGTAGCTACCAAAGTAGTGGGTATCCATGTACTCCATTTGGAGACCAGGAAAAACTTGAGCTGTTTGTTCCGTTCTTCTCCATGCAGCCTCCCTCCTCCAGGTGTGGCTTCTGTCCATTCACTTTCTCAACTGAAAGACCTTGCTCCCATCGCTTCTTCCCACACTCGGCATCCATGAGGGATTTCTTGGCACTGCAGTCTCTGCCTGGGAAGCTGCAGTTTAGCCACATGCCTTTCTCCAGGAAGGAAATGATTTATTGATAAATTAGATGCACTAAGCTGATGTGTGCAGGTCTTTCTACGTTTCTAGACTATAGTCGTATGTGCTTTGATATTTGAGTGATAACACCTCAAAATTTGTATGTGACACCTAACAAAATAATAATGAGAAGAAGGGACATTTGGATATCATGTCTTGTAAAACTTTTTAAGACAGGTCTTTTCATTTAAATACTAAGACATTTTTTTAAAGATGTTACTTCAAACACAGAGGTAGAAGACTGTTTGAAAATACTTGAAAATAAAGAAGAATCTTTTCAAAACTTGTTTTCATCTGTGATTTTTGAATTATTTACTCCAGACTTTTCAAAATAATTCTGTAAATGGATAAGACATTTATTTGCCAATTCGAGTTAAACAGGCTTCTTCAATTAAGAAGAATTAAGCTTTAAAATTAGTCTTCATATAAAAAGTAAATTTCAAATTTAGTCATGAAAAATTCTCTGGTCAAGTTTGGCAAACAAGTAATGAATTGTGACAGATCAATAGGAAATTAGTTGAGATAGTATAATTCTGAAATCTTGATCCAGCATTAGAACTAATTAGTTTCCAACTTGTCACTTTGATTTTGTGAATAAAGATTACACTTTTCTCATATGTTATGTATATCTTACTTGTCAAATAAACTGATTTATATTCTTTGACATTTTTGCAGTTTAGAATTGATTATTTATATTGCTTATATTTGTGTTTCTTCTCTTTTTTTCCTAGTCCTATTTGTTGTTCTTGTTTTATATTAATCCATTCCAAACAAGTCATCTTAGTGTCTCCCATCTAAGTGTCTTAAAAGGGTAAGGGGTAAAAATTATTCTAATAATAATGAAATAAGGAATGACTCCACGAAAACAAGCTGTTCCAAGGGAAAGCAGCAATGATTCTTGTCTGTAGTATGAGCATCAACATTAATTACGAAGCACCAGTGTTTTCCAGATGTGTGTGCAAGCAAGTCTGTCAACCATCATCAGGTGCTTGTGTACACAACTGATCTCAGCTAGCCTCCTCTGTGTAGTTTTCTATTTCTCCCTTTGACTTAAACTTCTTTCTTTATGGATACCTTATATTGTCTGTCTTTGTCTATCAGCTCCCCATCTCTTCTGCTGCCTGGTCTGAAACTCTGTATCTTCCCTTCTCACACCTCTCTGAAGTTCCCTACCTGCTCCATCTTGCTAACGTCACGTTTCTGCAATGGAGCTGCTTAACTGCACAAGGGTGAGGGCATGACTTAGCAGAAAACACCCTGTGAAACCTGTGTTTAAGGCAAAACCACAAAGCATAGGGGCAGCTTTCCCACCATGGGGAATATGGACAATATGGACAATATGGGGACAATATGGATGGCCACAGTCACCGTGTAGAGCTCATAGATAAGGGCTAGTAGGCAAAGCATCCCACTGTGACTTTGCACAGTGGGGAAGGGGGTGAGCAATCACTGCACATTTTGTGCTTTCCTTCAGCAGCTTCTTGAAATTGAACACTTGCGGCTCAGCTCTGCTTCCAGGCACAGAGCATATCTCTGATGTGAAGGGTGCTTCTGGCATTTTTACTGGTCCTGGAAGGGCAAGCAGGCTTGCAGGGTTGGCACAAGGCAGGGCCAGGATGTGCCTAAGCTTTGAGCATACCCAGCATACCGTCTTAGCCTCACCTTTAGGTAGCAGTGTGAGCATCACTGCAGTCTCATCTTCCTCATGGCATATTGTGCGTGCTGGAGGTTGGATGGAGATACACATACTAGCAATAGGAGTGGTTGTTAGAGAATTCTGGGGAAGTGTTTTGTTTAAATACAGGATTTTGTTCAAAACTGAGAACTGATATCTAAGACTCCTTTCTGTTACTGTGAATTATGTATCTTTGCTGTATGTCTTTATTACAAACAGTGAGTGTTTCAGTAGGCACGGAGAGTTTAAAGTGATTGTGATAATATTAAAATATGTTCAGAGGAATATTGTAACATGGCTATAAATTACTGTGAGGGGTTAAGTAGTGCAAGACATGGTGGATAGCTGTTCATTTAGCACCTGAGGATAAGCAAAGTCGAAGCCTTTAATCCCAATGGTTTGTGCTTACTTGGAAAAATGTTTGTCTGACTGCAGGCATGGAACCCGTTGTGCAGGAGAAGTGGCAGCCACGGCAAACAACTCACACTGCACAGTAGGAATCGCCTTTAATGCCAAGATTGGAGGTATGTGAAACAATCTCCCACAGAAAAAAACATGTAACCAAAGAGCCATTTCTGCTAAATGGTGCATTCAGACCTTTCTCAACAAGAGAAGGAGATTTGTATGAACAAGCCTCACTGTGTTAGCAAGTAAAGCTCAGTTGTAGAGTGGTCGTTCAATATCAATACTGAAGGAGTTTTTCTGTGGTGGCCCTTCTGCAGTGCTCTCTGGAACACTGCCTCCTCTCAGTGTTCACATCGAAAAGTGAAACTTTTAAAGAAAACCTGACCCCAGAATTAGGACACTGGGGTTCTCTCACAGATTCAGAGCTCTTAAGTGATGAGCTGCAACCAATCATAAGTAAGAGTACACATCAGTAATATTGCCTTGCATATTGATCCCAAACAAAACACTCTCAAAACATAATGCATTTTTTTGTTCTTTGTCTGTGGTTGGTGAGAATCTTCTTTTGATCACTGTGAGTGATAAGATTGTTGCCTGAAAATCAATATTTGACGACATATTTTTGTTCATTCAGCCAAGAGGTTTCAAGTGTTTCTGTGAATTCTTAGTCATTGACTGTTCAGTTAATGTCTTTAGCTTAGTTTGTGGCAGTGATTATCAAGTTACCATCTGCATGTCTCCTGGGATGTAGCCTGCCTGTGACAGCTTGTAATACTTCTAGTGAAGTTTATTCTGAACTTTTGATGAAGTCATGGGATTGGTATATTGGCTTTCAGCTGATAGACTTGTAGCTCAAACTCATTAATTGTTGCCTTTCGAAATAGAGCCTAAACGAGAACCCATCTGTGAAAACAGAAACATGTTTACCTTTTCGCACACCAGAGGAAAGTTCGAAACTATGAGCAGGAGAATTGAGACCATGTTTCCATTATTAAAAATACAGCATCTATTCTCTGCTGGATCAGTACAAGTTTGATCCAAATCAAATGTGAGCACAGATGCATTTCAAATTACCCAAAGCATACAACATCATCCTCGTGTCAGCTTTTCTGTTTTCCTGCTGGGTAAACAAAATTAGAGTAGACAACACCAGATCCAGGGTAAGGTTACAGTGATGCAGAAAAAAAATTTCCCCTCAGGTGAAGAGCCTTCCTGCAAAAAGCTACCCTGTCAGAGTGGTTTAGAAAATCAGAGCTGGTCAAGTGAGGGAGTTTGTGACAGATGAATAGGTTGTCTCATGTGAACATGGCATTTAACCATGTACCAGCAGTTATGATATCAGATCTGTTGAGCTGTCAAACCAGAGTCAAAGTTAGTGCACTAATGGAAATAAGAGATGGCTTCTGGAGAAGTTTCATTTTTGAGTGGAATAGTTGTGCAACATGAAACAGCATTTTTTGACATGGATTTGAAAAGTTCTCCAGAAGTAACATGACTTCTTAACAGTTTATTAATTATTAAGCATTAGGAGTGTGCAATAATAATAATAATAATACCCTCCAGGCATATTAGCTGACTCACAGCCTTTTTTAAATATAGTGTAAAAACTGATTCAGATGGACACAGTATGCAGGTAATAGAAACAGTAAAGAATAGATACGTAGGCCTTTTTATTATTTATTCTTAAAAGAAAGCTAGAAATCAGTAACACTGTATGAACCTCACTTGAAGTGCCACCTTTTAAAAGGATCAGCATTTGGAAAAAAGATTTCAGGAAACTCAACAAATAATCTGCAGAAAATCAGAGTCAAGAGGAAGTTCCAGGGAAGGTAGGTTAAGCCAACTCTTCCACTAGGTGAATATATTTAAGAGCTTTGGTGCTGCTGACCTCTGCTTGGCATGCCTCACTCCTTTCCCTCAGAACAGCCATTAGCCACACATGTGACTATATATACAGTGGTTGTGTTCCCCTCTGTACAGGCCAGATAGAGTGTAAAATTTTGAATCATATCTTGCTGAACTAGTATTCAGCTCACTTGTTTCCCAGGGATTTAAAGGCCCTCCTGGGGTATTCTTGGAGAAGAAACAAGAGTTGAGGTAAAGCAATTATATTCTCCTTACATAGAGGAGCACCTGCTGACAATAATGTTGGATTTGCTCCACCAAGATAAGTGTCTTTTACTTAAAACCAGAAAGCATTTCTGAACACATAAGGGATACTAAGAACATCAAGCAAAAGGGGAGAAAAAAATCTGTCCCATCAATATGCCATCGAATACTGGCAGCTGAACAAATCCAGTTAATTTATCTTTCTGATGGGAAGTTGTTAACTTAATAAAGATATCCATTAATAATGCTAATTTTCTTCTATGTCTGTACTCTTTGTTTCATTTCCAAACATTTAAGAATCTCTGATGACTAAGTTTATTAGAAAGTCTGAGCCTTTTTTTAAAATGGTCTAAGTGGAGATGTAACCCGTAGAAGACAAAATTTTAGTAAAATTGCAATCTGGGTCTTCAGTTTTTTACAGGTTTACAAGTTTTACAAGTTTCTTATAAAAAATTATGCAAGTTTCTGTGTAGATAAGCTACAGGTCCCTTTCACTACAATACAAACCAGTGCACCAAAGGGATGGATCTTTTTTGTTTCAGATTTACCCTCTGCAAGAATCACAAAAAACAAATTACCATGTACAGAGCTTGTGAGACTTTATAGGAAGGGTTGGTTAGCTTGCTCTTATTATTGCAAACTGATTGTGGAAGTTGTAAAACATCTGTGGGGATTTGGGTGCTTAGTTACTTGGCTGGGCTCAAGTCCTGATGGGAAAACAGTTACACTGAATTATGGTAAAACAGATGTATATTGTCTTCAGCTGACAAGGATTAGTTCAGCTGTTTCTTTAAGTTTAAGTCAGATGTTGATTAAAAACAAGCATTTTAAAAGAAAACTTCCTTTCAGCTCAGTTTTTCATGTTTCCTGTGATTCATTGAAAATTTGTTCAGAGTAAAAAGCCACTTACATTTTGCAATTACTGCAAATGTTAGAAAAAGTTTATAGGGCTCTGAAGTCTTGGAACAGTCTACAAATACAGTCTGCTAATTGCCTTTTGGATAGCTTTTGTTGTCCTATCACCACATGCCAAATGCAGTTTGGAGGATGTGTGATCAGCAGACTTAACCACGACAGACATATGCGGGTGGATAGGAAAGCAGGAAGGAAGGAATGAAGGAAGATTATTTTCATTGCAAATATCCAGTGAGATGTCTGTTGTTCAAAGTCATCTTACACAGAATTACAGAGTCATTTAGGTTGGATAAGACCAGGGTCATCAAGTCCAACCTTTGACTGATCATCACCACCTTCTAAACTAGACCACAGCACTAAGTGCCATGTCCTATTGTTTCTTGAACACCTCCAGGGATGGTGACTTCCACCACCTCCCTGAGCAATCTGCTCCATGGCTTAAACAACTCCTTCAGTGAAGAAATTCTTTCTGATGCCTACCCTGAACCTCCCCTAGTGCAGTTTGAGTCTGTGTCCTCTCATCCTGTCACTGCTTGCCTCGGAGAAGAAGCCAACCCCCACCTTACTATGACCTCTTTCAGACAATAGTAGAGAGCAATAAGGTCTCCCCTGAGTCTCCCTCAGCAGCTCCTCATGGCACTTGTCCCCTGGAGCCTTCATCAGCTCCACAGCCCTTTTCTGGACACCAGAAACCTCAATGTCTTCTGTGAAATGAGAGGCCCAGGTCAGAAAGAGAACTCCAGGTGCAGCCTCACCAGGGCCAAGTACAGGGGGACAATCACTTCCCTAGTCCCGCTGGCCACTATTCCTGACACAGGCCAGGATGCCATTGGCCTTCTTGGCCACCTGGCCACACTGATGGCTCATGTTCAGCCAGCTGTCAACCAGCACCCCCAGGTCCTTTTCCGTAGGCCACTTTGCAGTCAGTCTGTCCCCAGCCTGTCATGCTGCATGGGGATGTTTTGACCAAATAACAAGTGCAGGACTTGGCACCTGGCCTGGCTGAACCTCACACAGTTGGCCTTGGCCAGCAGCTTTGAAGCATGTCTGTCCATTGTTGGCTACGGAGAACAGCACCTAAGTCACAGCCTTGTCTGTGTTGCTTTCAAGTAGACAACTTCACCATTAGCACAAAAAATTGTGTGAATTGCTTTAGGTGATAGTGGCAGCATTTGGAGTTACTGTTCACTGGTTGAATACTGTATTTAGACTTGCTAACAAAGTCATAAAGGAAAGCTTTATTTTCCTTCTTTCAAAATCAGTGTACCTTTATTGTCTTTATTTAGAACTAGAGAGATATTTTAATATGCTTTAACAGAATTGAGCAGACGACTTTCACCCATCACTAATTTTCTGTAATGATGCAGAAGAAATAAAGTCCTAGAATCCTAGAGTTGGTTTAATGACTGTTTTTTATAAAGTAAAGTTCATAGTGAGATCACAGTTTATCATCTCATAAAACATAGGCAACTTTTTTGTGAACTGAGAAATACAGTTACTTTTCATTTTTGAGTCAAATAGAGTAAGGAAAAAAATTCTTCTTTCAACAAAACACTCCCTATGCCTCTTGTTAATTGGAAGTTAAAGTCTTGGTAAACACACAAGTTTCTTTAATCTGAGCTCATAAGCAAAGTGCAATCTGCCTGTAATTAGAAATATGTAAATCTGGCTAATAAATAGGCCTTTTAAAGGGGAAAGATCATCTAACTTGTAAATTGTGGAAGTGATCATCCCTCTATCATACAAGTTTATTAAATTTTTATTTACTATTTAGCCTCACTTTGATCACATGTCACACTAGCTGTATGTACATCTTCTTTCTTGTTTAGGTTAAAACTGGCATTGGTGATTTTCTCGGCTTTAACCACCAAGTCTTACAGTTAGGAAAAAAACAACTTCCAAATTTCTCAGTTTTCAGATTTTAGCATACTATATTCTTTCTAGTAATCTTAAAACATTGTGAAATGTTGGCACTTTGACTTGTCCAAACCCACATAAATTCTTTTAACATAAGAATTTTAGATTATACCTCACAAAAGCTGCTTCTGCAAGTGAAGGATGTTCACTGTATTGTTATTTCAGGTTGAACAACATTACGTATTTGTTCATAATCTCTTGTAATTGCCATGCTACAGTGTGTGGTAATCATTCTGTACACAAGAGAGTTCTTCCCAGTTTCTTCCTTGAAGTCTTATACAAGGAAGGAATAATACCAAGGTTATTTGTCAGTACAAATCTTTTTATTATATCTGTTAGCATGATTAAAACTGTGAATAACTCAAGGAAGGTGTTGCAATTTCACTGCAGTATAAAAGGAGAGAGAAAATCAATTGGTATCTTTAAGTGACATAAAAATATTTCAAAGTTCAAGTATTTAAAAATTTTCTTTAGTCTAAAACTGTTGTTGAAGTTTGAAGGCTGTATAGTAGATAAATTACTTACTTTTTAAAACTTGAAGAAGGATGAAAATACTCATATATTTTTGTATTTTTTCCATCTAGAGACTTTTTTCCATTGGGAAAACAGATATCCAAACAGATCTTTTGTTTGTTTGTTTGTTTTTTTCTTTAAAAACAGTCAGAATTCTTATAATTACTCAGTTCAGTGTCATACACACCAATTTTCTCTGGGGGGAGGAGGAAAAAAAGAAACATTCCGAGTTTGTCTGTACAGTTAATTTTACTTTTCCTTCTGAAGGTGTCCGGATGCTGGACGGAGATGTGACAGATATGGTGGAAGCAAAGTCGCTCAGCCTTAACCCCCAGCACATCCACATCTACAGTGCCAGCTGGGGGCCTGATGACGACGGCAAGACTGTGGATGGACCCGCTTCTCTAGCGCGTCAGGCCTTTGAGAACGGCATCAGAATGGTAGGTTGGCGTCACAGTGCATCACCTGATCTGCTCTCAGGGGCAAGCTTAAGGCCGCTCCTGCACGTGTGTGGCATGGGGAAGGGCAAAGGACTTGGAAGGAAAGAAGAAAGCCTCATTTGCGTAAAACTAAAAAGCTGTTTTTCTTTTGTGGTGGCCTGATGGTAGTCTTTCCTGAGGTGTCAGCTCTGTTCATTTTCAACTGGAATACATCATCCTCAGTGTCTTTTAAAACTGCCCTCAGGTAGTGATGTAATTAGAAATAAATTGACTGAGAAATGCTACTTTGCACAGCAGTGCCAACTCATCAAATCTGAGTTGCAAAGAAATTTTAAAACAAATCCTTTGACTATGTTTCCTTCTTTCTTCATTTCTGTTGTTGCTTTGTTTTGCTTGATTTCTTAATGTGAGGTATATGATTTTAATAGGGAGTTGGGGCCAAAAAAAGGTGAATACCCATGGTTCTTTTACCGTTTATGTCTGATCTCAGAGCACTTGCAGTACTGTGATGAAGGGGACACTAATGGAACTGCAAGGATGCAGGGGATCTTGCTCAAAAAAGTTTTGTGTTTAAACACAGGTATGTGTTTGTTAAAATGCTGTATTTCTTGTAGGGAAGACAACTGTGAAAAGTTCAGTCTGAATTTCTGTACCAGAAGGACTCAGCCATTTCCTCATTGAAATCTCAAGTTCTCAAACTGGGGATAAATATGTGGAATAATTTGCCAGGAGCATAGATCTTGCCTACAAATATTATTGTTCCACTGTTACTATTATAGCAGTAGCATGAGAAGATTCCCTACAGAACCTAGATTAATTTCATTTTACCAGCTCATTGTTCTGTATGTGAAATAAGCACCAGTCTATAGTGAAAACATAGCATTTACTTTTCTGAGGTAGGCTTTTTCTGATAACAATGCAGAAAAAGTTTGAGTTTATATTTTTGAGAAATAATAGAAGTTATATTTGATACAAGTCAAATTATTATTTTTACAATTTATCTTTTATGTCATTTCATCAAACTTTGATCTGCCTGATGTTGCCAATGAAGAATTGAATAGATCTAAATATTTCCATATATTTAGATTTTTATTTGTCTCTGACTGTGAAAGCTTCTTCATTTCTACTCAGGAAATAGAAATTCTTTTTAAAACCTACATAGAAATATACTGATAAGAAAGACAAAACGTTTAAGGCTAACTTCTAATTTTCATTCTATAAAATATAATATCGACTGAAAGATTGTAAATGACTTGCCGCCTTCCCTGTTAGGCTATTTCCAGACCAAGAATTACTTCAAGATGAACATATTCTCTTTCTTTTTAATAAACCATGTCCTTCTGTATTCAGATAAAAGTACTTTTTCTATATTTCCTTACACTGTCATAAGATGAGGCAAATGGAAGAAGAAAAGATGAATTTTTTTTGATAAAATATCCCAAAAATGGGCTCATTGTTCAAGGTTGTGATTACATGCTCATCCAAACATAGATCTCCCTAAGGAGTCACAATAATTGTGCAGTAATAATAGTCAGACAAAAATGCTTCTTATGTTGTGTACAGATCCTTACTCTACTTTTTAGAATATTGAACCAAACAACAGTATAACCTCTAGGATCACATCTGTGGAGTAAATAAAGTAATATTGTGTCTTGGTTTAAGACAGTTAAATGGAGTGGACACTCCAAAATTACTTACCTCCCCTTTTAGTTTTAACCACTCCTTATTCACCAATAGGGAGAGATGAATGCAAGAAGATATAAGTGAAAAAAATAACAGTTGAAAACAGTCATTAAAAAATGAATCAGGAACAGGCAAAAAATAACAGTGATTATCAGTAGTTATAATGTTGCTGAATTCATGGACTCCCCAGAAACAAAGAAAAGCGAAAACGGCAGTTTCTCCCCCAAGATGGCATCTCCATGGATGACCCTGTGTGGAGAGATAGAGGTAAAATGGCAGCCAGCTCTTACCCACAGGATGGCCCCCTCTACAGCTGACGTGGGGTGAAGAGAGAGAACAAAGAGAGAGAAACAGCACACAACCAAACCTCTGCAATCAAAAGTCTCCCTCTTCCCCCCAGGTATCAACCAACAGGGAACAGGAGCAGAACAGAAAAAACCCTAGAGTCCCTGGAGGCTGGAACTGGGTCAGCAGCTGGGACTCATGGAGAGGCTTCACCTTCTCCTTGGCTAAAAAGGCAGGCAGGACTCGGACTCCGTGGCCTCCAGCTTTGACCAGGCACAGCTGGCAGGCTGGGGTAACTCCAGGAGCAGGAGGGCATGCTCTGTTCTTCTGGGCTTGGTGGTGCAGCTGCTCTCTGCCTTGCGCTGCCGCAGCTCGCCCAGCACGAACAAAAGAGAAAGAGAAACAGCGCTTTCTCCTGAATGCCCTCAGCCTTGAAAAAGGACCTGCACACACCTCAACCTCTCTGGTCCTTTTTTGGCCACCAGGTCTCAAAGACACAGTAACAACTTTGGGCACAGATAAATACAGAATACAATAACATTTTGGGTTACCCAGGAAAATTTGGCAAAACCTTCTTTCAGACCTACACAANAAATCTGTTTAAAGAAAGCCTACTGAGAAATAGATGAGTTCATGAAATGAACCTGTAAGTTAAATATGTTTAAAAACTCTGCTCAGAATCAAGGTAAAGGAAGAGAAAACTTGTTTTTAAACCTGTCACAAATACTGTGATTTTATGTCATCTTTAAGGGTATTTGGTTTAATTTTATTAAATTTGCATACTTGAGTTCAAAGAGAAGCCTTGGATACTTTACTGTCAAACAATTTCTGTGCAAATATAGAACTTCTTTTTTGTCATGCTTTCAGTTGAGAAGGTCCTTTTCTCTAAAATAGTGTAGTCATAAGTTTGGAAAATTCTAGACGTTTATTTTTAAAATATTAATGCATTAGAACTTGTAGACCTAATAATATCAAGAAAAACATCCATTGTAGTCATGCAGAATTTGCCTGAAAAAAAAATCAAACAAATGGTGGTAGATCCAAAAGTAACATATTCAAGGAAAGATTAGGTATGTAGCATCACTGTTCACCNCTTCTCCTTGGCTAAAAAGGCAGGCAGGACTCGGACTCCGTGGCCTCCAGCTTTGACCAGGCACAGCTGGCAGGCTGGGGTAACTCCAGGAGCAGGAGGGCATGCTCTGTTCTTCTGGGCTTGGTGGTGCAGCTGCTCTCTGCCTTGCGCTGCCGCAGCTCGCCCAGCACGAACAAAAGAGAAAGAGAAACAGCGCTTTCTCCTGAATGCCCTCAGCCTTGAAAAAGGACCTGCACACACCTCAACCTCTCTGGTCCTTTTTTGGCCACCAGGTCTCAAAGACACAGTAACAACTTTGGGCACAGATAAATACAGAATACAATAACATTTTGGGTTACCCAGGAAAATTTGGCAAAACCTTCTTTCAGACCTACACAAAGCTTGAAGATTGATATTCTTAATTTATTATGCATGTACCCACACAATTATATATTAGAATTTTAAAATGGAACAGCAAAGGGAAGTGCCAAGAATTGTTAAAAACATCTGAAAAGTAAATTATGTCCAGCTGGTTTTATTAGGAAACTCAAAGGTAGTGCTGGATAATAACTTCGATTAGAACATAATCAAATTCAATTATTATTTTAAATTTATTATAGTCATTGCATAAAAATTAAATGGATGCAAGAGCCAGTTTCCTGAGAGACTGGGTTCCATGAAAAAAGCACCTGATTTTTGTTAAGCACATATTCCAATTAACAGTTTATGCTGTGTGTTTCAGAACTATTATTAGTTTTAAATCTGCTGAGCTAATATGATTACACCTTTCAAATCCTGCAGAAAATAACAAAGGTGACTGCATAGTTTTTCCATAGAATTACACAGAGACAATACATGCCTGGAATTGAAATAGACAAATCTGTTTAAAGAAAGCCTACTGAGAAATAGATGAGTTCATGAAATGAACCTGTAAGTTAAATATGTTTAAAAACTCTGCTCAGAATCAAGGTAAAGGAAGAGAAAACTTGTTTTTAAACCTGTCACAAATACTGTGATTTTATGTCATCTTTAAGGGTATTTGGTTTAATTTTATTAAATTTGCATACTTGAGTTCAAAGAGAAGCCTTGGATACTTTACTGTCAAACAATTTCTGTGCAAATATAGAACTTCTTTTTTGTCATGCTTTCAGTTGAGAAGGTCCTTTTCTCTAAAATAGTGTAGTCATAAGTTTGGAAAATTCTAGACGTTTATTTTTAAAATATTAATGCATTAGAACTTGTAGACCTAATAATATCAAGAAAAACATCCATTGTAGTCATGCAGAATTTGCCTGAAAAAAAAATCAAACAAATGGTGGTAGATCCAAAAGTAACATATTCAAGGAAAGATTAGGTATGTAGCATCACTGTTCACCTTGTGCCTAAGAACAAACAGGCTTAGCATTGCATAACATTGTGACCAAATCATATCATAGGACTTTACTGACTCTGGGACAAAATGGAGCACACAAAAGCCTCCCTTGATTCATAAGTATAAAATCTAAGCACACTTTTAAGATGCCTTTCGGTGTCCCACAGTCCATAAGCACAACGCTAGAAGTACTTGATGGAGTTGAGCTTACTGATTCAGGGCTCCGCATGCAGCATTCAGTCAAGTCCATTTGTATTCATACAAATAAGCCTGTTACTCTGCAATAGCCTCAACATCAGTTGGAGAGGAAAGCATTTCAGATATTCACACTTGTTCTCTCACTGCTGTTTGGCAAGGTTCTGGATATGTGACCACTGTGGGTGTTTTAAGTTGTAGCGTTTCAAAGAGCTGGTTGCGTCACTCTCCAATGTCACACCACCCGCATGCTTTATCTTGTTTCTGTAGTACACATAAGGAAATACATATAAATCACAACTGGTCAGGTCATCCTTAATATAACCTAAAAAGGGTGGAGAGGAGGGGAAGTCTGCATGGAAACTTTTGGCAGAGGCGCCTTCATCTTACTGCCGTGACACCACTCTGTTTAGTAAGCTGGATTCAAGCCAAAATATTTGATGGACATTAATGACCAGATGCTGTGTGGCTGAACCTCTTGTACAAACTCAGCTTGGTGCCTTCCCTCCCTTCATCACTGCCCCTTCTCATCTCTCTTGCTTCAGCAACTTTGGCTGCAGAGTGTGTGTTCAAAGTGCTTGCTGGGAGCAGAAAGGCTCTCTTACAATCACTACAAGCCTCCTACCCACATGCAAGAGTGAGGGAGAAAAGGAAAGAAAAGGAGAAATCAAGAAGGATTTCACATTTATTATTATCATTACCATCATCTTTACTATGTTTCTGCTCCAAAAGTGGAAGAGATTGCTCATCATTTGCAAGTGTCTAGGCAAAAGTTTGCTCCCGGTGTTCTACCACGGATGTTGCTATTAAATTTATTTGTCCTGTCATCATGTCTCTGCATCATTCTGGGTAGGATGTAATTCCTCTTGCCTACACCAAGAGGAATTATTCTCTTTTACTTTACCAAAGAATTGCATTACAGAAGTCAAAGGCAGAAGTTGCAGCAGGAAGACTTCTAGTCAAACGTGTCAAAAAGGCTGGTTTTTAATACATTTAAAGTGATACACAGAGGGGTTTTTGAATGATTTTTTAAGCTGTGTATTGTGGGTTTTCACTTTGTGCAGCTGTTGTTTGAGTCTAAATAAGACATACCTGTGTTTATGCATGACTGTGATCATATATGGATATGTTTTGCATGCATGAAGTCTTCTGCACATTTCTAGGTAGTTGGCAAAAAATTACTTGTTGAAAATCAATCAGAGGAGTAAGTCCTGTGCTTTGGGATGGTCTCAGAAGACATGAATTCCAGTATGCTGATGTAATCTAGTGTTAGGTCCTGGCATTTCTCTAATTTGCATATATACTATGTATCCTAGTTGCATCTACAATATAAAGTCAGAACATATGAGGAAATAGACAGACAGACAGACAGACATATGCTTCAGTGTAGTGAGTTAAACTTTGATTGGCTCCCTACTAGAGGCTGATTACATAACAGAAATTGAAAAAGTCCTTCGGTATTTTATCACTGTATATTTTCCTGCTGATGTCATAAGATGTAGCACCATTTAGTTGACATTTATAGTTCTAACATCTATCATCTACACCTGTCTTTTTTCATAAGCCCAGTCAGCAAAATTTCATCCAGTTATTGCTTCATTAGTATCCCTGTTTTCATCATCTGTCTATTATTTTCTGGTTTCTGTACATCTTTTGGGAAGAGACAGTCTTAACTGAAGTCTCATGTCCACGGCTTTGTAAGGTAGTAGCAACCTTCACTACTGAAAATAATATAGCTTATTACTCATCTAAGTTTCTTACATTCTTCTTACATTTTATACTTCCACTATAAAATGCCTCTTTTGATGTATTTATGCTGCATCTTACAGTGTAAGTCATTACAGATTTTGACCAAGTGATCTCTTGGATAAATTGAATTGGAACATAGGACATAAGACAGGAAATGACAGCATAGGTCATCCAGTGCAGCTTTCTACCATCACAGGCAGTGTGCCCTTTAAATACATTGAGCATTTTATATTCTATAACAAATCAGAATTTTTTCCCCTGTGATTCTCTGGGGAAAATATTTCATGGCCAACATTAATCTATTGGTTAGAGATTTTCTTCTAAGTTACAACAGGGTTTCCTCATGTGCAGTCTTCTGCCCACTGGTTACTGGGCATAAATTGTGCCTCATCTTTCATACCTTTCCTCCCTCTATTTTTGTTCCTGATATACTTTTAGAACAGAGTCTCCTTTCAGACTTCATTTAGATGTGATAGACATGCTACTCTCACTGTTCACTTAAAAACAAGTCTGTCCATCTTCTTGCTCATTAGAGTAGTGCTTCTCCACATCTTCTAGCCTGACTTCTTTTCTTGAATGCAGGTGATTATGATTACTAGACTCACTAAGATGCTCTTTTTTAGGTCAAAATCACCTAGTAACTTTGTTTCCTGAGTTCATTCTTAAAATACTCTATGCATAACTTCCTTGACCACTGTGTTTGTCCAGCAGAGCCTATATTATTTCCAGTACAACCATTTCCACTCCTACCTTCCTGTTAAAATAATATTCATTTTCTTTTGTTTCTTTACTGATTTCATGCAGGGCTCATCACATCTTTGCAGCAGCCAGACACTCGGGTTCTAATACGTTTCTCTGCATAAAATAAGTCACCAGACAAAAACTTCACGTTTATCTGAAATTCTAAAGTATATGTTGCATTTTAAGCTTTTTTTCCAGTAATGCAGGTGTCCCTTACTATCCTGTAAAATCTGTTCTGCAATCTTAAGAGTAATGTTTTGTCTATTGAGTTTCTTTCTGTTAGTCAGAATGTCCAATTCAGACCTCATTCTTCTGGTTCTTTCTGAAACACTTTCTGTTTTCTGGCATTATTATTTCCACTGTGGATACCAGAATGGGGCATGCAAGTTTTAGCATTCTCTATGCACACCCAGTACTGCTTCCCCATTCCCTGGACAGCTTCATATAGACCTTACTTACCAATCCAATGAACAGACTATCTTAGGGCAGCTTATTCCCAATGGATTGTCTTCCATAGCCCTAAACTTCCTAAGCCACCACTTTGCAAAGGTTTGCCCACCTTCCTTTATTTCTTACCAGTAAGCTTAATTTCTAGGTCTTACTACCTTTGATTTGGCTGATGTATATCAGATGCCTTAATGACTTTGCAGGTGTGGTTTAAACTTGATATGATGTAGTTTCCTACAAATGGGGGTTGCCCAGCAAAAAGGAGATTAGGTGAATAGAAATCCTTTGTTCTACTGTTTGCATATAGTTAGCAACTTTTTGCATTCAAACAAAGTAGAATTCAGGATATTGCCTTTCAGTAAATTAAATAGTATTTAGGCTCAGTGATACCTGGTTGAACTTTGATACAGTATCTTTATTTTGCTTGGGAAATATATGAACAAAGTGCGTGAACCAAATATATACAGCTAACACCAAGACGATCACGACCTACATCTGAAGTGCAAAGAATGGATTTATTTAATCATCTCACTGGCTGGAGGATTACAAAGATACAAAGGGATGTATACATACATTGGTAAGCTCATTCTTGCAGGGCTTGAGCCCTGCATTACATATCAAAGAGCCTGGAGCATGCGTAACTCTTCACCAGGCTGTGTTTTACAATCTCAGAACTTCTTATCTCCTTTCCCCCTTACAAAGAGGCCCCCAGCCTACGGGAAGAATGCTTTTAAGTCTTTAACAACATCCTGTTATCTACTCTGAGAAAATTTCATTTCTTCTTCAGCAGACAGAAAACAACCCAAAGCAAACACAAATACGTGAATTCTCTCACACTGAGTATTTTCTAACATCTCCCAGGTGCAAGGTTGATCTCTGAGCAAAAACAATTCTAAGAACAATTTAGTTTTCTCTCTCCTCACCAATCTATTGATTTTAAACCCTTTCCTCCCCCACAGAAAGCTAACCTTAAAATTGCTCTCCATTGTTTTCTGTGAAAAATAAGCTTTTCCACAGATAGTCAATATGTAGTACAAAAAAAAGTGCAGAAAAAGGAATAATGTATCAGAAATGTTCTTATGCTGCATTCATTGAGTTATAAAAATCCTGAAAGATGGGAAAATCTGTAATGAGAGTTACAGGAAAATATACCCAAAATGTTCATTTTCCTTACAATGTCACAAAGTGTACTGGAAACCAAAACTGTTTGGTTACCTCATCCCATCTCGCACATACATGGAAACTGTTGAAACAAGCCAAAATAGCATTGCTGGTTTTGGGCTTGCCAAAATGCCTCTGGTTTTGGATGCCCAGCCTGAAACAGGTGATATATTGAACATTAAAAAAAAAACCAAAACAACACACCATTCTTTTTGTGGAGTAAATCTTAATTTGAATAAACAATACTGGAAAGCAGCTTTGGCAAATTAATCTCTTTCCATACACTGAAGTATATAGATTTTTATGTTTTTTGAAACATGAATCTGATTTCTTTGTGTGAGCAAATCATATATCCACTCTACTCTTATATTTGAACAGTAGTATCTACCTATTTCTATATGTCATGTAGAAAAAAAGAGATTTCTGGAATGGAAATCACTGGAATTTTGCTGTCAAAAGTTTTCTGTGCAGAGAACTTAACAGTTTAAGGTACAAACCTGTAAGGCAAATGACTTTCCAGATAGCCTATATGTTGTTTCTTAAATGAATGCCATGGGAGACAAACTGCACAAAGCTGTTACTTCAGTCCTCATTCTGCAACAGCAGAAGTGAAGCAGCCATATTTTCCTGCTTATCTGCTGAAAAGAGCTAAATTTGCAGAAAACAGGAGGTTCTTTTTGCTAAACCCCAGAATTCAACAGACATCTCTAAACCTGAAGTTTTTCACAAGGACGAGACTGATGTAATAGTGAAACAGCAGCTGTGTGGATCTAGTGGCCCTGGGCTCCTTTCTAGAGTGATTAATCAGATAGTAGTATAAAGGCAGTGAGAACTGCCTGAACCCATCCCATGTAATGGGTGTTGGTGTGTAACATCGATCGCAATATCCAGTTCTCACTGATAGCTTTCCTGTGCACTGCCTGTTTATTTTGGCTTTGCATGCGGGGACAGTTTCACCTCTGATTAACTAGAGACTCTTTGCACAACAGAAACTTTGGCAGAGCAAGCCCTTGTATTATCACATTGTGCTTGCAATATACAACTTGGTTTATCCTGGTAACAATAGTAATGATACTGTAGAGAAAGAGCCTGAACCACAAGTGTGATTCATGCAGTCCTTGAGCTGGCTCTGTTTTGTTTAGGTAAATGAGAAATTCATTCCAATATTCCACATGTTCATATTTCAGGTTTCAGCCAACAGTTCTTTTGGTTGCACTTCAGGCACTAATTATAGCTCTGTGGGGAATATCTTGGAACTGTTTAAACTGTTTTTCTCGTGAAGAGTAAAGTAAAAAATACACCACATGAAGCCTACATATTGAATTGTTCCACTGATATATCCCGATAATTAGTGTGTTAATACATGGGTGCTTGTGGTTATTCAATACAGGTCTTTTAATACGCACATTATAATGTTTTATAACTTCAATTTTTGAAAGGTATCCTGTCCTAAGAGATAACAAAACACATTTTTTTTCCTTTTTTATTTTTTTAGCATGGTTAATTATTTTGTCTTTCATTTTCTTAATTAAGGGGCTAGTTCAGAAGTAGCCAGTAACCTTTCTTAGCAACCACTTCCCTTTCCAACAATATAAGGTAATCATTGTTTTTTTAAGTAGTGATATATTTTTGCATTTTATATATATTATTTGTGTGTATATATTGCTGTATTCCAGCAACAGGAAATATTTTCTTTACTTGCTAGTTTTCCTAAGAGTAAAAACATAACTGCTAATATAAAAACACAGGTGTCTGTTTTTGTCTATTCCCCCTAACGTGCATCTTTATGCATACCTGTTTGGCTCATTCCTCATTTCCTCATAGATACCATAGGTGTGCACTTTTAATAAATTGATGCACAAACATGAATTTTTCTGAAAGCACGGATACCTCAACAGAATTAATGGCCTGAGAAATGTCTCCTCTTGTTCATGAATTTTTGCTTTTTATACCTAAAGAGACTGTTTAAAAAAAGAAATATGTTTTGGTGTCTTCCTGTAGCACTTCAGAATTACTGACTTGGGCTCTCAGCTTACCATTATCTGTTTTTGGAGAGATGCCTACTTTCAAGTTCAGTTCTGTGCAGTCTACAAAAGAGTCTTTTAAGGATGTTGTGCCAGACTATTTTTCATTCCCAGATAAGAGGTTAAATGGACTGGTAGAAATTCAGCAGGAGCTAGGAGCTGCTACTGGTCAAAAGTAAAATGCTGACAGTGAACAGCTTGGCAGTGCTGTGTCTCTGCACATGGCAGCAGCATCTAGATCCTAGAGAGTGCAGAAATCAGCAGAAACTGGAAGAAAGGGGATGTGTCTCACAGATGCATTTCTCACAGGTGCTGTGATTCTTGGTGCCTGGTGCTACAGTGATTGTATTATGCTGCACCTAAAAACCATGCCTGCATTGTAGATTTTTTAGGTCTCCAGAATACTGGCCTCTGTTCTGCACATTTAGTTATGAACATTTTCTCTTTAGGAATTAGTTTTTAAGGAAGAGGTCATACTGTGGTCTTCTTTTTCCAGCTTCCACTTCAGGATCAATTTCACTTTCTGGCAGTAGTTTTTGTTCTTGGAAACATTAAATAATTTTAGAACAGTATTGAGGGAAAATAGAGGAAATTAAATGTTTAGGCTCTAGGTGTGGATAGAGTGTCCCTCCTTCTCTCTCCATTTTATATTTTCATGGTTTGTTTTCTGCTCATTGGTGTGCAATTTCTAGCATACTGGTGCCAAATTACCTCTCTCAGGCAGCCACCCCTGTAACTCTTAATTACTCCAGGTCAGTGGTTCTGTCCTCTGCCTTTCCTGCTCCTTCACATTTTCTGCCTTGCTCCTTTGTAAATTTGATCGCTTCTGTCAGGACAGTAACTCACTCCATAGGCAGAGAGGGTTATTGGGGCACTTGGTTCCTGGGCTGAAAATAATCAGGATTCACAGGCTGGATTAAGGCAACTTGACTTACAAAGCAATGAATGAATGTAGAGTCTAAACTTTATAAAATAGTGTGATTAAAATTTGCTCCAGTGGCTCATTCTACATCTTGTAGGTGGAAACTGTTTTTATCAGAGTATTTTTAAAGAGTGCTGTAAGCAAGTTAAAAGTGTGTGGGACTGCTGATTGTCTTTGGATGAGTGTGTGAAGACTTATAAAGGTCCCTGCCAGTCCTGCTAAGGCATTCACTCATAAAGATGTGGTGCATACACAAACACACACACTTGGAGCAGGAGTTGTTTCTGTAATAGTATAAGGAAATTCTGCAGATGTCATTATAAGCATGTTTGTACTGGCTCTGATTCTTGGCAGGCTTCACCTGTCCATGCTGGTAAACTGGAAAAAACAAAAAGGAGCTTTTATATCACTTACCTGCTTGCAACTTTCTGACCAAGGAAAAGGAGGCACTAGCAGAAAAAAACAGGGCAGAATGCCCCAAGATTCTTCCTTCATGCTTTTACAAGTGCAATTTGTGCCTTGGGGCCTCTGTAAAAGACCTGGGTCCATTTCATTTAAGGTCGGTTGTCTGTTGAGCACACTGGCTTTGTTCAGAAAATATGCTAGAAAATTGGACTGTGATTGTGTCAAGCAAGTCACAGTCATCAGTGAAATAGTTTTTCTTTTGCATAATGGGACAGTCGATTTTTTTAATATATATATGACATTTTATGCAATTTAAGAAAGTAGACTAGAAAAAAGGAGAACCTTTCATAGTGGTCTGATTTGGTGCACTGACAAGCACAAGTGCAGAATTATGGACACTGTTTATAAGTGAGTGTTTATAAGATGCAGTCCTCATTTGTCATTGCAAATGGAACAGCAGGAACAACTCTATACCTAGAAGGAGAGGGAATGAAATTTAAAATCATTGGACAAGCATTGAGTATACTTTGCTGGACATCCATTCAACACTGGTCTATGCCTCTTCTACAGAAAAGTTACTAACTCTTAGTTTTGCTCAAGTTCTGTCCATATGATTTGTAAAATCACCTTTGCTTTTGAATGACACATGGCTTCTTAGCATCTCACTTTAGCATTGACTTTTCATCTTGATACCCTTGGGCACCTGCCAGATGACAAATGATAGATATAGATAAATAGTAAAACCTATATAGTGCCTTGCATGTGTGTTTACCTTAACTTTGTAACACAGTCCAATTTTTATTTAACTGTCTTTATTTAAATGATACCAACTGGGAATAACATTCACACACAGTAGAACAGCTAATGCTTTTGCTTCATTTACTTGTTGGGCATAGTTACTAAAAAGTTTGTGTTTTCCTAAGCATGATTAGGTCTGCTGAATTAAAGCAGAGTG
Source organism: Notiomystis cincta (assembly GCA_013398075.1). Classification (NCBI taxonomy): domain Eukaryota; kingdom Metazoa; phylum Chordata; class Aves; order Passeriformes; family Notiomystidae; genus Notiomystis; species Notiomystis cincta. Next base: position 135,449 of record VZRX01015533.1, on the reverse strand, counting down.
TTTGGAAACTAACTAGAGTTTATTTACTTGACAAATTCTTTTAGTAAAGTTCATAGGATCATAGGATTATAGAAGGTTGGAAGGTTGGAAGAGGCCTTCAAGATCAGCCAGTCCAACTGCCCACCTTCCACTACCCCTATAACCCCTAAACCATCTATATCACACAGCACCTGATCCAGACTTCTCCTGAACACAAGTGTTGAAATTAGTTTGGAGGGTTGCTTTTTTTATTACTTTTAAGATTGCCATTTGCTTTGCCAGATAGTTTCTAGGAACAAGGTGTCTAGCATGTTTTCTGCTCTGAAGGTAATGGGGTTGTTTTCTGAGCTCTTATATATGCACTATTTTAGTGCATTAGAGGAGTGTAAGTAATTCTTACTTTGTATATAGAAAATATTCTTTTCCATTGGTTAATGCACCTGGTAGTTACTTTTTATTGCAATAACACAGACATTGATCCTTTATATATTTGCAGGAGACATTAGTTTTAAAGAAATACTTGCCATAATATGCTTACCAAAAAAACTTAGCGTGAAAATGTAAATCCAGGTGCAAATGACTATTAATTTTAAAGCCTTGCCTATACTATTAAAAATCTAAATTGATATTTATAATTTTTAAATGATAAATGCAGAATTTCTAACATCCACTGGCATGTTTTCACCATTTTGTGGCCAAAAAATGATTCAAATACCTGTTTCTGCAGCTTGTTGTTCATTATTAGCACAGCAGCATAAGTATACATCTAATGAAATAGGGACACATTCTCTGTGCAGACAAACTAATAATGCAGTCATACCCTGCAGTGAAAAGGTTTTTATTGCATGAGACGAATCGTGTTATACTGCTGTTTGCTCACAGAACCATCTGATGGTGACAGCAGAAAAATGACAGACTGTTGTTAGTAGGATCTTTTTCTGTATGCATCTTCTTAAGAAGTTCTTTTACAAAACTTTTTTTTTTTTTTTAAGTGGAAGCTGTGGTTTGATTACCCTGAATACTCATTTTTTTTCTGTCTTGGTTGCACTGGTGTTTATTCCGAATTTCCCATAGTGTACTGGTTTAGCCATATGTAATTACATAACACTGTTTTCAAGACCTGCATGTGAAGAAATAAAAAAGAAGTAAAATGTGTAAAATTCTACAAATAGCATGTACCTGTGAAAATTTGTTAAAGAAAGGTTCTAATGGAATATTTCAAACATGTTTTGGAGGTAAAAGTGTGACTGTATGGTATTCTTTCTTCTGCATGTTCTACCTGCCTATAAATATTTTTTGGGTGAAGGGAAATGTTGGAAAGAGATATTTCTTAAGAGCAGTATAAGACCAGACAAGAATCTCTACATGTTTCTGAAGCATATGTCAGAACCGATGGTCAAGCCAAGAATTACCATTACCACAAGGTAGATAGAAGGTGAAAGCAGATAATATTTACTGCTGGGAAGCATGATCTAATTTCGAGAGATGATGGGATGGAATTAAAATAAAACCAGTAAAAATCAAGCAAGCACACATCAAAAAGTACTGAACCAGCATGGTTTTAGCATAACTCTGCCTCCTGTTCCCCACAAGTGTAGAGAGGGGTGTAATTTCTGTCTCCCTGACCTGCTGGTGTAATAAATCGGTGAATACGCATGAAATAATTTTTCCAGTTACCCTTCCTTTAGTCTGTCTCATCAGGTGTTATCAGAATGGAGGTGTAAGAAGTAAAGGTATACAAAGGGAGACGACCTCTTTGTAGAATGAAGGAAACATCACATCCCACTGGCTTTGGGAAGCTCTGAGCTGGAACCTGCTAGTGGGAAAAAGCAGCCAGAACAAAAATTCCAGATGGGAAGGGATTTTGATTTGGTGAGAGCTCGTAAGGTAGAGAAGGAGAGCTGTAACACTTCATAAAGGTTGTCTTAAAGACAAACAAACCAACCAACCAACCACAAAACCAAACCAAACAAAAAAAAACAAACAAACAAAAGAAAAAAAAAACCAAACACCAAAAAAACCCCAAACAAACAAACAAACAAAACCCCCTACTTCACTGAAAACGTTGCTATTTTGCATCTTTCTGTTGGTGCATTAGCTAAGATCAAGTAAAGGAAGTGAAAAAATTGTAACATTTAGACCAAAGTTGTCTGGACCATGTGGATTTCATAGTACAATTAACTTGGCACCTTGTGATTTTTCTGTCTGCTTGAAATGTTTCTAAATGAAAATTTGCATTTTAGAGACATAACCTTATAAAAGCACTAATTAGGAGAATTTGCTATTTAACTTATTTTGCTGGAAAGTCTTTCCAGGTAGTGTCCTTTAATTAAACTCGTAAATTATCTCCTGGTAGTTGAGAAGCCACAGCAGTCTGGTGAAGGCCCAGGTGACTGGAAAAAGGGAAACATTGTACCCATCCTTAAAAAGGATGGAGGGGAGGACTTTGGGAACTCCCAGTGGGTCAGCCTCACCTCTGTGCCTGGAGACATCATGGAATAAATCCTCCTAGGAGCTCTGGTAAGGCACATGAAGGACAGGGATATGATTTGGGATAGCCAGCACAGCTTCACCAAGGGCAATTCCTGCCTGACCAACCCAGTGGGCTTCTATGATGAGGTGATTACATCAGTGTACAGGGGCAGGGCTGCAGATGTCATTTTTCTGGACTTCTGTGAAGCCTTTGACATATCCCCCACAATATCCTGCTCTCTAAGTTGCAGAGAGATGGATTTGATAAATGGACTGTTGGATAAGAAAGTGGTTGGACACTCAAATCCAGAGGACAGTCATCAACAGCTCAGAGTCCAATGGACATCAGTAACAGAAGTCCACAGTGGTATTATTGTTATCCAGTGTTGTTTACTGGCTTCATTACAGGGATGAAGGGATCAAGTGCATCCTCAGCAGACTGGCAGATGACACCAAGCTGAGGGATGCAGTTGATGCTATTGAAAGATGGAATGCCATCCAGAAGTACCCTGGACAAGCTCAAGAAATGGGAGAATGGGAATCTTGTGAGGTTTAATAGCACCAAGTGCAAGGTGGTGCACCTGTTTCAGGGCAACCTCCAGTATCAATACAAGCTGTGAGATGAACAGATCAAAAGCAGTCTCACTAAGAAGGATTCCAGAAGGACTTGAGGGTGCTGGTGAATGGGAGGCTGACATAAGCCAACAATGTGTGCTCACAACCCAGAAAGCCAACCCAGTATGATATTTTACTCCTTTGAGTTTGTAGCACTACTTTCTTGGTACATCTGGATAACATAGATGCAGATCAACAAGCAGTGTATAAATGCTGTTTCTAAAGCTGTGTTCATACCAGTCATTTTCTCAATTTTTCTAATGTTTGATTGTGAAATTTGCTAAATCCTGTTCACATTTCAAATTCTTAACAGGGAATTTGTTTTTTATTTTCTTCTTCTCATCAAATGCCCTTTTTTGGGGAAAGACCTGGCTCTTAAGCAGTTGAGAGAGAAAAGAAGAATTATTAATGAAATCTTTTGTATTGTTTCCAAACAGGGGCGAAGAGGCTTAGGTTCAGTCTTTGTTTGGGCATCTGGAAATGGTGGAAGAAGTCGAGACCACTGCTCCTGTGATGGCTACACCAACAGCATCTACACCATCTCCATAAGCAGCACAGCTGAAAGTGGGAAGAAGCCGTGGTATCTGGAAGAATGTGCATCCACACTAGCTACAACATACAGCAGTGGAGAATCCTATGACAGGAAAATAGTATGGGTTTTAATTATTTTTTCATGTATACGTGTTTGTGTTTTGCACAGTGACATTGGGGGATGGAGAGAAAGACAAATAATTTATACTAATGTCTTCCGTCTGTTTTAAATCCAGTTATCAATAGTTTTCACATTTTACACACCTGATATTAGTATTTTACCTAGATACTTCTCTATTTTCTCAGATATGTTTTGACCCATCATTCCTCTTTTACATTCAGTGACAGTCAGTTATTACTCATATTGCTGCCTGTTCTGGAAATATATGGTAAGGAAAATTAGGCTCAGTGCTCATCTTTTCTATATTGTTCCTCTTCTTATTCCTGAGCATCTGTTTTCCCTAATGTTCTCATCTTTGCTGGAAAATGACAAGCAGTTTTAATTTTGTTTGATAATCTGTTGATATCATTAGTATTTGTACATCCTACGTGCCTTTGCGAAATGAATGCATTCAGGATACTTTCCAGTATTCAACATTATAGTCCTTTTAACCTTTTGAACCTTTGTACTCAGGTTGAAGAAGTTTGCTAACACTGTCCTCTTCCCTGCTTATTTATTCTAGTGTTTAACTTACAGAAATTTATTACTTCTTGATCAGAAAATTGAAGGATTTGGAGGGATTTTATCTCCCATATGTTTTCTTAAGGACTTATCTAACATTTCTTTCTTTCTGGTCCTCAGCAGATTCTTCTCTTGGTGTCAATAAAGAGTTAAAAATACTTGCCTCTAAGTTTTTTTTAATACTCTCTGCCTTGTCTTTCAGGATTCTGGGATGCGGGCCATCCCTTCTTGGATTCTTCGTTATTTTCAGATGCTCTAATTTTTGTTTTAAACTTGTTCTGAGATCCTTCTTCATTCCAATGATTTTTCTGTTCTTTACTTGCTTCTCTCCTCTGAAACCTTCTCTCTCTCTCTTCCTGACATGTTTCTTGTTATCCCTGAAAAATAATAATAAAGAAAAAAATTACTGTATATACTAGGAGTCCTCACTTCCATGATTAAATTCTCTTCACCGTCCTTTAAAAGACATTCACTAACTTCTTTATGTTTAAGTGAGAGTAATAAGCTGAGCAAATGTGATTGTGATCCTCCAGCCTGACCTCTTACTTAACCAAGTCTGTAGGACTTACCTGAGTCCTTTGATTCCGTCAGTTTCTGTCAATTCAACGATTTTTATAAATACAATCAATATTGCTATCAAAGTTTTCAGTGGCAAAAAAATCTACTAATTTAGTGTAAGTGCTTTTAATTATTCATTGCCATTAAAATATTTCTCTTGTTTGCTCTCTGAGCCCCTTTAACTTTGATTTCTAAGCATTTGGTGTCAGTGATTTTATTGCTAGTATGGAGACCACTCCAGTTGTCTATTTTTCTCTACCCATGTAGCCCAAACAGTTTTGATAACTGAAGGTAAGTTTCTTGTATCATTCTGTCTATGTCATGTTTTCTTAAAAAGTCTTTTTCATGTTATAAGTTTCTTGAATCCAAACTGGACACACCAGTCAGATAGCAACAGTATTCAGTGACAAAATCACAGGAAAATGGGTGTCTGTGTGCACCAGGTCAGTTTTCCTCTCTTTATATGTTGACCCTGACTGAGGCTTATTAGCTTCAGTATCACATAATGTGTCCATTGCTGTGTGATGCCCAGCCCACTTTCAGAGCTGCTGCTTCTCTATTTTGAAATTGGTGGTTCAAGCCAAATCTGTAAGGGCAGTTAGGGTGTCCTTAATTCCACTGTTAACAACTGGCTGGTTTAGTGCTCAATTCAGACCAGACCTCATCATCACTTTCTCATTTTTCAAGTTTCTCCAGCACTGATCAGAAGGTGCTGGTGTTTACTTCCATGTCTTTGGTAAAAGCTTTAGATCATACTATGGCCAAGAACCAAATTGTAGAACACCTGATTAGAAACAAGACTCATTTCTTCTATGTGCTTTAAGGGTATGTGTAGTTTCTCTGCTTCTAATTTTTTATACATGCTTACATTTTTCAACCTCATAATTATCCCAGTTTAAATCAATGTATTATGTATCATGTACATTTTTAATCTCTTAAATTTAAATATTTTTTTTTTAAAATATGCGGTATTGCATTATGTGTCTTGTAAAATCCTGAGTGTATTACTTTCAGCCAGAGTGATGGCCAGAAAAAAATACTGCAATACTTTGGCAAGCTTACTTTTCCAATATCTTATGTTATCCACCATGAGTATACTACTAGCTAATTAATCTATTAGTAATTACTTTAAATCCTGTATCAGCTGTTTTACACTAGATAGAAAGGTAGTAAACAGATGACATTAATAGGACAATACTGCTTACCCTTTTAAAATAATGACACTGTGCAGGTTTTCTGTTAGTCTTCTGGAACTTGTCCAGTGTTCAAATATTTGCTAAAAACAAGGCAGCAGTTCCCTTTCCAGCCCTTGTAAAAGTCTTTGGCACTTCTAATCTTTCTGATTTAAGCTTGTTATTTAAAAGAGAGATAAATAGGAAGGTTATTTATCATGTCTCTGTGCTCTGAAAATTTAATTTAGGCTTCTTTTTCCAAAAAGAAACATTCAGTGAAATAGCTGTTTACTATAAACTATTATCTCTGGACAATTAAAACAGTATTGGTTTGGGGATTCTTTTGCTTCTGATGTATTTGAAAATAAAACATCCTTATGCATTATTTTTTAGCTTCACCATTTAATCTTGTCTTTCCTTATTGCCTCTCTGCATCTTTTATCTTCAAATGTTATTAATTGCAGTTCCTTTATAACCTTTCTCATGTTTTTAATATTGAGTAAAATATCTCTGTATTTCTCTGTCCTTATTTGTACTTTTCTAATTGTACAAATTTTAACATTGCTAATTTAAGCTTTGTGCATTCCTTTGATTTCTTAATAGCTGTAATTTTCTTGATGATTGTCATCCATTCTTTTCAATTATCACAGACTTTCTGCTTTTACAGAATTACTATTTCAGTAAGAGAACATTGCTAATTTCTGACATATCACTCCATTATGTCTTGCACTAGGATCAAAAACACCTGAAGGTGATCTAACCTTTATTGTTAAAGACTTCTCATGGAACACAAGCATATATAATTTTTTATTTTACTGAAATATAGTACTTCTGGAACTTTGCACTGTGCTAATACAGGCAGGTTAATATCTTATTGTAAGATTCTTGAAAAGTATACTTTACAAAGGAGATAAAATTATTATATATAGAATGCATATAAATTATCCCATAATTAGGAAAATAAGGAAGATATTTTACATAAACATTATTGAAAGGAATTAAAAATATGCCTCTAAAAATGTTCTTAATTGGAGTCTCTCTTGGAGATCTCACACAATATCAGAGATAAGTAAAAATAATTTTTATTTGGATTCCATGAATTCTATAAGCACTGATTGTTTTTTCTAGTCAGATCCTCCATTCTTTTCAAAGCAATTCAGTCCCATATGCCAGTTTTAGTGTAGTCCTACGGTGTGCATCATTTTGCACAGTGAATGGCAAAAGTTTAAGTCTGAGGGACTGTAAGAATTAACCCAAGTCTGTTGGCCATTTGTTAACCAGAATGTAATTTATCCTTGACTACCCTTGTGCAAAGCAAGCTAGCACTTGCATGTGCTGTAAGAGTCACTGATCCCAAATGCTTGGAAATCAGACTATAAAAATTCCTGCCAAGATTCTTTTTCCTGCACTACATTATCAATTGACTTTTGAAACACACAACTCTTCTATGTTTTGCTGCTGGTACTTGGTGTTAAAAGCCACGCAAGGCTGCTCCCCCTGCGGACACTTTGAATGACGAAGTGAAACGGCGCAGTGGAGATAAACAGCTTCTGTTTGTGTTCTGTGTAAACCCATTGTCCACATAAGGGATAGCCATGTGCTTCTGCTCTGCTGCAGCCCAGTGAGAAATTCCATGAAATTGTGGAGCCAGCTTTTCAAAGTGATGACTGAGAAGTCCTTTCAGCATACACACCCTCACGTGGAGACAGGAATATTGCTGTTACCTGGGTGTCTTGCTTCTAGTCTGTTTTAAGAGCATTAATGATTGTATTACCATTCTCTTCTCTGCTTGTCTACCAAAATTCAGTCCTCCTAAAGTCTTATCAAATATAATTTACCTGGAAAAGAAGTCTTATTTAAAAAAATAACTCAAGACAGAACTGAAAATTTCAAATACAAAGTTTATTAAATTGCTATAAAGTGCTAGAAGAGTCTAGAAACAATATGTATTTGTTTTTGTTGTTGTACCACACATCCTTTTCACTGCATCATGTCTCACACTTCTTTTTAAACTGATGCTCCTTTTGAGTTGAGGTTGTCTTCATATCTTTCCACCATAAGCTGAGAGCTTGCAGCAAGTTTAAAGGGAAAAATAACAGTGGAGGGTGAATAGAAAGATTATGATTAGATTTAAATTATCCAAATTATATTATGCCTACAAATTTATATGCAGTGGACAAACAATGAGGGCTCAACTCTATGCCAGAATTTGAAGAGTAACAATACTTGATCAGATCATAAGATGATTTTGTTTGTTGGAGTGAGACTCCTACATTCAAAATAGCCCAGGAGGGAGTGACCTGGCATAGGATTTACAATCACCATCAAATGAATTAAATTACCTTTTTTTTTTTTTTAATTCCATGTAACACAGCACAGATGTGTAAGATTCTGCAGTGTTGTAGTGCAGAAATACCTACCCANACAAATGAAATAACTTTCCTTTTTTTTTTTTTAATTCCATGTAACACAGCACAGATGTGTAAGATTCTGCAGTGTTGTAGTGCAGAAATACCTACCCAAGACTTAGGAACAGTGAGTGGTTACAGTTGTGTAGTGTCATGTTCCACAGTTCTTCGTATTTTTCCTTGCAAATTTTTAGGATATCTTCCTTTTTTCTTTTCTTCTCTGTTCTTCTGTCCAGTAAATGCAGAATGTGTTATAAGTTAAATGAACAAACAGTAATCACGTATTAGAAACCCATTGTGTAGACTAAAAATTCTTACAAAAATTATTTGATTTCAATATGGAGTAATAGAATCCCAAGCACTTTTATAATTGCACAAAACACTTTTTTCTCTCTTTTCATTACTACCCGTTTTTTATAATGGCTTGTTAAAAACACAGGATGTAACATAATTTTGGAAGTTTTTCTAGTCTGGAGGGGCTTTCTTGTCTTACACAGTGACAGCTTGAAATATTTTAAGCTAATAATTACAGGTGTAGACACATCTTCTTGCAAGAGTTCCTTGTCCAGGAAAGGTGCACCAAGTGCACTTGATTTTATACTGCACTGAGTTTTATTGCAGTGATAATTAGCCTCTTATGAACCAAGTTTCCACTCTTTGGATATATTAAAATACTCAAAGCATGCAAATGTTCCAAAGATGCAGATAGATGTGTGCCTTTTACATAGACTCTTAGGGAAAAGAGCTAGAATTACTGTTCGGTGCTTCCAAGTGCAGTTGCAAAGTGCTGGCATAGTTACAGGCATGGAAATGCACACGGTGGGACAGAGACAAATCAGCAGGTACAGAAGTATTGGCTAATAATGTACAGTTGTCAAGGTATTTTTTCCTAATATTCTCTTCTTTGCTACTTCAAATACCATAGGACAATGCTTAAAGATAGCTTCCCCCCTCCAGACCATGTGGCTAGGATAGGTTAAGCACCATTTAATATAGTTATCTAAATGGTTCTTTCACTTACCAAACATATTGCACAAATGCATTTCCTTTAAATTAGTTTTTCAAATTATTTCATAAAGCACTAAGGATTTGACATCAGAAAGTTCCTCACAGATACAATTTATAAGCCTATTAAAGGACTTATCTCATGCAAATAACCTATCTACCTGTTTCCTTGTCTTCTGATAAACAGCAATTCATCTACTGATTTTCTTTCTCTTCTTGTTGATAAACTTCCACTCTAAGTAGAACTTAAACACGAAACAACAAAAACAAAGCTCATCCTGTCTCCTGCTGGTTCTTAAAACACGAAAGCCTGCTCTCCTTCACAAACTGACTCAGGTAACAAGATATGCACAAGATAATCACAGGACACAATGTGTTCTGTTCTGGGCACATAAAGATGCATAGGCTGTCTAGAATGTAGAATAGATTTTTGTTAAAATCTTCCCACTTCTAGGGACACAGATTCATAGAAATCAATGTGTCTTGAAGAACTGTAGCAGAAGGTAAAAAATTATTCAGTCAGTTCAGAAAACTCATGTCACGATATATGACATACAGAGAAATGCAGAGGTTTGGGAGAGAGTGCATGAGCTTGTTCTCTGCCAAGAGAAATCCCATTTTTTACTTTATTCATTAATTTCCCAGTTGCTAAAACTATGGAAAGATTGATGATTCAGCCTTAATAATGACTGTATAGAAATGGCATCTCCTTCAGAGAGCAAGTTGCTCAGAGCAAGTTGATTCTATAAAACCATTACAGTGGGTCTAGATTTTTTCCGTTAATAAACGCGTAGTTTTCCTGAAAACTTTGCACCAATGCATATGGGAGGTATTACAGTGCACTACAGTGATTTTTATAATTTCTATCTGCCTTTCATCAAGGTGTCTGTCTGAGGTTGCTAATTTCATGTTGATTGAACTAGGCGACTACCAGAAACATTGTCATTGTCTTCAATCAAACCTAGTTGATTCAACTGATTTAGAAGTTGTTGTAACTCTTGCCCCTAGAAATACTGCATGGACTTTTCTTGGGCATTTGGATCAGCATTTTTCCAGATCAGCAGTTGTGTTTAAATTTCTCCTTCTCCCCACCCTAAGAGAATGACTGCTAATATGTACTAATGGCAGCTTCATGGTGCTATCAAACACCACATCCTTTTATTGTGATTGATGATGTTTTTATGTTGCTCAGGAATTTAGGGCACTGTTTTTCTTCTTGAAATTTGCTCGCCTCCTGGTGAGCATGTACTCTTTTATTGGGGGTTAGTGCTACAGTTCTCTGACAGTGAATCCATAGTGCTGAAAAACACGCCTCAGATCTTGGAGGTAATCTACACCTAAACATCTCAGCTCCTGTCAGTTACTTGCCTTTGAATTAGCTCAGATGGGATTTACACATAGAAAGCTTTCACAACACGTTTTCGACTGATATACCTGCTGAAAGCAAGATAAGGGTCTGTAGTTTAAGTTGCTGCCACAGTATCCACTTAGAACAAGAGGGACAATGTTGCCAGTTAAAGAGGTGTCTTGGCTTATTGTGCTTGATATCTGTAGCGACAGGACAGTAAAATCAGTCTGGAGGGATGCTCTTCCTGAGGATGAGAAACAAAGAGCACAATTCAGTGTGTTTCACTGTATTGACAGAGGTTGTTCCTTAGGGAAAAGCTGCTATGACAGCAGTTTTTTCTGCCTGAGCTCCTGAATACTTTGTTGCCCTTGGTCCTCCAAGGAAAGCACCTTCTGAGCCACATTTATGCAGGGCATAAAGTACCATGATAAGAAAGACAGGAGCGTGTATTAATCCCTTTTTCACCCTCCTGGCCTGCCTTCTGGTCCTCACCACAGCACTGACCAGTATTTTCCAAATGGAATACCTGTGTATCATGTCTCTGAGTGCACGTCATCGTCTAGTGCTTGGACATTTTAATTCCACCTGGAAAATCACTACCTGAATTTGCACATGAAACTGCTGAAGTTTCATCTCTTAATATTGTCACAGCACTTACACAGTTTCCATGCATAAAGCTTTTCCCAACACTGGTAATTTTCATTTTCTAAATGAATAGACAGTCAATAGGCAAGAGGGCAAGAGAGAAGGAAATTACATGAACATCTTATTTATGGTGTTCCAACTTCTAGCCAATGCAGATAGAAGAAATTTTTTAACAAGGTGTGAAATTATGAAGAATATTAAATAATAGGAGTGGACAAAATTCTTTCTAGACTTCATTAATCAAGAAATCCAGCCTCTGGTAAGTTGATTCATTTAAGGACCTGACATTATAAATGCTTTCATCTGTCTTTTTCAATTTTTAGAATCTTCCATGTTGTTTCACTTGCTCCCTACTTGTTTTCAACAATCATTTTCTTGGTGCTGTTAGCTCCTTTTCTGTCAGAAATCTTCTCTGTTAACTTGTATATGGTTACATGTGGTGACAGTTTTCATCAGCCTTACACAAATGCTGTAATATTACTGAATATTGCTAACATTATATGAAACCTATAATTCCTGCATGCATTTGCTTATATTCTGCCCAGATGAGATGCAGCTGGTTTTTCATATCACATTTCATCTGTCTTGAGGTTTCAAAACTAGACAGGCATTTTTACATGCCCTGTGGTTTTTTGTGATTTTTTTGTTCCTCTGATCTTTTCCCATTTTGTGCAAATATGTGTTGGAAATGAGGTACAATACTTGTGAATTAGAACACAATAATTCTGTGTACTTAGATAATAATGTTAGGTAAGTAACTTCTCCTCTGCCCCTCAGGCAGACATTTTATATCTTGCAAGGCTGAAATTCTCAGAATAAGTTTTGGCATCACAGGCATTCACCTTCATTGAGGTTGTTCTGCTGTAGACTGCTGTCTTCAAACAATTGTTCTCCAGTCTGCGTGGGTTTTGCTTGATCTTCTGCTAGGGAATAGTGACATCCTACCTCTGCTGCCTTGCTCCTGCAAAGAACCACTTCTTCAGGAAGGCAAGCATAGAGTAGAATCACTTAAGATTAACATGGCCTGGAAAAAGCAGCATTTAGAATAAACAGATTTTTTCTGTGTGATTTACATTCTTACAGAAAGCATCTGTCTAAAATTCATTATTGGGTAGAAACATCCTAACACTAAGTAGAAGGCTGTGCATGTAGTTGGTGTTGCACATTACAGTTTAGACATCCACTTAGATTACATACAAAAATATGTGCAGCGTGTAATTATCTATACATAAGATGTAACAATTTAAAACTGAAAATATCTAATTGGTTGGTGATGACTGGGCCAAATTTGTGATCACATCAGGATTTTCCAATGAATTACTGCTTAATTTCATGTCATTTATTGCATAAGGAGTGAATAAAAGGTTAAACTGGGGTACTTAGAATGAGCCAGACTGTATTCTCTTGTGCCACATACTTCCAGTGTGGCTTCAGACAATCTAATCAAGCCCTCCATACCTCTTTATAGTCTCTAAAATGGGCATAAAAGCAGTCTGTATATAAGATTTAGTTCTTTCCTTTTGTAAAGCACTTTGAGATTCTTGAGGGAAAGTCCTCTGTAAATCCAAATAGAAGGGCAGAATTGCAGTTGTGCAGTTTCAAACCCCTCTGCTTGTTTTTCTAGTTTAAAAGTGTCTTTGTTGATCCTGCCATGGAGCAATGTAGAGAACACCATTTAAATTCTCAGGTGACTTCAAGTTCAGAACATCTAACATCTTGTATCTTCCTTTCCTTGCAATTAAAGAAGAAAATATCCTCCACATACACTTGACTCATTCAGGTAAATGAAACATGGTCTGATTTCTGAAGTTGTGTTCTAAATTTCACACATTCAATTTCTTCCAGATTACTACAGACCTGAGGCAGCGTTGCACAGACAGCCATACTGGAACCTCAGCCTCTGCACCTATGGCTGCAGGCATCATTGCCCTGGCACTGGAAGCAAAGTAAGATCTGAGATATAACCTGAAACAAAAATTAAGCATACGGGAAGATATTTCTCATTCATCCAGCACCTTTATGCAGGCATCACACAGTGCTATGGAACCTTTGTTGCCATAATACACAGTAACCTTCCAAGGGCAGGAAAGATCTCCATGCTTACTTCATGGCAAGGAAAGCTGACCCTTTGGAGATGCTGACAGCAGTGTTGAAGTAAAGTGAGACAATGTTGAGCACAGGTGGTTTCCATTAAATTATTACAGCATCCACACAGCATCTTACAGTTCACTTGCAGGGCTACCTAGATCTGCTGTACCCTGCAGGTACTGTAAGTCACCTCCTCCATTCATCAGACTCCTCTTGAACACTGAAAAAGGTTTTAGGAGGTGTTAGGTTAACCTGAACATAAGTTAGTGCAGTATGAAAAATAAAATCCCAACTTCTGCATGCTGACACAAGTCTGTTTTTTATCACGGGTCAAGTTCCTCAAGTCTAAAAAACATGAATAGTGCAGCTCCATATTCTGTATACCTTTAGCTCAAAAACTTTTCTGTCTTACAAGCATCTTCTCAAGCGTGATTTTATTCTTTATGCCTAATATATATCTCTCATGGAGCAGCAGAAATGTGGGAGATCTTCAGGTAAATCTGTATTTTAGAACCTTTTGCATTATTTTGTGCTCAGTTGGATAATACCTGCAGGTTTAAGATGGAATGCTTTACCCCAAATTCTATTCAAAATGAAATATTTTTAAGTTCTAGGAGAACTTAAATGTTAAATTCTAAAGAAAACTAGTTTCCTGTGGGATCAGTCATTTTCTCTGAAGGAAGTAAGAAATTTGCACACAGCAGTAGTTTCAAATTGCATGTATATCACAACACTAGAATTGGTTCTGTCTTTCATGTTGCTTTTTTTGAAGACACCTTGACCCAATATTCAGCATAAAATACTTTTTACTGTTGAGTTACAAGCATAAGAATAATAGTTTGTAGTTGAAGACCTGACATAATCTTAAGTAGTGCAGCACATGTGTCGTTATAATTGTGTTTTCTTATTGCAGTTACCAGAAACAAAGGTATTTTGAAAAGTTAATATAATGTTATTGGGGGAGGGGGGGGGGGTTGAACTTTAAAATCTCTTCTTAACCTCAGTTTTAAAATCCTTACATTCATTCCAAACAATCTGCAAATGCAGATAAGACTCTGTGTGTACATTTCAGATTGCTGGAAGTTTTTCTCACTATTTCTTAATGAGCAAAAAATTGGTAATTGATTATTTTTGCTTTGTTTTAGTTGAAAGTTTCAGAAAAGTTATATCACACAAGACCTAGAACAAAGCTATTTCTGATTGTGACATCTTGAAACACACTGAGAAGCCTACCCCTTCTTCTCTGTGACCTTCATTGACTCTACCTGTGGGAAATCTATATTAGTGCCTCTAGACTAGCTTTTTTTTTTTTCAAAACTAATAGTTGCTATAATAGACACAAAGACAAGACTGTCTTAAAGCTTCATATGTGGTGATAGAGACAAAATGTGCCAGTGACTTAATATCTTAGTAACTCTTCAGTATTTGTAGTACTTCATTGCGTGGTACTAAAGAGTTTCAGAGTGAAAATGTGTTGATTTTGCTATCTTTTAGATTCTGTTCTATTTCACTAAATAGAAATTTTTGTTTCTAGATCTTAGCCTGTTTATTTGGATAGATCCAAAGGAATTAAATTAATAGTACCATAAATCTGTTTTTATTCATTTGTATTCCATTCACTAACATTTTTTTTCTTATGTGTACTTAAAGTGCGCCACTGCTGCTGACCACAGCCACCAAATAAAATAGGAAAAAATATAAAGAAGTTAAAAAGAAGAGAGAAACTAGTGAGAAAAATATTTCCAGGTTTCCCATGCTGGTTTTCTTCAACAGTGTGGAGAAAACTTTGGTCTTGTGACATTACAGATTATGAAGTGTTTATAGGGACATCATATTGTGATCTATTAAATTTTAATGGCTGGGGTTTTCTTGTATGTAATCTGTTTAGATTTTTTTATGCAGTTTCTGAATTTCTTATTTATGTGACTTGAAATTTCAGGTTGTATTTTTCATCTGTGATGCCTGCCAATTTAGGTGAACCTAAGTAAATGTTAGGAATTAAATACGCAAAAAGAAGTTTTGAAGCCATCAAAGTATTTCTGCAGTGTATTTGGAATGGATGTAAAGGACACCTGATATTGTGGCTTAGAGTAATTTACTGGAACTATTTTGCATTCAGAGTTTGCATTTTCATAGATTTTTCCTTAGATTCCGTGTTAGTACCTCTACTAATGGCAGTGTTTATATGTGATTTTTTTAAAAGACAAGCTAGAAAAGGGTATTGCAAGGTTAGTTGCATTTTTTGTACGGCAAGCTGCTTCAAAATGAGATCACTTAGTCCTGAACACTTCTCGACTATGTTTGTAATAATGTATAGTTTCCACTTTGTGCTGGAAAACAAAACAGTTTATACCATGGAAAGCTTTTGAGCCTATGGAGGTCTGTTTTCCCCAGTAGCCAAATTCTATTCCTGGGAGACATCAGGAGTGGAACAGAGCACTAATGTGGCCTGAGTGTGAGTTAGAACAGCCAAGAGGTTGCTTCAAAGATACATTCAACCAAACAAAAAAAATGGCAAGACATATTTACACTGCAACCTCGCAGCTTCATTCTTTGCCAAGCCCCTTATGGTAGGATTGGCAAATAGCTGATGCAGGATCTCTTACCTGCCTACTGATTTGAACCCTCAGTTTAGCCATTTATTCCAACAGGGATCTGCTTCTGAAATCCTGGTAAAAAATTGTTTGAGGATGTTTTTGTGCATAATGTGAACACATTTTTATTATTTTTGATCTAGTATTTGAGTATCAAAGTGGCATGTTTTCCCTCAGGAATCAGTTTGCAACTGAGTTTCAGACTGCTCATTTGCAATCCCCGAGGGTGCAGTGCAGGGTTGTAAATGTGCAACAACCATCACACAAAGACATCACTTCATTTTCACATTCTGCAGTTATCTTATGATATTCAGGTAGTTATTTGTTTCCCAGTTGTACCCAACTGATGTTTCCCAGTATATCTAGTAACTTGATCAGGTCCTATGAATAAATGCTTGCTTGTGTGTTGCACTTAGTCATTACATAATGTCAAATTTTTCTAGTTGTAAATGACAAAATAAGTATAATGAATTTAGTGCACAGAGACAGCAATTTTTTTACTAAAATGAAACTATTTTCATTGCATAGTACCATCTGCTGTGGCTAGCAGAAATACCTTTTCTCACTGATAAAAAGCTTGGATTTGGGATTTGAGCAAACTGGAGTCAGAAGAGACCATGGCCCCATGTTTGTTCCAGAGATCATTGTGCCGTGTTCCTTTGAAGAAGCCAAATTTAAATAAAAACCCTTATGTTGCTGACAGAAGAATACATTGTACATCCCCAGCTGAACTGCATGTTCCTGTCTGTAAGCCAATGTGTATTTTCCAACACGTGATATATAAACTAGTTTCTTTAGTAAGAAGCAGCAACTGAAATGGAAGTATTAGTCTGCTACCTTTCCACTCTGTGGTTAACTCAGTGGTATGGCATTGGAGAGAGTCTGTTTTCTGCCATGATTCTCTTCACACGAGTGATACGGAAACTTAGACTTATTTCATTTGGAAGGGACTCTAAAGAGCCTCTCATTCCAGCCCCCCTGCCATCAGCAGAAACACTTTTCACTCAGGTTGCTCAGAGCCCCATCCAGGCTGGCCTTGAACAATGCCAGGGTGTGAGGCATCCTCAGCTTCCGTAGGCACCCAGTGCCAGTTGTTACCACCCTGCCAGCAAAGATCTAATCTGAACCCACTCTCTGAAAGAGAGTAGCTTTTCCTCGTACGAGAGGTGCTTCATCCTCCCTAATCATTTTTGTGGCCCTCCTCTGGACTTGCTCCAGCAGGTCAATGTCATTCCTGCATTTATCTTTTTTCATATGACACCAAGGCTAGGACAAGCTGGTGCTGGGAAGAACTAAAGAATTTTAGTGAATTCTGATAGTAGTGACAGAAAAGTGACAATGTACCGCATTCCTCTAAAAGACCAAGTGTACACCAAGTGTCATCACTGAGGTACTAGGAAAATGGAGTTCACATTGTAAGGGGTCAGCACTGTCAGGTAGACACTTTGGATTTCTGGCAACTGAACAGATACTTGCATACTTCCCATATTGATTGATGTTCTTACAGAAAGGAGAAGAACAGTAAGTATACTGTCTGGCAAGGTACAATTTTGGATATAGAGAACATATTTCTGAGTTATCAAAGTTATGAGAGCTTTGTCATAAATACAGTCAGAGGTTAAAAATGATGAGACAGCTGAGGTGAACTGAGGAAGTGCTGTCAAGTGACCTCTATAGTTAGACTACGAGTGCAGGAGGAGAGGTTATCATTTAAATGCAGCAGCTTTAGCTAGGTCTTTGCTCCATGGATTGACTGCCAGTTATAGAAGGCAATGCTAGAGTGTATGAGTTTAAAATCTCTTTCTGAATCTTTGCATTTTTTGAGTAGTTTGCTCTTAATATTGAAGTGTTTGACAAACATAGCCATTAATAAATGGTTACTTTGGAATCTATCTTTCTCTTGAGCTTTAACCACATATGGCACTAATGGAATTTCAGTTATTATATTGACATTGATTTGGGTGTATTTTGGTTCCTGTTCTTGTTTTCAGTTACACATAAATTTGAGAAAGAATAACCATTCAGACTGAAATTTTCCATTTAACTTACTTTAAAAAGGTTTTAAGAAAATTCCACTGAGACATTTCTTAAACTCCGACAAGGTCAAAAACAAATAGTGTTTGATTGTGATGATTTTTAACTTCTTCATTGAGTTCTTCTGTGTCTGTGCTTTGGAGGGACAGCTAGAAATAAAACTAGCGGATAGCTGTTGTTTTGGTGCCAGGACAATGCCTGTAATTTGTTTAAGCTTTTCAGAAATCTCAGTTGGTGTTTTCTCAGTTGAGGCTTCTAAGGCTTTAGCAGTTCTGTCCTCTGTAGTTTCTTGGCTCTCCAAGTGTTTTTCAGCACCAGCTTTTAGAGGCTAGTCTAAAAAAGCATCTCTAGAGGTGCTTCTGACTGTTCACCTTGAGAGCAGGGATCACAGCTGCTTTTTCCTGTCAGCTCCTTGTGGGAGTAAAATGAGGAAGGTGGAAGAGGAGCAGTTTCACCGAACTGCAGTGTCCCTGTAGTCAGTCTTTTGAAGTGTGGCAGACAGGTCAAATCAATAGCCTGGTACCATGCTAACCATAGCTTCCTGCACTAACCTAAGGCAATGTAAGCCTTCTCCATCATCGCAGTCAAGCTGGTTCTGAGAGTGACAGCCAACCTGAGGTTTTGTTGCTGTTCCTTCCGTGCTGTTATTAAGCAGACAGTGAGCGTTGTCTTTTGGACAGTCTCGTTGTATTGTTCTTTTGGAGATGACGCAATAAAGGATGCAATTCAGATGCCTTTCTCTCAGGGGTTTTCTCCTCCCAATTTCATCATTATTAGCCCACAGTTAGACCGTTGTTTGTTTGATTTTTGGCACTTAGGATTTTTTATCTCTGCGTGCACTGCACATGTGACAAAGGTAGACCAGACATTGTTGCTGGTGGATATATAGCTACCTACCCCACTGTTCATCTAAAGGAATACCTCATGTCCTATCACAACTTGCCTGGATTTTATCCTAAAAACCAGTATAAAGATAATACAAAAGCTGGATTTTTTTTTCCATTTAGAATAAGGGTGGTAAAACATTAAAACAGATTGCCACAGAGGTGGTAGATGCCCCATGTGTGGAAACATTCAAGGTCAGTTCAGACAGGGTTCCGAGCAACCTCATCTAGTTGAACATGTCCCTGCTGATTGCTGGTTACTTGGGCTAAATGACTTTTAAAGGTCCCTTCCAGCCCAAACCACTGTGTGATTCTGTGGCTGTAGATTCTGTGGCAAAGCCTTCCAATACTGCCTCATGAGGAGATCAAGGTGCATTGCAGAAACTGTGGAGATGGGGCATGAATATAAACTGAGTTTTGAAAAGTAGAGCTAGAAATTGATTAAAATGATGTTGTGGAGGCAAATGCTATGTTTTTAAAAATGCTATAGCATGTTATGTGACTATAGAAGTATATCCTATCTTACAAACCTTTATTGTGCCTTAAATTCCTTGACTGGTTTTTTATCTTTTTTCCAGTAATTTTTCCAGCTCAACTGTATAAACAATTACTTTCATTCTAGTCCAGCAGCCCAGTGTGAGAAGAAGAAAAGTACCTATAGGAATAGAAATGTTTTTGAAAAATGCTCAGGGACAAAAAGAATCTGCTCTCATTACATATAACAGAATGTTTAAATATGTTAAGAATCTGGTTTAAGAACTAAGGTTTCCCTGGTTTTCAATGACTGCATAGACCTGGGCAGTGTAGGCAACCAGTTCTGGTCTTACAAACTTCATTCTGGTCTGTCTACAGCTGAGGAGAGTTGTGGCAATGTGTGCAATAGGGACAGATAATGGTACTTAGTGCCTGGTATTCTGCACCACGATACCTTTTCCCTTAAACCTCTGTTTAGTGGCTCAGTTTATCATTCCCTCTACTACACTGCATTTTTAAAGAGAATACTATTCATCTTCTTGCAGGTAATACAAAAACTGAAAAATTGGAAGGAGAAAGAAAATAGCTGAATGATGGCACCTTTAGACTGTCTTCTAAGAAAAGACATTCTCATTGTTGTAGATATAGAAGAAACAGGAAAGCTGCAAACCCTGAAGATTTGCCTTAGACCTAGAAAATGTGTATTAATGTCACAGTGAGGATACAAATAGGATCTTCTTTCACCTTCCTGATGGACAGATTTTAAGGAATCCGTGAAAGGAATACACATCTGTGCAATCAGGCCCTTGCTTTGTAACTCACCAACCATCCAACTGCTTGGAATTCTTGCAAAATACTCACAGACTCTCAGAATTCCAAGACCAGGCGTAGTGACAAATTAATAACAACAGAGGCACCTGGAATAGCTTCAGTAGGATCTGATAGTCTAGAGGAATTTCCAGTTTGAGCTAGCAGTTAGTGAGATTTCGTAGAGCTTTTCAGCAAGCCAAAAGTTTGATTTCTTCTCTTTTGCCCTCATTAAGATACAGTAGTTGGTCATAAAAACTGCCTTGTGTGAAAAGTACTCATTCATCTTCCCTTAAGTTCCACATAACAGAATATTATCATATATTGTTACAGTCTGCTTATGGCAAACCTCCCAGTTTATATAATTTCATATAGTTTTTCTGCAAAATTGGAACATGTTCTTTTGAGTGAAGCAAAGGAAAGTAGAGAAGATAAATGAAAGTTGTTTTGCTTTGGATACTTTTCAGCTTACATGACCTTGTATCCCTATATCCTGGTAAAATGTCTGATCTGTGACTTTGTGTTTCCCCTGTTTCATAGTCCATTTCTGACTTGGAGAGACGTACAGCACATTATTGTCAGGACTTCACGTGCAGGACACCTGAATGCTAATGACTGGAAAACGAATGCAGCTGGTTATAAGGGTGAGAGCTTTCTTTCTTCTCTGCTATCAACCTATTATTTGATGTTTTTGTGTTCATAGTTTGGAGACCTTTCAGCCTCAGGCTGAAGGTGCCTATCTTCTCTCATACAAGGAAACCTTTTAGAATAACTAATCCACAAAATTGTCAGCTACAAAATGCATTGGCCCTATCTTCTTAGTCCCTTTTGGTCCCATGTCATGCACTGCTGCCAGAAAACCAGGTAAATTAGTGGTGTCTAATTTTTCTTTTTATACCTAGTATTCTGATAGTGTGGAGTCGAAGATGCAGCAATTCTGGATTCCAGCTCTGTTCTCACTCAGAGTTATTGACAGTTTCAATTTAAAATGATGAAACAGTATTTTCAAATTTCATTTTTATATGATAAACCATACATTATTTATATGTAAGAATTCTGTCAGATTTTGGATCAAATCAAATTTTGAGCTGTCATGACTTTTCATGGAACAGGTAATCATTTTTCTGTGACCTGTCATGTAGATTCCTAAAATTTTGTACCATCTTGTAAATTTGATAAAAGCTACATCTTAAAAATCTTTTCCCTTTTGTAATGCAAGCAGAGGTAAACACTTCTATATTTTCAGGGTGGGTTAAAATGGAACCTTGAAATTTTATTTCAACACAGATTGTCTTCTGCTTCCCATTCACTACATTCTTACTGCTTTCAGTTTGTATTGCACCCTAAATGAAACCCTGGAATGGCTTCTTTCTGGTTTTCTTTTTGTAAGAATCCCACTCAATACTGAAATACCTCTTGTAAGATGGGATTTGATCTGTTTGTGCTAGGATCTCCTTAGAGAAAAATGTAACATGAAAAAGTTACCAAACCTTTACCCTAGTTTCACTTTAAAACTGAAGCCTATATTTAATCTATTTTGGGTTAAGGCGCTGCTACTGTAGAGCATCTTTAATATGTAATTCTGACCTATGACATTTTTGCTGCAATGGCTTATAAACCAAACAACAAAAAAAACTTTACTTTTGGATCCAAACCAGTCTCTAACTACAGAGAATGTATTTAGAAATGAATGTTTCATCTGAACCTCTTAATCATGTGAAGGTTCTGATGTTCAAGGGCCTGGTTTTATCCCATTTAGAAGTACATGCCCACACACAAAACTCATTAGTAGATACTTCCTTAATTGCAATAACATTACAGTATTTGTTATTGTGAAACATCTCCCAGGATTTAAAAAGTTTTATCAGGAGATCGTGACTCTTGTCATAAACTTTATTGAAACTATATGAAGGTCAAAGAACACTTTTCAAGTAACATGAAGCAGACTGCTTTTTTGTATCTTTTTTCCAAAATTCTATATTTTTTATGTTTTTCCACTTGTTGCCCAAGAGAGGCAAACACCCTGTGAGTCATTTCACAGCAGCTGTCACTCATTATCAAAAAACAGGTCACACTAAGGTTACACCAGCAGCAGCAGCATTGGCAGCAGGACTTGTACTGTTGAACCACTGTTGAACTACTGCTTATTCTGAGTCATTGGAACCATTCTTCTATGCATTGTAACATATGGTAAGGAAAAGGGATGAAAAAAGGTTCCACTTGTGGAAAGTCACAAATATAGATAAGCTCAACATAGTAACTTGGATTCAGGAAAAACAACTTGAACTGGCAGAACTCTGCTGTAGACTGTATGGTGAAATTGCAAAAGAGGAAGATGAGCTAAATGCCTTGACCTCTGCACAGCTCAGGAATCAAACTTAACCCAAATAAAAGCACTAGTTTTAACTAAATTATTTTGGCAACTTAGGCTGAGCACATGGTTCCAATAAAAATACATCTCTCTTTAAACTCCTGTTGGTTTTGGAAGAAGGAGAAGCAAGATTTAGATTAAATCACAACATCCGAACCTGAATTCCAAAGGGGATTTGCACACCATTGCTGGCAAGGCTGACACAGGTTCTTTTTTGCACGTGGCAATATTTAGTACAATACTATGCTATTATCCTTCACTATCGCCAAGAGTAACAACTAAAGTATGGTTTTTCATAGAACTACTCTGATCAGACTGAGTTCCTTAAGGAATTATATCATAATTTTGTTGATAACAAGATCCATGTTACTTCCACAGCATGTTCTTAAGAAGGGGTGGAAGATTTTTTTAAAATCATCTAAAGCAGACGGTCACCAGGAGCAGTCTACCTTTCTTCAGTGCATAGTAGTGGAGAAAAACAAGAAGAAAGAGAAAGACAGGTTTGCCACTTTAGAAGTAAGACCTGAAAGGGTGAAAACCAGCAAGAACCTTAAAAAACCTTTCACTTGACAAAGGGTCAGCAAGAGCTGATAGTTGAAAGTGGGTCAGCATGCCATTTCAGAGGACTGTTTTGCTGGTCTGCATGGCAACCCTCTCCCTTGCCATAGTCCCTGGCAGTGTTTCGCCATTGCAGAACACACAGAAAGAGCTCACAGATGTCATTACTGGTTTCAAGATCTCCTTTTTTTACTGTCTTACATTTATACAAAGAAGGATTAATTCATGAAAAACACTTAAGCCAGCTAGTGATTTGCTAAAGCGGTGCTTGTTATTTGTTTAATTTTCTGGCAAGTAAACAGTGCTCATTAAATTCATGTCAATAGAATTAACTCAGGAATGAGCAAGATTTTTTACTTGGTGGGTTTTTTTTAAATTGTTTTCTTGTCAGAGAGCATGCATCTTTTCTCAGGAACTTGTTATTTTGTAGTCTAAAGAGGAAAGACTTGAATACTCAGGATATTCTCTGGTTAGTCACTTGTACATATAATTTGTCAGTAGAGGGATTTTTTAATAATTAAAGCAGTTAAATAGCTGATTTTATTGAAAAATACTTGAGAGCATCTGTTTTTGTGAAGATATCAAAACTGTTGATCTGTTTCTGCTATGGCAGATTGGATGCAAAACCTTGTTCTGTCAGCAGTTTAGTCAACAACAGAGCATGCAAATGCATTCATAAAAAGGAAACTGCATTAATGCTGACTTGTCTCTGAGTTGAAAGATACAGAATGAAACACTGCAGTTTTAAGAACAATGATCAAATCATATAAACAGTTCTTTGTCTGTAAGTGAAGCTCTACATACTGTCAAATACTATCCCTGGAGAAACAGCCCATTCATAGGGAGAAATACTACTAATTTTCAGGGAAAGTTTTAGTAAGCATACTTCACTCTTCCTGGCTCTAAAGCACAGACAATAACACTTCAGTACAGTGAAATAAAATGCTACTGAAAGATAAGATAAAATGAAATAATAACTCTACCCATTTTTTTCAGTTTCAGGCTGTTCCCTTGGCCCAGAGGGTTTCTCTTCCTAGAGAAACAAAGTTGCCTCAATTGCCAAGGAGTTATGTCATATCCATTTAGGCTAGCCAAAATACCTGCTGCTTCCATTGAAGAGTGACCACTGAAAAGGATTAGTCACTTAGTACTTTAGAGGATTTTAATATAATTGCCTAATTACAGTATTTAATAAAACTGGTGATTATATTAGTTGTGAGCAGAGCATTAGCAGTCTGAGAGTGAGAAAGAGATGAGTCTATCTAGGCCTCTATGTAGGAGACCTAGACTGGACAGATTTATCTTGTGGTAACCAGTAGCCAGGTAGGAATTCAGAAATGAGCAAAAATATCTTTACAATGTGTGCATTTCAGAGAAGACAAATAAACTATTCATAAACACCCTGCTGTGTGTTTTCAATAACTTTAAAATGCAAATAAATCTTAAATTACATTTTTAAAACATTGTCAGAAGCTAGCATAAGAGTTTTGGAAAACAGTAAGCACTCATATATAGTTCTGTCAAACAATCAAAGCTGTACATCTATAAAAAGACCTTCCACTGTTACAGGTACTTCCTAATATTTTCAACTCCTGTCCAGCTGTAACGCTCTACACACAGTGGATGGCGCAAAAGAAATGGAAACTGAGTTTAGTTATTGTAATTTGCCAGCTTTCTTTAGTTGTCAGTAAGACACCAAACACATGAGGTTGCTTTGGTCTCTCTAGGGGTGAGGAAGACCATATCCCCATAATCCAAGGGAAGGTGATCTGCCACACCACTTGGATACATACAAATCTATGTGGTCAGTTGAGATCCACACAAAGATACTAAGGGAGCTGGTGCAAAAGCTCACCACTCTCAGTCATTTACCAGCAGTCCTGGTTAACCAGAGAGGTCCCAGTTGAAGGGTCCACAAGAAGGATCTGGAGGACTACAGACCTGTCAGTCTGACCTCTGCAACAGGGAAGGTCATGGGCCAGATCATCTTGAGTGCCATCATGTGACACATACAGAACAACTTTAACACTGTTTACCACAGCATTCTCCTGGACAAACTGGCTGCTCATGGTTCAGATGGATGCACAGTTTGCTGGGTGGAAAAATGACTGGATGGCCAAGCCCAGAGAGTGGTGGGGATTGAGTTTAATTTGGCTAGTGGCCAATTTGGCTAGTGGCCTATAGCTGCTGGTATACCACAGGACTGAGTACTGAGGCCAGTTCTTTTTAATATCTTTATCAATAACCTGGACAAGGGATCAAGTGCACCCTCATTCAGTTTGCAGATGGCACCAAGTTGGATGGGAATGTTGATAAGCTGGAGAGGAAGGAAGGCTCTGCAGAGAGATCTGGTCAGGCTGGATCAATGGGCCAGTTTGTGAAGCACAACAAGGTGACATTCTGCACTTTGGTCACAATAATCTTGTGCAGCACTACAGGCTGGAAGGACAGTGGCTGGGAAGCTGCCTGACATTAAAGAACCTGGGGTGCTGGTCAAAATTAACAAGAGTCAGAGCATGAGCCAGTAGTTGCCCAGGGGGCCAAGAAAGCCAATGACATCCTCATTTGGATCAGGAAGAGTGTGGCCAGCAGGACCAAGGCAGTCACTGTTCCCCTGTACTTGGCACTAGTGAGGCTGCATGTCAAGTCCTGTGCTAAGTTTTGGAGCCCTCACAACAAGGGTTGGAGCATGTCCAGAAGAGGGCAACAGAGCTATTGAGTCTGATGAGGAGCTGTTGAGGGAGCTGGAATTGTTTAACCTGGAGGAGGGGAGGCTAAAGGATCTTTCTCTGCCTTGAAAGGAGGTTGTAGCAAGATGAGAGTTGGTCTCTTCTTACATGTAACAAGCCAAGGGCAAGAAGAATTGTGATGGGGGAGGTTTAGATCAGATATTAGGGAAAATTTCTTCTATGAAAGGGTTGTCAAGCACTGCAACAGACTGCCCAGGCAAGTGGTGGAATCACCATCTGAGGAAGTGTTTAAAACCTGTATAGATCTGGCATCTGGGGACGTGTTTTAGTAGTTGACTTGGCAGTGTAAGGTTGGACTTGATCATAAGGATTTTTTCCAGCCCAAATGATTCTGTGATTGTAAGTAGGCAGCTGATGGCAAACATATTCTTGGAAAAGGCAATCTGCTGACAACTACAACAGCAAACATATTCTTGGAAAAGGGAACCTAACTATATATACATGTCTGTCTTCAACAGACTGGTGGATGTAAAGTCTGAGAGTGACATTGTCCTCACCCAGGTAGGCATTTGTCTTCTGTTAGCTGAACTGGCTAGATTAATCTGAACTTCCTGTATTATAGCTCCTGACTGGAAGTTGTTTGTAGTCAGGACAGCATTTAGTTTAGCACCAGGAAAGGAGAGAAATAAATGAGCTATAATTACTAGTCTAACAGTGTCTGGAAGTGTCTCCCCCAGCACTGATGAAACATGTATAATTGGAAAGGTCTGTGTCCTCAAGAATCTCATCCATGTGTTATCTCATCTACTGCATATGAGTCACAGTGCTTCCTACAGAAATCCTTGCTGCAGCTAGAGAAAGTATTTGTGGTGGGATTTGGAAATTAGTATAGCTGAGGAAAAGTGGAGTAAAATGCATGTTTTAGCAGCAAGTTTAAAATTACTGTCTTTTTACTGGATGGTCACTGTGACCTTTCTAGGTAACTTGTTTCCTTCCCGCTGAGGCAGCAGTTCAGTTCTTGGCTATAAATAAGGCTTTCTGTAACTTAATATTAAAATAGCATTAGGAATTTTTCAGTGCTTGATGTGTTAAACCCAAACAAATTGCCAGGTAATTGAGTTCTGCTAGCCTTGAGTAATAACTGAAATACCTCTTTGGGATTTGGGGGAAGGAGCTGGAAAATATCTTGAACTATGCAACCTAGATCATGGTTATTGAATTTTTTTCCTCCGACAAAACTGAGGTTACAGACAATGTTGTTTCCAGTTGAAAGACATATAAGGTCAGGAATTTGTCTGTATAGTTCCAGAAATGAGGAAGTACAAAGTAGGAGAGGGAATCTTTCCGAGAAGCCAGGCAGGCATCATTACTTTTCCCAGCCTCAAATTGTTCGTTATCAAAGCTTCTCATTTACTTTTTGAGTCTGCAGTAGTGTTTTCTGTTCCCTCTAAAAAGCAAGGAATGAAGCTGTAAAAACTGTTCAAGCAGAAGCTTCAAGCCTGTGTCGGGATACATAAAGGAAAATGGATGGACATCCATCATGATTTTGTCTTGCAGTTGGTTGCTTTCCTGGGGTCATATATTGTAAGTCAAACTTACACATTCTAAAATGTAAATTGAATGTCTCTAAGGCAGGAGTAACAGCAGGCAAAAGGCAAAATTAGGCTTTCATTTTCTACTATAACACTCAGAATTATCACCAAACCATGATAAGCATAGCAGACAAAGAATTTAAGTTAGTGCCTCTGCTCAACAGCTGAGATAACTTCATGCCTATTTGTCGTAGATGTAAAGGTATACACAATTGCTATGCTCTGCAGCTCCCTACTATTCCAAACATTGCAAAGTGGACTGACAGCACTAACAGTATGCACACCATAAGAGTGATAACCTTTGACATTATTTCCTTTTAACAAGCCAACCCAGACCTTTATGAAAACCCTGTAAAGAATTGGAGGGCAGGGAGGAAGCAGAGGTTTGAAAGTCTTCCCCTATGGACTCATAACCATAAGAGTCTGCTACTTACTATGAAATGTAAATTTCTATTTTGCAGTATTAAGAAAGAAGAACCGGGATCAATGAATTTAAAAAACAACTGATAAACTGATACAATTCTCCAAAGCAAAAGGCTTTTATTATAGATACTGAACACTGAATTTTAAAAGAAAAGTCATTGGAAGTTACATGCATTTGCATGACCTCTTTATATTCTAATTCTTAGTGTGGTGCACTTGTGAGAATGTTCTAGGCAAATATCTAGTCATGCTTATATCCATCCATAGCAGTGGTGAACATCTTTTGGATGGGATAGGTCTGTCTTTGTAAAAAAAAAAAAGCAAGCACTTGCCCTTGTGAACACCAAAGCACCAAAACCACCACTGTTGCATTGCTGTAATGCCTTTCAGTAATTACAAAACTGGCAGTAATTTTATTATTAGTGTGTGTCCACTTTAATGGAACTAGGATTCAGGCCAGTTAGGAAGCTGATCACACTATCTACGTTGTAGTATTTTAAGGACTTAATGTATCCTGTCAGAATGTAGAATTTCTTGTAATATTACAGAAAGATAAGGGCCTACATAGGACAACTCAGCTCAGTTACATGTTTGAAATTATTTATAACAATATCCTTTTTTCCCTCCAGAAAAATCAGCTTTTGAGGATTTGCTTTACGTCAAGGAATGCAGAACCTCATCCACAAGGTCTATTACTGACATTATTGGCCAGCTGTCTGTAGATTTGGCTTACTTTTCACTTCCTTTTGCTTCAGGTTACTGATCAGTATCTAGTACATAGCTCCATAGGGATACTGTCAAGTTGGCTTAGTTAATTAATAATTTCTCTAGTTATTCTATTCAGCATCATTATCATTAAACAATTTGCAGTACACTTTTTTTGTGATTTTCTGCATGTTTGTATATCCTTTTTCTGCCAAAATCTGCTGCAGCTGTATGCTCTATCAGGAATTAGTTGGAGTGTAAATATCCTGCTGGAGCTCCCAACATTTCAGGACATGCAGAGCCTCTGTGTGGGACAGAACAAGAAGGATGCCATGTGTCTGATACATCTGACAGCACAGAGATGCTACCCTTGTGTCTCCTGCTAACAATCGGTCAGGACAGTTACAGTGACTCACCAGTCATCATCTGTTCTGAGATGAAGCCTAACAGAGACACTCTCACCAAAAGGTGTTTTTATTGTTTGATAGAATGACATTATATTTTGTCCACTTTTGTTCTATCAAGGAATCCTAAATGTATCTCCAAGGGTGAATTTGCTTCTAGTAGAGGAGATGGGTACATTTTTTTACAGGGTGTTGGACAATGCATGCACAAAATGCCTTTTTTTCTTTAAAGAAAAGTTGCAAACCATGATGTTTTCCAGTGGAGTGGATCTTTGTACCTTTTCTAACAAAGGAAAAAAAAAAGGCAATTCAGCTTAAACAGACTACTGCTAGTTAAAAAATTATAGCTTATATTACTGTAGATGCTCCTCAGCCAGCTTTATTTCAGCAAACTTTTTTTTCTCCCTTCTAAATGCATATAATCTTTAGATTTATTCCACTCACATAAACTGTCTTATTTCAAGTGATACAAATTAATGTCGTTGGTAAAGGCTTTATGATTTACAGCCAAATGCTGCTGCAGAGAAGTCTTAGAATCCTGCTGCAGAATTTTCATAGCAATCACCAGTCAGCAGTAGTCAGGTTTTCTGTTTCTGTCACAACTCTGCTGCTTCAGAGGCAGAGAAGTAAGTTAGTCTTCCTGGTCACTCTGCTGAGATTTTCAGCAAAGCTCATTGGTGTTTTCTCTGACTCTGGGTAAGATATCCCCATATGCAGGGCACAGGCCATGTGTGAACACCATGGATTCTTGAGGACTTCATTAACCTGGTTAACTCATACCTAAACAAGCTCTGAGAAGTAAATCAGGAGCTGTGAGCATGGGAGAACTTGTAGTGCCTGTGCCTGGTACTCATGGAGGCTTGCTGCTGACCACAGAGCAGCTGAATCCCAAGACTAAGGACTCTGCCAGGAAGCTGCTAACGCTCATGGAAGGCAGGAACTATTTGGGTGGTAGATGCTGTCACTACTGGTAGAGTCTGACTGATAGCCCAAAAGTCTACTTTGCTTTTAGTGCCTTTTGTCGGCCAATGTCATTTTAATAACCACATGAGTTTTAAATTCCTGAGACAGAAAAAATATGTGAGGATGTGAAGGCAAATAGAATCTTGGATTTAACTTCTCAGTGTTTTAAGGTGGTGTGTTCTAAGGCTATTTTTTAATGACTGCAAAGCCTCATAGCAGTGTCATAGTTTCATACAAGCTACTCAAAAAGATACACTGGCTACTGGAGGTTTAGTTTCTATTAGCTATCCTGCTGGTGTTTCTGGGCAGTCTGTATTTTATTTTATCAATTAATAGGAGATTTTTGGCAGAAATAAAAAGTGTAAAATCAAGAAGCCTCTTCTTCTTTTATCAAATCTATTATCAGGTTAGTATAATACTGAAGAAATTACTTCTACTAATGCAAACATCAGAGATAGACGTAACTGGAAGCTCAATAAAAGCAAGTTTTGAAGTATTCTGTTAGCACCTTTCTGACTATGAAAATGTTCAAAGGCCTGGAGCATCTCTCCTATGAAGAAAGGCAGGGAGAGGTGGCATTGTTCAGCCTGAAGAAGAGAAGGCTCCAGTGAGACCTTATGGTGGCCTTTCAATATATACAGGGTTCTTAGAAGAAAGACAGAAAGAAATTTTTGATGAAGGTCTGTAGTGACAAAAGATGGGACAATAGTTTTAAATTGAACAAAGGTAGATTTAGACTGGACATAATGAAGGACAAGGTGCTTGGTAACAGCCAGCATGGCTTTACAAAGGGGAAATCGTGCCTGACAAATTTGCTGATCTGTAATGGGCCTACAGGGTTGATGGATAGGGGCAGAACTGAGCAACTGACATCATCTACCTGGACTTGTGCAAAGTGTTTGACATTGTACCTCTCAATGTCCTGGTCTTCAAAGTGAAGAGACATGGATTTGATGAGTGAACCACTACGCAGGTGAAAAACTTGCTAAAAATGGGCACACACAGAGTTGTGGTCAATGGCTCATTGTCCACATGGAAACCAGTGATGAGTGGTGTCCCTCCACAGTGAGTACTGTGGCAGATACTGTTCAGCATCTTTGTTGGTGATGTGGACAGTGCAATCAAGTGCACCCTCATCAAATTTGCTGACCACATGAAGCAGTGTGGTACAGTCAACACACTGGAGAGAAGAGATGCCATCCAGAGGGACATTGACAGGCTGGAGAAGTGGGTTTGTGTGATCCTACCTGGAGTGCTGCATGCAGTCTGCAGCATAAGAAGGATATGGAACTGTTGGAGCAAGTCCAGAGGAGAGCCAATAAATTGATACAAGGACTGGAGCATCTTCTCTGCAAAGACAGTCTCAGAAAGTTGAGGCTGTTCAGCCTGGAGAAGGGAAGGTTGTGTGGAAACCTCAGAAAAACTTCACAGCCTCTGAAGGGGGTCTACACAGAAGCTGGAGAGGGTCTCTTCATCAGGATCTGTAGTGATAGGACAAGGCATAATGGGAGAAAATTGAAAGAGGGGAAATTTAGATTAGATATTAGGAAGAAATTCTTTGCTGTGAAGGTGATGAGACCCTGGAACAGGTTGCTCAGGGAGGCTGTGCATGCCCAACCCTGTCAGTGTTCAAAACCAGATTGAATAAGGCCTTGAGCAACCTGAGTGGGAGATGTCCCTGCCCATGGCAGGGGGGATTGGGACTAGTTGATCTCTAAGGTCCCTTCCAACCCCTTAACATGCTGTGATTCTAGGATTTGGATGGTGAGGCACTGAAACAGGTTGCCCAGAGACACCTTATCCCTGGAAGTGCCCCAAGGCCAGGTTGGACAGGGCTTTCAGCAGCCTGGGGTAGTGGAAGGTGTCCCTGCCCATAACAGGAAGGTCAGACTGGATGAGCTGTAAAGGTTCCTTCCAACCCAAATTGTTCTGTGCTTCTGCTGTTCTGTGATAGAGGCCCTTCAGATTCTCATCATGTGTCTTTGTAGCTGCCACTTTTAAGACAAATCTGTTGGGCAACTTCCTGTTTTTCACAGCCTTCTCTAGTGTGGTGATAAGTATAAGAATTCAATCTTCCCAAATCCATACTGAGTCTTTAAAAATTCCTGGATTTCAGGGGATTCTTTTGGGACGCAAGACTTCGTTTGCTGTTTCATTTGATTTTAAGTACAAAAACTGAGGGATTGTTTTGTGTAAAATACAAAAATACAAATAGTGTGCTTAATTTGAAAACCATGAGGGAGTTAGTTTTAAAAGCAAGAATGAAATGAAAAAGCATGTTATTGCACATTTATGTTACTGGCTTGTAAAGCAGTTATGTATTTCAGAAATTACACTCAGTAATCACAGATTACTAGTCATAAGTTGACATGAAATAGGAATATGGCTGAAACAAGATTAATTATTATTCAAGATGAGTGTTCTCTTAGAGAGGACATGACAAAGCAGAAGAGTTTAAGTCATGTCATCATAACATTTCTTCCCTTTTTGTCCCTTTAATTCTTGTTAGACAATTGCTTTTCCTTGTTGAAACATTTCAGTATTCTAAGCAAATGACAGAAAAGGAATATGGAATTGTTAAAGTATTGTAGAATTAGTTCATTCTATTTGCAATTAAAATGTCAAATGGAAAAGATTGGTGTAGATTGGTTGAAAATATTTATGGGATGAG